>CM076965.1:25653730-25701284 GCA_039105355.1 Benthosema pterotum | reverse complement strand
TTCTTTCAAATTTCGACATTTTTCGAAAATGCTCAAAAATGCTCAAAATGATGAAAAACGGCTTGCTGTGCAAGGGGAAAAACCGTAAGGCTATAGCCTTGCGTTTGCCAGATTTAGTTCTTTTTTTGTCATTTTTCAAAAAACCTCAAAACGATGAAAAACCGTAAGGCTATAGCTTTGCGTTTTTCAAATTTCGACATTTTTCGAAAATGCTCAAAAATGCTCAATAATGATGAATAAACGCATGCTGTGCAAGGACCCCCCCCCATAGCCTGTAATGCTATTAGCCTTGCGATTTTGCACAGATTTTGTCATTTTTCGAAAAAACCTCAAAACGATGAAAAACCGTAAGGCTATAGCCTTTGCGTTTTTTCAAAATTTCGACATTTTTCGAAAATGCTCAAAAATGCTCAAAATGATGAAAAACGGCATGCTGTGCAAGACCGTAATGCTATAGCCTTGCGTTTTTGCCAGATTTTGTCATTTTTTGTCATTTTTCGAAAAACCTCAAAACGATGAAAAACCGTAAGGCTATAGCCTTTGCGTTTTTTCAAAATTTCGACATTTTTCGAAAATGCTCAAAAATGCTCAAAATGATGAAAAACGGCATGCTTTGCAAGACCGTAATGCTATAGCCTTGCGTTTTTGCCAGATTTTGTCATTTTTTGTCATTTTTCGAAAAACCTCAAAACGATGAAAAACCGTAAGGCTATAGCCTTTGCGTTTTTTCAAAATTTCGACATTTTTCGAAAATGCTCAAAAATGCTCAAAATGATGAAAAACGGCATGCTGTGCAAGACCGTAAGGCTATAGCCTTGCGTTTTTGCCAGATTTTGTCATTTTTTGTCATTTTTCGAAAAACCTCAAAACGATGAAAAACCGTAAGGCTATAGCCTTTGCGTTTTTTCAAAATTTCGACATTTTCGAAAAATGCTCAAAAATGCTCAAAATGATGAAAAACGGCATGCTGTGCAGACCGTAAGGCTATAGCCTTGCGCTTTTGCCAGATTTAGTCATTTTTTGTCATTTTTCGAAAAACCTCAAAACGATGAAAAACCGTAAGGCTATAGCCTTTGCGTTTTTTCAAAATTTCGACATTTTTCGAAAATGCTCAAAAATGCTCAAAATGATGAAAAACGGCATGCTGTGCAAGACCGTAAGGCTATAGCCTTGCGTTTTGCCAGATTTTGTCATTTTTCGAAAAACTCAAAACGATGAAAAACCGTAAGGCTATAGCCTTTGCGTTTTTTCAAAATTTCGACATTTTTCGAAAATGCTCAAAAATGCTCAAAATGATGAAAAACGGCATGCTGTGCAAGACCGTAAGGCTATTGCCTTGCGCTTTGCCAGATTTTGTCATTTTTTGTCATTTTTCGAAAAACCTCAAAACGATGAAAAACCGTAAGGCTATAGCCTTTGCGTTTTTTCAAAATTTCGACATTTTTCGAAAATGCTCAAAAAATTGCTCAAAATGATGAAAAACGGCATGCTGTGCAAGACCGTAAGGCTATAGCCTTGCGTTTTTGCCAGATTTTGTCATTTTTTGTCATTTTTCGAAAAACCTCAAAACGATGAAAAACCGTAAGGCTATAGCCTTTGCGTTTTTTCAAAATTCGACATTTTCGAAAATGCTCAAAAATGCTCAAAATGATGAAAAACGGCCATGCTGTGCAAGACCGTAAGGCTATAGCCTTGGTTTTTGCCAGATTTTGTCATTTTTTGTCATTTTCGAAAAACCTCAAAACGATGAAAAACCGTAAGGCTATAGCCTTTGCGTTTTTTCAAAATTTCGACATTTTTCGAAAATGCTCAAAAATGCTCAAAATGATGAAAAACGGCATGCTGTGCAAGACCGTAAGGCTATAGCCTTGCGCTTTTGCCAGATTTTGTCATTTTTTGTCATTTTTCGAAAAATCCTCAAAACGATGAAAAACCGTTAAGGCTATAGCCTTTGCGTTTTTCAAATTTCGACATTTTCGAAAATGCTCAAAAATGCTCAAAATGATGAAAAACGGCATGCTGTGCAAGACCGTAAGACTATAGCCTTGCGTTTTTGCCAGATTTTGTCATTTTTCGAAAAACCTCAAAACGATGAAAAACCGTAAGGCTATAGCCTTTGCGTTTTTTCAAAATTTCGACATTTTTCGAAAATGCTCAAAATGCTCAAAATGAAAAAACGGCATGCTGTGCAAGACCGTAAGGCTATAGCCTTGCGTTTTTGCCAGATTTTGTCATTTTTTGTCATTTTTCGAAAAACCTCAAAACGATGAAAAACCGTAAGGCTATAGCCTTTGCGTTTTTTCAAAATTTCGACATTTTTCGAAAATGCTCAAAAATGCTCAAAATGATGAAAAACGGCATGCTGTGCAAGACCGTAAGGCTATAGCCTTGCGTTTTTGCCAGATTTTGTCATTTTTTGTCATTTTTCGAAAAACCTCAAAAAGATGAAAAACCGTAAGGCTATAGCCTTTGCGTTTTTTCAAAATTTCGACATTTTTCGAAAATGCTCAAAAATGCTCAAAATGATGAAAAACGGCATGCTGTGCAAGACCGTAAGGCTATAGCCTTGCGCTTTTGCCAGTTTTTTGTCATTTTTCGAAAAACCTCAAAACGATGGAAAAACCGTAAGGCTATAGCCTTTGCGTTTTTTCAAAATTTCGACATTTTTCGAAAATGCTCAAAAATGCTCAAAATGATGAAAAACGGCATGCTGTGCAAGACCGTAATGCTATAGCCTTGCGCTTTTGCCAGATTTTGTCATTTTTTGTCATTTTTAGAAAAACCTCAAAACGATGAAAAACCGTAAGGCTATAGCCTTTGCGTTTTTTCAAAATTTCGACATTTTTCGAAAATGCTCAAAAATGCTCAAAATGATGAAAAACGGCATGCTGTGCAAGACCGTAATGCTATAGCCTTGCGCTTTTGCCAGATTTTGTCATTTTTTGTCATTTTTCGAAAAACCTCAAAACGATGAAAAACCGTAAGGCTATAGCCTTTGCGTTTTTTCAAAATTTCGACATTTTTCGAAAATCTCAAAAATGCTCAAAATGATGAAAAACGGCATGCTGTGGAAGACCGTAAGGCTATAGCCTTGCGCTTTTGCCAGATTTTGTCATTTTTTGTCATTTTTCGAAAAACCTCAAAACGATGAAAAACCGTAAGGCTATAGCCTTTGCGTTTTTTCAAAATTCCGACATTTTTCGAAAATGCTCAAAAATGCTCAAAATGATGAAAAACGGCATGCTGTGCAAGACCGTAAGGCTATAGCCTTGCATTTTGCCAGATTTTAGTCATTTTTTGTCATTTTTCGAAAAACCTCAAAACGATGAAAAACGTAAGGCTATAGCCTTTGCGTTTTTTCAAAATTTCGACATTTTTCGAAAATGCTCAAAAATGCTCAAAATGATGAAAAACGGCATGCTGTGCAAGACCGTAAGGCTATAGCCTTGCGCCTTTGCCAGATTTTGTCATTTTTTGTCATTTTTCGAAAAACCTCAAAACGATGAAAAACCGTAAGGCTATAGCCTTTGCGTTTTTTCAAAATTTCGACATTTTTCGAAAATGCTCAAAAATGCTCAAAATGATGAAAAACGGCATGCTGTGCAAGACCGTAATGCTATAGCCTTGCGTTTTTGCCAGATTTAGTCATTTTTTGTCATTTTTCGAAAAACCTCAAAACGATGAAAAACCGTAAGGCTATAGCCTTTGCGTTTTTTCAAAATTTCGACATTTTTCGAAAATGCTCAAAAATGCTCAAAATGATGAAAAACGGCATGCTGTGCAAGACCGTAAGGCTATAGCCTTGCGTTTTGCCAGATTTAGTCATTTTTTGTCATTTTTCGAAAAACCTCAAAACGATGAAAAACCGTAAGGCTATAGCCTTTGCGTTTTTTCAAAATTTCGACATTTTTCGAAAATGCTCAAAAATGCTCAAAATGATGAAAAACGGCATGCTGTGCAAGACCGTAATGCTATAGCCTTGCGCTTTTGCCAGATTTTGTCATTTTTCGAAAAACCTCAAAACGATGAAAAACCGTAAGGCTATAGCCTTTGCGTTTTTTCAAAATTTCGACATTTTTCGAAAATGCTCAAAAATGCTCAAAATGATGAAAAACGGCATGCTGTGCAAGACCGTAAGGCTATAGCCTTGCGCTTTGGCCAGATTTTGTCATTTTTCGAAAAACCTCAAAACGATGAAAAACCGTAAGGCTATAGCCTTTGCGTTTTTTCAAAATTTCGACATTTTTCGAAAATGCTCAAAGATGCTCAAAATGATGAAAAACGGCATGCTGTGCAAGACCGTAATGCTATAGCCTTGCGTTTTTGCCAGATTTTGTCATTTTTTGTCATTTTTCGAAAAACCTCAAAACGATGAAAAACCGTAAGGCCTTTGCGTTTTTTCAAAATTTCGACATTTTTCGAAAATGCTCAAAAATGCTCAAAATGATGAAAAACGGCATGCTGTGCAAGACCGTAAGGCTATAGCCTTGCGTTTTGCCAGATTTAGTCATTTTTTTGTCATTTTTCGAAAAACCTCAAAACGATGAAAAACCGTAAGGCTATAGCCTTTGCGTTTTTTCAAAATTTCGACATTTTTCGAAAATGCTCAAAAATGCTCAAAATGATGAAAAACGGCATGCTGTGCAAGACCGTAATGCTATAGCCTTGCGCTTTTGCCAGATTTTGTCATTTTTCGAAAAACCTCAAAACGATGAAAAACCATAAGGCTATAGCCTTTGCGTTTTTTCAAAATTTCGACATTTTTCGAAAATGCTCAAAAATGCTCAAAATGATGAATAACGGCATGCTGTGCAAGACCGTAAGGCTATAGCCTTGCGCTTTTGCCAGATTTTGTCATTTTTTGTCATTTTTCGAAAAACCTCAAAACGATGAAAAACCGTAAGGCTATAGCCTTTGCGTTTTTTCAAAATTTCGACATTTTTCGAAAATGCTCAAAAATGCTCAAAATGATGAAAAACGGCATGCTGTGCAAGACCGTAAGGCTATAGCCTTGCGCTTTTGCCAGATTTTGTCATTTTTTGTCATTTTTCGAAAAACCTCAAAACGATGAAAAACCGTAAGGCTATAGCCTTTGCGTTTTTTCAAAATTCCGACATTTTTCGAAAATGCTCAAAAATGCTCAAAATGATGAAAAACGGCATGCTGTGCAAGACCGTAAGGCTATAGCCTTGCATTTTGCCAGATTTAGTCATTTTTTGTCATTTTTCGAAAAACCTCAAATCGATGAAAAACCGTAAGGCTATAGCCTTTGCGTTTTTTCAAAATTTCGACATTTTTCGAAAATGCTCAAAAATGCTCAAAATGATGAAAAACGGCATGCTGTGCAAGACCGTAAGGCTCTAGCCTTGCGCTTTTGCCAGATTTTGTCATTTTTTGTCATTTTTCGAAAAACCTCAAAACAATGAAAAACCGTAAGGCTATAGCCTTTGCGTTTTTTCAAAATTTCGACATTTTTCGAAAATGCTCAAAAATGCTCAAAATGATGAAAAACAACATGCTGTGCAAGACCGTAATGCTATAGCCTTGCGCTTTGGCCAGATTTTGTCATTTTTCGAAAAACCTCAAAACGATGAAAAACCGTAAGGCTATAGCCTTTGCGTTTTTTCAAAATTTCGACATTTTTCAAAAATGCTCAAAAATGCTCAAAATGATGAAAAACGGCATGCTGTGCAAGACCGTAATGCTATAGCCTTGCGTTTTTGCCAGATTTTGTCATTTTTTGTCATTTTTCGAAAAACCTCAAAACGATGAAAAACCGTAAGGCCTTTGCGTTTTTTCAAAATTTCGACATTTTTCGAAAATGCTCAAAAATGCTCAAAATGATGAAAAACGGCATGCTGTGCAAGACTGTAATGCTATAGCCTTGCGTTTTTGCCAGATTTTGTCATTTTTCGAAAAACCTCAAAACGATGAAAAACCATAAGGCTATAGCCTTTGCGTTTTTTCAAAATTTCGACATTTTTCGAAAATGCTCAAAAATGCTCAAAATGATGAAAAACGGCATGCTGTGCAAGACCGTAAGGCTATAGCCTTTGCGTTTTTTCAAAATTTCGACATTTTTCGAAAATGCTCAAAAATGCTCAAAATGATGAAAAACGGCATGCTGTGCAAGACCGTAATGCTATAGCCTTGCGCTTTTGCCAGATTTTGTCATTTTTCGAAAAACCTCAAAACGATGAAAAACCGTAAGGCTATAGCCTTTGCGTTTTTTCAAAATTTCGACATTTTTCGAAAATGCTCAAAAATGCTCAAAATGATGAAAAACGGCATGCTGTGCAAGACCATAAGGCTATAGCCTTGCGTTTTTTCCAGGTTTCGTCATTTTTTGTCATTTTTTCTTTTTGTCATTTTTTGAAAATCCTCCAAACGATGAAAAAAACGTAAGGCTATAGCCTTGCGGTTTTTCAAAATTTTGACATTTTTCGAAAATGCTCAAAAATCCTCAAAATGATGAAAAACAGCATGCTGTGCAAGACCGTAAGGCTATAGCCTTGCGTTTTTGCCAGGTTTCGTCATTTTTTGTCATTTTTCGAAAATCCTCATAAATCCTCAAAACGACAAAAAACGGCATGCTGTGCAAGCCCATAAGGCTATAGCCTTGCGTTTTTGCCAGGTTTCGTCATTTTTTGTCATTTTTTTGTCATTTTTTGAAAATCCTCCAAACGATGAAAAAACGTAAGGCTATAGCCTTGCGGTTTTTCAAAATTTTAACATTTTTCGAAATAGCTCAAAAATCCTCAAAACGATAAAAACGGCATGCTGTGCAAGACCGTAAGGCTATAGCCTTGCCTTTTTGCCAGGTTTCGTCATTTTTTGTGATTTTTCGAAAATCCTCAAAACGATGAAAAACGTAAGGCTTTTGCCTTGCGTTTTTTCGAAATTTCGACATTTTTCGAAAATGCTCAAAAATCCTCAAAACGATAAAAAACGGCATGCTGTGCAAGACCGTAAGGCTATAGCCTTGCGTTTTTGCCAGGTTTCGTCATTTTTTCAAAAATCCTCAAAACGATGAAAAAACGTAAGGCTATAGCCTCAACGAAAAACATTGCAGTATTCTTCTTCGTTTGAGGATTTTCAAAAACATACTATAGTATGCTGTTTTTCATCATTTTTGAGATTTTTCGAAAAATGTCAAAATTGAAAAAAACAACAACATAGGCCTACAATTTCGAAATCAAGAAAAAACTACATACTATAGTATTCCGGATTTTTGAAAAATGACAAAATTGGCGGAAAAAGAAAGACTACATGGTCATGATATAGTTGTATAGTATGGTGTTTTTCATAGTTTTTGAGGATTTGTGTTGAATTGAGAAAAAAAAACACTAACTATAGACCTGCGCAGTGACGTCACCAGCCCTGTTCCACTAGTGGATTCCTCATTCATTTTCCTCATAGACTTTTCGAAAATGGTTAATAAAAACACGATTGCGTCGCGGTTGGCCAAAGCCAACTCGGGTTGTGACAAATCATGACAACAAACACATTATCGTCATATAATATATAATTAGGAAGAAGTAGAAAACGGCATGATACAAGACTTTTTGTTTCGTTTTTCATCTTAGAAATGATTTGATTGTCCCAAAAGTTTGTGTGTGTCATCATGATTCGTTACGACTCGAGTTGGCTTTGTACGCGGCGTAATCGTCTTTATATAAATTATTTCCGAAAAGCCTATGAAAAAAATGAATGGGGATTCCATTACTGGAACAGGAGCGGTGACGTCACTGCGCATGTCTATAGTATGCCGTTTTTCATAATTTTCAAGAATTTTCAAAACAAAACCTGGGAAACATGACTATGACAACGACAATGTTAACAATGAATGGACAATCAACGTGTTCCGCCATGATGATGTATATGACAATAAGGTTGCCTTTCACTTCATTTTGGAAGGATCACAGCCAGTGAAGCACATTAGAAACAGTTCACCATGCAGTACATTCCGCGCAGACCTGTTGCAATGCAGGTGCCACCCTAAAGCCTTCCCCTACTGTCGCTGGCACCAACCACACCACACCCAACTATACAGTAATCTGCCACCCAGAAACTCCTTGTCCTCATTTCTACAAACCTCAACACTCAAAGGTTATCAGGCCTTTTCTGCAGCTGCACGCACACTGCGGAAAAATCTCCTAATCCATTTTAAGGTAAGCCCTGAGAAAACAAAATAAACAAAAAAACACCAATTTATCCTGGCTTTATAATCTTTTGTTTTTATCATTTTTTCATTCTATTTTATCTTCACAGTTAATAAAATGGATACTGGGGTAAAATATGACGACCAAAAGTCTGTGCATGCACTGCAAAGGTAAGTTTTCCAGACTGAACCTCAGTTTACATGTATATTTTCGGTTCACTAGAAAGCCTATGGCTTTCACTTGTGAACATGTCTATGGGCTGTTATTCCATCAACAAGAATTACCGTATTGACGTTTATGAGTTTTGAGAGGGAAACCTGGAAATTTACATTGGCAATTGGCAATGGCAAGCAGTGCCAATAACACAAACTTTGGTATGCAACTAGACACCCATTCAAACCTATTAGGTAGATGGACATACTGTATGCCTGAAAGAATATATTTGAAACGTTTCTTAATTTTAGAAATATAGTACTTTCAAATTTCAGAAATGTATAATGGGGATTTAAATCTGCCTTAAAAGTAAAGATTTTATATGGTGGTTCAACCTACAACCTCCAGATCAATTAGCTACCACCTAATATCACTGCATCTACTTACTGTAGTACTGTACGTGCCCCCTACACAGTCTCCCTTTGCATTTGACTAACAACATTTATACAAAAAACATAAAAATAGAAGGACATTTGTCTATTGTTCGTTTTTTACCTAGGTGATTGAATGTTTGTGAATCTCAATGGAAGCAAGCCTCTGTACTTTCTAGAAATTTCTGTTTGGCATCTTGTAAGCAATATGCATACATGCACACATGCATACAAGCAGATTGGGAATGCATTATGCTCTTCATCATGATGTACTCAATGATGTTTTGGTTTTGAGTTAACTCTTAACTTGTTCTGCCATTGTTCATTGTCAGTCGTGCATCGCAACTAAGCCTTTATAGAAAATATCTCATCAGTGTGTCACCAACTACAGTACCTTGACCTAAATAGTTTCAGTTTGGAATGGTAAGACAGGTAGAACTTGGTGTCCTCCTGATGCCAAGTAACACTGTACTGTAGCCAGAAAAGCAAGTATCTCGTCTATAATAACCATATGAGATACGAGACACGCACTCACCTCTGAATGTTCCTAAATGGCTCTTTTTCATGTAATCTTGGACTCAGCAAGGACCTTCTATTCAGTGGCATTAAAAATTATTATTATTATTTAATAGTTATTATTAGAAATGGCGATAACAACACACTAGGCTATATAGTATGTCACCCAGGCCAGAACCATGAACTATTTATGTTTTTCCCCATGATTTTCATCCCAGTTTGAACTCCTAGAAAGTGATTAAGAACGACATGCTATAGTTGGCCGATGTCGTCCAAATCCATGAACTATGTCTTTTATCGGGGCCAATGGCAGATTTGGGCACAGGTTTCTTATACTGGTGTTTAATTTTAATCTTTTAGTACATGTTAGACACCTTTTGCAAAGCATTGGTGAAGACATTTAGGAAGCAACAGCCAGATAGTGAAATAGATGAAGGCCACACAAAGAGCCAGTCATCATGATTGTCTGCAAAGTCTGGCCTGCATATTTTGTGATCTAATATACCTGGCATGATCTCTGACCTACCGTAAGACAGGAAAGACAGTGAGCCTAAACAACAGACTACATGAAGGTACCCTGTAAATGGTAAACTATTGATGAGTATAGTGGTGATGCCATAATGCAGAATCAACACCCAAAATAATCTTTAATATGAATTGAACTTGCGACCCTGATAAGCCCTTGGAACTGTTGAGGCATTCAATTTGAGAAACAGATCTTGTCTCTGCATATCCTAATTTGAGACATTAATAAATTACATTTTTACAAAGCCTCATCCCTATCTCATTTGAAATTGCTTTCCTTTTTACATTTTGAACTGTTATTTGATGTTACAGAGAAGAACTGCTGGACACCTTGTGTCGATATACCTCTGACACCCTCAGTCACATCGCAACAGTGAGAGAATTCTGTCTGTCACATTCAAGATGGAACCTTGAGAGGACAACAGAGAAGAACATGATGATGGATATCAAAAAGAGGGCGGATGGAACAATAAGTGAGGAGTTGGAGGAGGAGCTGGATGTTGTTCTAAAAGACACTATAGAAAGCTTGGAGAAGCTGAGCAGGTTTGCAGACGCTGTGGAAACCCTGGCAGTCACCTCTCTGCATGTGTTTGAGGAGAAGAACCAGGTTTTACAGTTGCCAGAGGGGACAAGCTTTAAGAGTGTTCAGGCTGTCATCACTGCTGCAATCCAGATCTGTCCACTCCTCCTGAAGTTTAAGAGAGAAGCTGCTAGCTTCTTCTCTCCCAGCCTTCACAATGTGGAAGTGTATTCAGTGTATCTGGATGATTACATAAGTACTACCCAGGACATCTGTGACGTGATGGGAAGAAGGTACATTAAGCAATCATTGCGATAAACAGCAAGTATATTAAAATATATTTATTTTGCACAATGCAGTTCAACATATAAAACTGAGCTTCTCATTCATAGCTTCGTTAGAGAATTTCAGAAGATGATGAATACAACAGTCCAACTACAACTTCTTCGTATCAAAATCCTTACTGATATCAGGTAGGTTTTACTCACTCGATTTAGAATAATCAATAATCCAACACAGCTGTTATATGGCTAATCTGGTTGGTATCTAGAAATGTATTTAAAAACGTGCCCAATTACACTGGTGGTGTTATCCTCTGTTGTAACCCACTGAAATATCAACTATTTTAGACTGTTATTTACATGTACATAAAAACAAGACTCTCGTGCTTTCAGGAATTTCATAATTCTACAAGGGTTAAACAGCAATTAATGCAGAGAGTAGACAGCTTTTTGATCTTATAGGATCAAAAACGATTTGTTTAGGTGTGTGAATGTAATGCACAATCTATGCAAATTGCTTTGGATAGAAGCACTATATACTGTAAATGCACAACTTTCCATAGATTGTTTGCCCCTGAATGTAGTGTAGTAGGAGTAAAATTTTAAATTTTGTTAATCCAACTCTCCAATTCTCAGCGAGTTTGAGCTTTTGATGGGCCAGCCCAACCATACAAACACATGTGTGAGAGAGGTTGGCCTGACCTGTTGAGGGGAGTTGCAGGGAGACGTCCCCCCACCGTGGAGGCTGTGTCAGTCCAAGAGGCTGATCCAAATCCAGATGGGCCATAAGTACAATGTTGAGGACGTATTTGTGCTCTCCTTAATTTTACCCCTCAATTTTGTGACCCAGTGCCTATTACCTAATGTGATCCTGGGCTCTACACAGTCACCCTCCTCCAATCTGGGGAGGCAGTGGACTGGCTTCATGCTTCCTTCCATGCATGAGCAGTCCAAACGTCCAAACTGCCTTCTTTTCACTTGATAGGGACGTTCCCTGGTTGGACTTAGTGCATGGAAGGAAGAACCAGTTCCTTTTCCCTCCATCAGGCGCCCCAGTCGGCCATGTTTTGTGAGAACATGCATGCAAACTCCACACAGAAAGGCTATTTCACCAACCCTGCCTTAGGTATGGGTACTGATGACAAGGAGGAGGAGACACAATGCCATTGTGCCCCCAAATACTGTAATATATATTGCACTTTTACAACTAGTGTGTGTGTGTGTGTGTGTGTGTGTGTGTGTGTGTGTGTGTGTGTGTGTGTGTGTGTGTGTGTGTGTGTGTGTGTGTGTGTGTGTGTGTGTGTGTGTGTGTGTGTGTGTGTGTTTATCAATTCATTGTGAGATATTCTATTTTCAAAAATGTTATTTGAAAGTTGAAATTATTCTGCATGAGTAGTGTAGTTTTACTTTTGATGTCAATATTTTTGTACTTTTTATACTAAACGTATATTTTGAATTCTGGACTTGTAACACAGTATTTCTATACTGCTGCGGTATTGATACTTTTAGCCTATTTTTCCACCACTCTCAGTCTCATAGACAATGCATTCCACACAAACCTGTTGCACCAGCCAGGTGCCACCCAGAGGTTATACAGTAGCCTAAGCCTTCCCCCACTGCAGCTGACACGTCACCATCCACACTACATCACACACACCACACCACAGAACACCAACCACACTACACCACACACACACACAAACACACACACCACACCAGACCACACCACAGCACTGCAACCACACTACTGTTAAAATGTAAACATCTCACATCTGAATAACACCACTATTATCCAGGTAAATATACAAGAAGCAGTAGTGATACCGGTACCAGGAAGTAAGGCGTGCTATGGGTGAGGAGGGATCACCACAGAGTTCTTTTAAAAGAGGTGAGTCTAGAGCCAGGCCTGACTAGGGCAGCTGTTGTTGTTGTTTTGAGATGATTGATCTGACAGGGTGTGTTAGGGACAGGAGGGATAGATATGTGTTTGATTAAATCATTCATTCATTAATTGATTGAGTACTTTATTAGACAAAAATGTGAAAACAGTAAAAAGTAGCAAGCTATAGCTACTCTGTTGCTATAGCTTGTTACTTTCAACAGTATACTGTCAAAAGTAATACATTGGTTTAACATTGTGGACTATCCCGATTCTAAAAAAAATAATAATAATAATAATGACTGTCCAATAAGTGTATTAAAAAATAATTATATAACACCATCACATTGTTTGTTTGTTTTTTTACATTTTTGGATACTGTACAAATACTGTACAGAACCCCTGGAGGGGTTCCCATCAACTGAGGTAAAGCTACCACTAGGGGTTCCCGCCTATAATGGGTTAAAGGAGAATTCCACACCAAAACACATTGGGCATCAATCTACCTTGATTCCTGTGACATGACACATAATGTCCTTGATTTTTGTCACAGATGCCCCATTTTGTACATTTCACCCTTGAGGTCCCCGTCCCAACGACAACGTTGGGAACAGTTAACATGGCTGCAGGTTGTCTTTATTCTATTGCGGGTATTTCTGTAACTCCAAACTTTTGTTTTCACACATCATATTTTAATAGTATACGGATAAACATGCTTGAATTTTACATCAATCTGGGGCAGCCTTTACATGTAATCCCAGAGATAATCTACCCCCCCCCCCCTCCCTTTTGCTCTCTCCAATCACTACAGTAAAAACTCCTGTCCCACGGGTGCCACCTGAGTTTTTAAAATCATATAGTGGTCCGATAGTCTTGTAATGTGTTGTTTCATGTGATGTGTGGAAAAAAAATAAGTTTGGAGTTACAGAAATACCTGCAGTAGAATAAATACAACCTGCGGCCATGTTAACTGTTCCCAACGTCGTTGTGGGGACGGGGACCTCAAGGGAGAAATGTACAAAATGGGGCATCTGTGACAAAAATCAAGGACATTATGTGTCATGTCACAGGAATCAAGGTAGATTGATGCCCAATGTGTTTTGGTGTGGAATTCTCCTTTAAGCGATGCACCAAAACAAGCCCTTTTGCAGTGCTGTTTGCATTGCCAATGTAGCAATCAAAATACTGATTCTGCAGGTATAGAAGAAATGTCAGCTCAGCTGACGTCATCTTCAATTTCATCTTGAAAAGATTGATCATTATTTAATTCTCATTCTATTTTACTTCGCAGTTGATGAAGTGGATATTGAGCCGCTATTTCAAGACAAAAAGTACAAGCATGCTCTGCAACGGTAGGTTTTCAGACTATAACATGAAACAAGTGATGCATGCAATCCAGACTGATATTACAATTGTGGGAATCTAAACAGATCTTCACACCATCAATGCCCAAAATAACCTGCCACCCTGGCCTGATAAGCACCTGGAACTGTACTGCCTCATACTGTACACACATATCAAACACCACCAAACAAACGTGTCTGCATTGAAACAGCTGCAACATCAAAGTAGAAGTGACAGTGACATTGAGGGGGGGAAGGCAAAGAATATAGCCATATACAGTATATTGTATATATGATCTTTGGCTAAAATGTTGCCTATAATACCTTTAATGGCCACCACAATAATTTCCAATGGGAGCAACATGGTCCCCCATTGATGGTACATGATGTGGGTGCTTAGGAGTTGAACACATTCAATTTCAGTAACATTTCTTGCCCATGTAGCTCCTATCTCCTGTGAAATGATTTGCTAAAGAAATGTCATGTTGTTATTGGATCTTACAGAGAGGAACTTCTGGAAACTTTGAGCCAGTACACTTGCGACACCCTCGATCACATTGCCACAGTGCAAGAGTTTTGTCTGTCACATTCAAGATGGAAGCGTGAAAGGACAGCAGAGAAGGACATGATGATGGACATAAAAGAAAGGGCTGATAGAATTAATCTGAGCATTGACCATGTCACCAAGTCCAAGGAGAGAGGCAAGGCCTTGGGAGAATACGTGAAGAGCAAGATGACCCTGATGACCGCAGATAGAAGACGTGAGGAGCTGGAGAAGGAGCTGGATCTTGTTCTAAAAGACACTATAGAAGGCTTGGAGAAGCTGGACAGGTTTGCAGACGCTGTGGAAACCCTGGCAGTCACCTCTCTGCATGTGTTTGAGGAGAAGAACCAGGTTTTACAGTTGCCAGAGGGGACAAGCTTTAAGAGTGTTCAGGCTGTCATCACTGCTGCAATCCAGATCTGTCCACTCCTCCTGCAGTTTAAGAGAGAAGCTGGAAGCTTCTTCTCTCCCAGCCTTCACAATGTGGAAGTGCATTCAGTCTACCTGGATAAATACATATGTATTACCCAGGATATCTGCGATATGATGGAGACATGGTATGTTAAGCATTCATCATGATCAAACTACATTCAGGTTTTTATTATTATTTTATTTTTAATGTTTCGCAAATACACATATTAATTTTGAACAATGCAGTTCAACATACTGTATTGCCAAACTGAGCAAAGCTTCTCGTTCATAGCTCTGTCAGTGAGTTTCAGATGAGGAATACAAAAGTCTTGGTCCAATTACCTGCAGATTTGTCTGAAGGTGACATACTGGAAATGCTACATCGTATCACACAGCTCACTGATATCAGGTAATATCACTCAGTCGGATTAGAAGTGATTAGAAGAAAACCTTGGAAGTTGGTATTTGATGTCATTTTCATGTTTCTGTTCTTTGGAACAGGCCTGTCTGTTATAGTGTTGCCACAGGTCCCGGATTTTCCTGATTGTCCGGATTTTCATGGTCTGTCCAGGAAAAAATAAAATAAATCCTGGACACTTGAATGTCCCGGATTTTTATACATGGTCAAAAGTATTTTTTTTTTCTAGAGACTAGAGACCGCAACTAACCTGACTTGCGTCACTCACAGTCTCAGATCAGTATGATAGTCCTATTAAATTGTAGCGTGCCTGTACGTACCAGTGCCTGTACGTACCAGTGTTGCCAACTTGGCACATTTGTCGCTATATTTACCTCTTTTCCAGACCCCCCTACCGCCAAAATGAGTGGAAAACTCCTGAATCTAAATCTGTCTATCTAAAGATAACTGAGATGAGAAAATGAAAACTGGACTGCTCCAGAAAGAGTTGAAAATTAATGGTTAAGTAGCCTAATTATTAATGATAATGTATATCTGATATGTAAAAGAGTAATAAAATAATGAGAGCAGTAACATTTCAGTGTAAAAGTGGGATATATTTCTGGGTTAGATGTTTAAAGAGGTGCGTTCTTCCGACCAAAAGGCCGATAATCGCCGCCGATAATAGGCCGCCGATTGAATGGTCAAAATGTCCAGGATTTTGTCAGACACATGTGGCAACCCTAGTCTGTTAAATGCTTAAATTGTAAAATGTAAACAACATGACAGGCTAGGAGTGCTAATTGGAACCTGAGTCAGACATCAACATTATGAAAAACACAAACAAAATTGTCCATGAAGATCATCCAGGTTTAGTGTTCTAGGGCTAAAATCACTATACCGTTCCTTTAAGGATTTTTTCCAGACACAGTGGGAGACTATGGAAGGAATTAAATATCAATCAATGTAGAGGGCATAGATACGAAAATGCTGGAAATTTCCAGCAATGTCAATCAATCTTGTTCTTGATTTATGCGATCAAAAATGCACATCATGTTAAATTTATTTATTTTCTTTTTATTCTTTGTTTTCCATTCTTTGTCAGGATGGACCAGCACTTTAGAGTTGGGTTTTTGTTCCAGGATGATTCCTCCTCTGGCTTCATCAAGGAGGTCAGCACACGTCGAACAGGAATGTTGCAGTTTCTAGCTGAACTGGAGGAAAGTGCTGTCAAGCTAGATAGGATGAAGAAGGGTGCTAAGATCTCCAGTGTAGCTGGTAGCTCAGTGGGAGCAGTTGGAGGTGTGCTCTCTATTGTTGGTCTGGCCCTGATCCCGGTAACAGCTGGAGTGTCCCTAGCTCTAACCCTCACTGGGGTAGGGTTAGGTGTTACCAGTGGAATCAACAGTGCAGTCACCACAGGCACAGAGATCGCTGTAAATAGTACACAACAGAAGAGAGCCAATGAGGTATTTCACAATTTCATGGAAGACGTGAATAGCATCCAAGAATACCTAGAAGAAGTGTCCAATAAAGCAAACACTATGGTGGCAGAGGACAAAGTGAACATGGTCCTGGGTGTAGGGAATATCATTGGAAACGCTGCTTCTGTTGGAAAAGGCATTGATTCTTTAGTTGATGGTGCCTCCGGTCTGAAAGTGTTGTTCCAGGAAGGCAATAAAGCAGTTCGCAATGTGCCCAGGGTAGCGTCCGACATTCCAGATATAGGCCAGGCAGCGACCAAAGGGACACTGGCACTTTCCAAAACAGCTCAGGCTGGTTTCATCGCTGTAAATGCCCTTTTCATTGGTTTTGACATCATGTTCATCTGCAAAGACAGCATGAGCCTGGCTAAAGGCAGCCAGAGCGAAGTCTCACAGTTCATCCGAGCCAGAGCTTCACTGTGGCGTTCAGAGCTGGACTCATGGATGAAGATCTATGACTCTCTGAGTGAAGGCATG
This sequence comes from Benthosema pterotum, assembly GCA_039105355.1. Lineage (NCBI taxonomy): Eukaryota > Metazoa > Chordata > Actinopteri > Myctophiformes > Myctophidae > Benthosema > Benthosema pterotum. Next base: position 25,684,161 of record CM076965.1, on the reverse strand, counting down.
CTGACATCAACAGAGAAGAACATTAACCTCAGCCTGCCATTTTATCCATAAAAATGTTTAAGATTCTTGATTATTTTGAATGAAAAGGGTTCATTCTGGAACATTAGTGTGTGTGTGTGTGATCTGCTGCTGGGTCTCCTAAAGGACTGAGTGCTGTGCACAGTGAACTATTCAAGTAACAAAATGCTCCCATTTTCTTAATCAAATGAATCTTTTGGCTTAGCTGTGGTAGTAGACAATTAAATGGTAGCAACAATGTAGGTCTACAGTTTTGCTGTTTCTAAAATACAAAGACTTGATTAAATAGAAAGATTTTTTGATTTGTGATTTCACTGTAACAAACAAATCATATTGCAGTCAAGATTGCTTGGCTTTGCATTCCCACTTACTGAGCTGGGTATAAGACTGCCGTTCACTATTGTATGCTCCTCACATGTGGAACTGTGTCAGTTTGAAAAACAAACATGTGAGGAATACTTTGAGTCAGAGATGATTGAGATCTGTGTGTGTATGTGACTGCAATCTACCATTTCTGAAACAGCTGCTGAAATGTTCAATCTAGAAACTGCATTCACACTTTTTATAATTAAGCTTACTGTGGACACACGCTGGGACTTGCTGTACTTTGAAATGTTTTGTAGTTTTTTTTTAGTTATTCAGCCTAACTTAAATTCCCAATGGGCCATAGCAAAACTTATGTGTTCATCATCTTACATTGGACGCAATGTAACTGCACTGTACTGGGCACTTTTACTAGTTGTCTCTGAAATGTAGTGAAGTAGAAGTACTGCAAAGTTGACATAATAAAGTAAAGTACAAATGCCTCAACAATTCATTTAAGTAGGCTACTTAAATAAATGTACTTTCCAAAACTGGGTTTTATTCATATTTTGTCATACTGAATATAAACTTCCAAGTTGTCCCTGATAATGCTCAAATATGGAAATCCCTGGAAAAATAAATGCCTATCACTAGCTTTCTTCCCGTGTCTACCATCACCTCAATTTGGTCCAACCCCAAATCTCTTGGGAAACTTTGTAACAGGCTGACAGCTGCTGGAAGCTGGGGTATCTTTAACATCAACAACTTATAAGGCAATTTTCACAAATCCATTTTCACAATCCATTGCAAGCATTACTTGGGCCAACTATGGGCCAGAGGCACTTGCCCATATGACCACATCACGTGATGCTATGAATGCTTTTCAAGCAAAGCCAATACGTGCTATGGATTCAGAATTTTGAAAAAGAAAACACTATTTGGACACTTCACAGCAAGTGTTCATAATTAAGGTTTTTCCCTAATTGGCTAATGGTACCTGAACTTTAAGCAGCTGTTGCAAAGCTTCCCAAGGGGGTTGGGTTTGAATAAATTGAGGAAAAACTGACACCTTTAAGGCTAAAACAGGGCAAGGTTTGGGAACCACTGCCTTTACAGGCCGTTATTCAACATTTGGGCTTGATTTCTTCATGTTACAGAAGCAGGAGGAATGTCATTCAATACCAAATAGACAAATGGTATCGTTTGTGGGTAATACAATTGTTTGAAAATATACAGATTCATTGTTTCGTCTTCAACTTGCATTTGACACCTGAATTACATGCATACCAGGAATTTTGTAGTTGCACAAAATGCATGCATGTCGGCAGGTGTGCAGTTAGAATGTATGTAGCTACAATATACACAGTAAAAGGTATGAAAACTACTATTTAATGCTCCCCTGTAATTGCATTTTATTGTATTTCTGATATGTTGTCATGTTTGATTTTGTGACAATACACTTTGATGAATTTATGCCCATCCCTTGGTCTGCCCCTGAAGAATTTGTAAGCAAACACATGCGCACATTAACAAACATCAGTGCGCATGCATGTGCACCATTTGGTGAAATGATTTGCTCCCATAGACCCTCAGTCATCAGAATGATTCGATACATGCCACCTCACTTGTGTCAACTCAAAAGCAGATGAAGATAGATACATATAGTCAAGTGTATGAGGCCTGAACTGAAGAGAGATCTACAACTGGTAAATATAATGCAGGTCTGGGTAATTCATTCATATATTCAGTGTATCGATTACATTTTAAACAAAAAATAAATGGTAGAGACGAGACCTGACCACCTCCCCCAATAACCTTTAAAATATTTTCTCAACGTTCATAGCCTCTAGTGACCTCAGAAACTTACGGTGCAACATACAAGCTAAATCTCACCGTCAAACCAACTGCATATTTACATTAAGACCTGGACCACATCTTTGTTGCCTTAGCTTTTGACCCTTTAGCCATTCATTTTAAACTAAAAAGAAAACAGTTCTACAAGCTCTGAGTTCTGCACTACTAGCTTGTACATTGCTATTTCTTCTACAGCGTGGGCTGGTCCCTTCCTCGTACAAAACATTTTGAGATGGTCCTTGTTTTTTTGGTCATTTTGGGGGTCCTTGGCATGAAAATGTTTGAGCACCACTGATATAGAAACAATAGTTTTCCATTCCGGGCCAATGTTGGTTTATGCAGCAGTTTTATCTGTCACAATACTGTATATCATACAGTGAAATTCTGGTGGTGTCAAAGACCACCGAAAGGGTATACGAATAGAGAAAATAATAAACCTAACGAGGGAAGGCACTCTTTTAGGTTCTACTGGTGCTATTTGCATGGCTTCACCACGGCCCATGTAGGCACAAATTAACACAACATGATGGGTGAGGGTGGTACTTGTGTAACTAAGTGAATAGAGTAGACACACAAGCAGAATCTTCTTTATCGTTCAGTTTAGTTCCCATTTCTTTCCTACAGTCGAAAAAAAAAACAAAAAACCTGCAACATCATCTCACTCACACACTTACAGAGCACAGCCTGCCAAGTCCATCTCTGACCATTTCATTCTTGGATGTACATTTAGGACGCTTAAGCCCAATTTATACCCCATCGCAGATTTACTGGTGAAAGATGTGTTGAGTATAAATTGGGCTTGACAGAGGCAGACAGAAGTACACACACTGATAACATTGGAGAAGTGCCATGTAGAGAGCATTGTGCTCCTGTAATATCCAGCAACAGCATGAATCAAGCTTAGATATGCAAATCAAATTACCGTTTCAACTAAATTGTTATCACTTTCACCTGCATAGGCACACAGACAGACATGTCGCACTCATACCCAACACACACGCACACAGACGTACTCTCACCACAAACCCCGTCAGGCCCCCACCCTCCCCTCCCTCCCTCCCTCCTTTATGTTCCCACGAGCATGTCAAAAATCAAATTAAAGATCTCCCCTAAACAAACCCCACAAATTCCATTGGAATTGAAGTGGATCTCGTTCTTACGCCCCTCGCCTCCCAGTGACCCGCCGCTGCTGCGTTATAGAGACCCGTGACCTGCCCTTGTTGCCACTTTACACAACATTTGCTTTGTGTACTCTAGCATGTAAGCCCAGCCCACTCCATTCCAAAACCCCGGACCACCTCCCAGAAACATCCCCAGCCGCCTCCCCCTCCCCGCCGAGCTCTCCCCTTCTCCCTCCCCCTCCCACAGAGTTGAGCAGAGATTGGTAACTGTACAGTATATTGGGGAGGGTTGGGGGGGCGCAGTCCTTGTGCTGAACTGAAGAGGGGGAGGGTTTGACGGAAGTAGAGGAGGGGGGGATGGAAGGGAGGGAGGAGGAAGGCAGGGGCGCTGCGTCTCAGTCGTCTTCTAGACCCTGGTTGAGTAGAAAGTTGGCTGCCAGGTTCTCGTTCTTCTCGCAGGCGAAGTAGGCCTGGATCACCAGAGCCTCGGGGAAACCCAACGCTTTTAACTGACCGCCAGACAGGTGGTTAAGAAGGAAGGGACCAAAAGAAGATGGGAAGGGGATGGGACATAATAAACATGTTAATCTTGGAATAAACGTAACTGTCTATTTATGGTTAGTTTGGTTCCTGAACAGTACTCTGTACTAAGGAACAGTAGTAAGATGAAGTGTAGATCAGTTGGGAGCCAACAACAATGACAAAGTTGCATGTAAACTTCACAAAACTGTGCTTAGATACAACAGCTCATGGAAGGCTATGAAACTGATTCTGTTTTTAATAATTCATCCCTACTATCTGGTGCCATCTAGTGGCTGAAACTGCACGTTATTGCCATACTGTATGTCAACAGAGAACAGTCTTAGTTTGGAAGCCATTCAATCAGAAATGGAAGAGAGAAGTGTGAAACTGTTGCGCTGTGCGTCTTACTGGTCTTGGGATGGGGTTTAATCAACTCACCCTCTCAATGGCTTCCTTCTCCTGTGGTGTGACCTGGATGTAGTTGACGGGTGCCCCTTCCTCCCCAGCTGCCCCCAGCTCCCCCACCTCTGGGACGTCTCCCCCCTCCCCCGCCGGCTCATTCAGCATCTGGATGAACAGCTCCTGGTGCTGGCTGATTTGCTGGGTAGAGTAGGAATGAGACCAAAGCTCAAGACGATAATTCTAATTCACATCAATGGCTGTATTGAACTATGCAACCTCTTCCTCATCAGAGCGGTCCTGTTCAACTGGGAGCTTGCAGAGAGCTTTACATCTCAATCAGGAAGCTTGCACATTTACACGCCAAAACCTCAACTACATCTGGTGCATGGGTTGACCAACAGTCTGCAGGTAGCATTCCCATACTTCCATTTTCTACATGGTGTGAGTTGACCGTAATCAGCCTCTGCTGGTACAGAAAAGATGGTAGCGGATCTCGTTCACGTCACTGGATGTCGTTACACCTACAAGTGAACTGCTGCAGGTGTTCAAAAAGTTCTGTTGAAGTATTCCAAATTTGGCCAAGAAAATCTGGGTCTTCAGTGCTAGGCATGTCACGGTGAATCATTTAGGAGTTTAGACAACAATGAATTATGTGGTTTTGCATAATCCGATTATACCCCTAAAATGGAATTCAGATACTCTTCTGAAACTGCCACCACACATTTTATCATCCCCTGGATGTCATCCAAACAAAATTATACCACATATATCTTGTCCCTTTTTATGGCAACATTTCATCCAGCCTTGGAACTAATAGTGGCTTCTCTGAACATGAAACAACACCCTGGATAAATGAGCATACACATTCACTGGAAAAAATGTTGCATAGTGGAGCGAATTTGGAGAAGATTCATAGTGGAAAGTTTGTAGTGGTTTGGTATCACGTATTATCTGCTGCCCGACATCCTTGTCCCTCCCTTATCATGTGCTACCAAATGATGTGCACATGCAACAGTCAAACTGCAGTGAAATAAACCACTTGAAGAGCACAGTGAACCTTCATGCTTGTGCTGCTGCACGGTTTATCATAAATGTTTAGTTTATGCAATTTCACACTGGTCAAAAATCACAGTATGCTTTCCTTAATTACATCTTCCACCTAAAAAGGCATCCAGGGAGGTCAAATGTGTGTCTGGACACACGGTGTGTGCATGGGTGGGTGTGCATGTGTGTTACCTGTAAAAGTTGTGGGTTTTCCCGCCCTAACTGCTGTAGGAGAGCGGGCAGCAGTGAAGGGTTCTGTTGGATGGCCAGTCTCATGTTCAAGAACTGGGGCTGAGTCCGTAGGAACTCCAGTGGGTTCTCCCCTGATGTTGCCAAGAAACAAAAACAAATGTGTAAGCATTGTTTTACAGCATTCCATCTAGTCTTGGGCAATATACCGGTATTACCGTTTATCGCGATATTGGAAATCAATACCGAGTAATATCGTTGGATCTATAAAAAATATCGAATACCGAATATCGTCAAATACCGACATTATACTGTATTCTATTAAAATATGAGCAATGAGACTTTTAATTGTAACTATACAAACAATTTTCATGTTACACACATGCCTAAAATAGCCTTTATTTAGGCTAGGCTTTTTGGAAACAATGTATTTCCAACTCAGGTTTGTCCCTATTTAGGCTGCTTGAACAGCAGAGCTCTCAGTTTCTGATGCCTCAATGTCGCAATTCTGAGAACTAGGTGACTGGTGGAACGTGTCTGACTCTGATTGCACGCCATTGCCGTCTAGTTTTCAATACCGGTAATATCGAATATCGAGCTAATTAACACGTTATCAATACCGATATTAAAAAATCAATACCGCCCAAGACTAATTCCATCTCTGTAAAACCGTGCTCTACATATTTTAGAGTAGAGATGAGCAATATATGGTTGTAAGGTAATATGGGAAACCATATCCGCCGATATGATCCTTGAAACAATCAGTGATAGGATACGGGTCATAATTTCGGCCCACACTATGAGTAAAATGTGTTCATTTATTTCATGGAGAATTATTTGTCTTATCGTTTTATCAGATTCAGTCAAATCTCAACCATATTGGGGAAATAACCTATACTTAAAAACAGCCTTTAAAAATATTTAAGTAACATATTTTGTATGTTAAAACCATGTAAATGATGTAATATAAGGGTGTTCCAAGCCTTACCCTCAACTAGAGACGGGGCCTCTGTGGTCCGTCCAGAAGAAGGAGGCTGTACAGGGGGATTCGTCTCCTGGACTGGACTGCTAGGAATACCCTGCAAACACAACATAAACCACACAATAATCAACACTGTAGAGCAGGACTCTTCAATGGTTTGAGGGCAAAGAAGACATCCTTAGCTGAGAAACAGATGAAGCAGGGACTAGGTGTCATCACAACACTGGATCTCAAACTTCAATGACACTACACCACCACAGAGATTGCCAAGGTTTTAACACAGTAGGTACAAATTTAAAAAAAACTGCACAATCTTATGCAATTTCATAGTAACAAAATTATAGATCATAAACTAAACTAGACATAAAAGTAAGTTGTGTAGCACAAGACCATTTCAGTTCTATCTGACCACAGTCGACACCATCATCTTGGTTTCTACCAACAACCAGGTGGCGACCTTACTGGTCTGGTAAGCAACTAGTCACGACCTGGCCATTGGTTTGTTCTTTCCTGGATTATTGTATTGTAAAATTTGGGGCAAATCTCAGAATATATATTATTTCACAGTGACAGTGTTTATTTTCCTCCTCAAAATTTTGTAACCCGTTTTTTTTTGTTCACCCAGTTCCAATTACCCAATGTGGGCTCTACACAACCTCCTCCAACCTGGGGAGGCAGCGGACTGGCCACATGCCTCTTTCAATGCATGAGGAGTCCTACCTGCCTTCTTTGTGACAGGGGGAGTTTCCCTGGTTGGAAGAAACACATTATTCCAACCAGTTCATGTCCCCTCCATCGGGCACTCTGGCTGTCCAGAAGGAGGCAGTTTAGAGACCAAAATTACAGCATGTTTTTGCGAGGGCATTTACCCTTGGGGACACCAGGAAAACATACAAACTCCACAGAGAAGGACCTTTTGCCAACCCAGCATTGGGTATTGGCATTGCTGCAGAAGAGATACTGTATGCTGCCAGCACCCACAGCGTCCCTAGCAGGGAGCGAACTGCGACCTTCTACTGTAGCCGCGAGGCGAGCGCACTACCACTGTGCCACCATGCACAATATTGGAAATATATTATATATGATTATGATATACTAGTCCTATACCCATTGTGTAATGAATGTGTGACCTGGAAATTATGTATAATAGATTACATTGATCACAGACCTTATATTGATTGCAGACCTTACTTGTAACACACCCAGAGGGTTGTTATAATGAAACTATGCTCAGTCACACAGCCTGGTAAAAGAGTGGGACAAGTCGTGCAGATCGAGCATTTGCAAAATGTGCAGTTTTTAGCTCTGGCTTGAGAGAAACACATGGCTTTTGCAACTTATGGTGTTGTGAGCGTGAAGATTGGCTATTTTCGCTGGAGAGCACTGTAGTCACTTCACAATGAGTGTGTGTGTGTGTGTGTGTGTGTGTGTGTGTGTGTGTGTGTGTGTGTGTGTGTGTGTGTGTGTGTGTGTGTGTGTGTGTGTGTGTGTGTGTGTTGGAGTGAGCAGTTGAAACTTCCAAATAACTTTAGAGAGGAGTGGGTGCCGTGACCCGCCTAGTTAATATCCAGTGATTGGCTTTGTGGTGTAGATTGTAGTAGTAGAAATAAGTAGGCCAACGTATTTAGACCATGTATCCCCGTGCCGTGTTGGGAAACGATAACCTGAGTGTGGGTCTGCTGGAGGAACAGCAAGAACAGAGAATGCTGTACCCAAAGGGGGAGGTGATTCTGTGTTGTGCAACAAACTGTGACCACAAATAAATGTTTCCGTGCCACGTGATGAGTTTTTTTCCTACATCTAGATCTTGTAGATAGATTAAAGGGGTATTCCACCCATTTAAAAAAAAAAAATCCTGAGAGGATACAAATGTGAACCAAATGGACCCTAGCGGGTCCATTTGGTTCCATTTGTACCTTCTCAGGAAAAATGGGCCTGAAAGAAAAATCATTAACATGGTGAAATACATGTCATCAGATGTATTTCACCATGTTAATGATTTTTTCAGACCTCCATTTTTAGGAAATACAGAATTGGGGGGGACTTTTTATCATGTCCACACAACATCTCTAAGGTATATTAATGACATTAAAATGTTGGAAATGGGTGGAGTTCCCCTTTAACTGTGAGTTCTTTGGGGCTCATCAGTGTGTGTGTGTGTGTGTGTGTGTGGGGTGACTCACAGTGAGGAGGTACTCCACAGCCCTGTGAGGGTTGTTGAAGCTGGCCCGTAGAGCAGCCACCACTCCTTCCCTCTCATATCCCATAGACATGATCTCCGTTAGCATGGCCTCGTACTCTGCTCCCGTCACTGCATGGGCACAACACAAGCACCGAGTCACAAACACAATGGGCTCTATGCACACTGAATAACTCTTTATAACTACTTCCCAATGACACCAATTAGGGCTCTTTTCCATTTAGTGTACAGTGCTTTTCAAAGTTTTTCATTTCAAGAACCCCATATCTCAGAGAGAGTGAAAAATTGAACCAAATGGAACCCTACGGGTGCGTTTTTCAGAGTTGCAGACCTGTATGGGCCTTTTGGGACCCACTCAAGGATACAACTCAAAAGCTGCATTCGAATTTTTGCATTTTACTAAAATGGAACACAGCCTCGGTAATGCCTGTGAAGGATGTAGGGAACATTTTTAAATGTTCTAAATTTTCTTTTTTCCATCTCAAACATTATGTTACCATTAAGTACTGTATGTATGATTATCCGATACATAAAAAAACAAACAAAATAACAGACATGTGAACTATCCGATATAAACACGCAGTGACAACTATTTTTGTAGCTATTTGGCTTCCATCTAAAAAAAAAAAAACACAGTATTGAGCTTACAGTTTTGGTGTAGTTGAACAAAGTGGGAATCCCTAATGCACTATGCATCATGATAAAGGGGACAGCATCTTGTTGTTGCACAATAAATGAACACTAATTCTCTGGTCCAAACCAGCCAATGTCTTTGCCTGAAAATTGAACCCCAAGACATTAGAGAAATATGTATCCATGATATACAACAATCATAGTCCTCACAGAACTAAGCCTTTCTGTTCTCAAATCAGATTCTTGTCATGTGATTTGGTAGCTTGTTTTCAATCTCAAACATTATGTTACCATTAAGTACTGTATGTATGTTTATCCGATACATAAAAAACAAACAAAATAACAGACATGTGAACTATCCAATATAAACACGCAGTGACAACTATTTTGGTAGCTATTTGGCTTCCATCTAAAAAAAACATAAACACAGTATTGAGCTTACAGTTTTGGTGTATTTGAACAAAGTGGGAATCCCTAATGCACACTAAATGAACACTAATTCTCTGGTCCAAACCAGCCAATGTCTTTGCCTGAAAATTGAACCCCAAGACATTAGAGAAATATGTATCCATGATATACAACAATCATAGTCCTCACAGAACTAAGCCTTTCTGTTCTCAAATCAGATTCTTGTCATGTGATTTGGTAGCTTGTTTTCCATGTTTCGACAGAGCCAAAATAAGGAAGAGTGCAAAACATTGACATTCATCACCACGTCAGTAAAAGGTCCACACGTACCTAGCGCTGAGGACGCCTCCACCCCCTGTCCAAGTCCACTCGAGCTACAAAATAGAATACAAACAATGCAATACAGTGTGAGTGGGAAACTATGGTAACAAGGGATGTGACATTAAATCTCTGAACCAAAAAGAGCCTGCATTTGGGCTATTGGGCGCAAAGACTGAGAGAGATAGAGCTCTACTCTAAGCCATACTACACGCAAAGCACGGACTGTTTGTTTACAATAATCACACGGCTCTGCCACTTTCCCTGCTATGTGGCTTATTTCTACCTATAATGTTTCAGACATATATTCCAATGTGATGAATACGTATTGAGTATTTCTGACTGTAATCAATCCACCTGTGATTGGGGAGGGTGATTCAGAAATGGGATAAAAACAGGACAGCTTAACTCATCATGTGTGATGACGCCAGTACATCATCACACATGACTTTTCTGTTTTTAGGAAGTAAAAATATCGATTTTTGTTTTTATTTAAAAACACACAACGTGGAAAATGTCCTATTCTCTGGCATGCATTGTTGCATATGGCCATATAATGATGAAGTGTGAAAAACGTATTTTTTTTTTTCTTTCAATTCAGTGGGACTTCAAAATATGTGTACCGACACCCCTCTAAACATCTACCTGGCAGGTTGCTGTGGTTCTACGTCTGCAGGAGTTGGCTCCTCTTTGGCCTCCTCAGGGGGGATGGGGACAGCTGCTGGGGTAGGGGCTGGGACTGCAGGTGTTGATGTGGAGCCAGAGTCCTGGACTGGAGGCTTGGGTGCTTCCGTGGGTGGAGGTGAAGCAGCAGCGGCAGCAGCAGCCGCCGCAGGCTTTGCCTACAACCAAACGGAGTCATTAGGGAAACTATAGCGAGCAACACCACCACAATTCAAACCCGGGTCCCCCGCATAGGATAACCATAGACCAATTATCTACCACCTGAACAATACCAAAGGGAATGCCCCATTCCGCAATATTAGCCAGAGGTGAATCCCACAAAGGAGACAGCAGGTAGGGATCCACATCTACATAGCATCAAAATATATAAATACTAGACAACATTGCGTAAGGATCCAGCTCTGCAGCACCTCATGCCACGCCCCCTTGGCTCATCCAACAATTCAACTTTGACATTTTTAACAAAAGTATTTTCCATCTACATTTGTAGATGTAAATTCAACATGGCTTTGTCTAATTTACTAAAGTAAGGCACATCTCAACCAGAGCTCAAGCTTGTTTGGGTTGGTGACCTTTTAGAAACGTAAAAGGGGGCGTGGCATGCAGTGGACACAACTTTGGGCCCCAGCCAAACTTATAGGGTGGAATGCATGCGCAAAGAACGCTGGTAGAACAGTGAAGCGGCCGTCATCTCATGGGCAAATCTGGGATAGCAACAGTTCAGCCTTTAAATTACTAGTGCGGGTGCGTCTACCGTGTGAAACCCTAGTAATGCGCCTGCTCCTGCGCTCAAGACATCAGAATGTGAATTAGATCGTTCTACCGGATGCTTCAAGTGCCACAAAGCACGTTTCATTGCAGTGAAATATAACTGGATGTGGGGCAGTTCACCCTCAGTCTAGATATAACTCTACAGTGCAATGGCAGATAGAAATGGACCTCAAGGAAGTGTGGTGACAAAACTGTTTGAATCCTAGACAGAAAGGCCATTTGATGACCATTCTCCTACTGAGTCTATATAAATATGTAAAATTGGTAGGAAAAAAGTCACTTTAAAACAATTGCAAATATTTAAATGTAAAACGTAATTTACATAGCAGTCAGATCTTACCTTAGACACCATAACTACTACAAAATTCTTCTCATCAATTTTATAGTCTTTAATAGGTGTGTCATCTTGCAGGATTTTCCCGGCATATATCAACTTCTGGCCCGATACCGGGAAATTATCTTTCCCTCTTTCTGCTTCTATCTTCTCCTTCAAGGCCTTCACCTGAAAATAAAGAGAAACATAATAATGAACAGACGAAACAGTGTCATTGTGGTAGTAATTCAGTCAGTGTCTAACCGTGATGATGGGTCTAAATTCCCATTACCTGTCCACTGACAGGTAATTAGCCACATTGAAACTCCCACCAAGCTTCACCTACCAATGGCAAATCAGGCTGCCTTGACTTCATTACATTGTGTTCTCATGCTGCCAACAATGAACCAGTGCAAATAGTTTGTTTTTAACTTACATAAGGTAGGTTTATCAGCCGAGTATTTGTAGAGTAAAAATGAACCTTGTCGTCATATCTAAAACATGCAACAACTTAACACAGGCGTTACATGAGTTATTTAACCTTAACCAAGTTACCAGCGGTTATTAAAGGGGAATTCCACCCACTTTCAAAATTTTCCTGAGAGGATACAAATATGAACAAAGGGGTCTGAAAGAAAAATCATTAACATGGTGAAATACATCTTGATGATGTCATCACATGAATTTCACCATGTTAATGATTTTTTCAGTCCTCCATTTTTAGGAAATACAGAATTGGGGGAACTTTTTTATCATGACCACACAATATCTCATATTAATGACATATTAAAATGTTGAAAATGGGTGGAGTCACCCTTTAACTTTAGTTGGGTTGATAAGTCAATAATAGTTCAATGTTAGCCATAAATGGGCCACTAGTTGCCAACTTTTAGTGGCGGCTTTGGTGTGCAGGAATAAAACGACGTTGTTGGGCTACGCTATTCTGGTTCTACCAGAAAGCTGAAATCGCGATCGCTACGAATGATGGAATGATCATGCAGGAATGATTTTGTAAAGTCAGTGAGCAGTGCTAACGTTAGCTGCCTGGCCAGTTAGCATCGATGCTATTAGCCTAGCTCAAGAGTACACCGTTACGCCAACCCCGTTCACTTAATGGGACCAGTCCAATGGTGGCCATTCTACATAGACTTCTACTGAGAATGGGGACAACCAACTGGGACAAGTCCAGTATCATAAGTAGGCAAATTTGGGCTAAGGCAACAGCCCAGCTTTAATGATCTGATTCCCTTTATTTTAAATCGTTTTTCATAACCACAACAAAGACTTTAGTTGTTACAAGTTGTACAATACTATAAAACAGTTGTCATGTTGCATACATTCTTAAAATAGCTCTTATTTGCGCCACCCTCGTTGAAAACAAAGTATTTCCAACTCCAGCTTGTCCCTCTTTCAGGCTGCGCGAACAGCAGCTCGAGCGCTCGGTTCTCTGACCCCTCAATGTCGCAACCCTTCTACTAGATTGCTCTGTGCAATAGCCTCCGTTTACATGTGGTTCGCGGGGCTAATATTTACGTTTAGTTAATGCAAACTGCGTTAACCGGGTAGTGGGCCTTCAACTTAGCGGCCGCCAGCCTACGGGCTGTTGAACAAAGCGTAAAGAAGTTGAACTTGGCGAAAAGAATCCCCCCACACGCCCCCCACGGCAGGGTTCCACACATTGGCCGCTAGCTAATAAAGTTAGCGAGCTAGCATATAGTGCCACCACCACTCACCGTTTGTTCAGGATCTATCTCAATCTGAATAGTCTGCTGTTGCAGCGTTTTAAGTGTGATCTGCATGGCGGCGATGGATGGATGACGCCCGTCTTCTAACGTCCTCTCGATTCGCAAAACAACGCGCTACCAAAGCGAGCGACAAATTAAAAAAATGATATTAAAGTTGAACTTTTGGTCGGGATTCTTCTAATCCGTGAAATGTGTGTATCCATGAGCACTCAGCAAATCGCCATCTTTGGTGACAAGTTGGGGTGGTGCAGTGTGGTGGAAGGCTCCGTCCCTCCTCCTCCGGAGGGGGTTAGTCTGCTGGGGAACAGGAGGGCTCGGCCCAAATCATACTCGGCCCTGAGTATAGACAGAGTTACTAGTCATTCCAATAGAAAAGTCCTATCAGATTTTGGAATATTCCAATAGGATTCCAATAGAATGCTATAGGATTTTCCCCCTATAGGATTCCCGTAAGATCCTTAGATTCTTATAGGAATCTTATTGGATTCCTATTGGAAATCCAATGGGATTTGTTCCGAAATCTGATAGGATTTTTCTATTGGACTTTTCTAAAATCTAGATTTGACTAGGGGTCGACGCAAACTCTTTTAGGACCTTTTTTCCTGATTGTGTACAAATGGAACCAAATGGACCCGCTAGGGCCCCTTTGGTTCACATTTGTACACTCTCAGGAAAACTTTGGAAATACCCCCCATTTACCCCTCATTTGTCCCCCTTTCAGGCTACTCTCCCGAGAGCTCTGTTTTCTGACCCCTCAATGTCGCGACATTTCGGCTGGTCCGAGTATTATTTGGGACGAGACCTCATGTATTCGTGTGCTGCGCCGCTTACGCACACAGAGTAGACAGGCCGACAACAGTATTATTATCAGACAGTCAGGCGCACACACAGCCCAAAGCACAGGGCGAGAGCCGCTCCAGAGATGTTGTAGATCTGTGAATCTGCCGCAGCTTCAGCGCAACTCGCTGTCTTTATGATGCGCGTGAGGAGGCCCGCTGCCTGCCTGCGTTCAGAGGGTCGAGGCTTTTGACCCTACAAATCAGTGTTTTTCAACCTTTTTGACACCAAGGCCCACTATTTATTCAGCATTTGAGCCACGGACCACAAGATTTTCCCTGGAGCCCCCCTTACCAAATGGACCCGTAAGGGCCCATTTGGTAAGGGGGGCTCCAGGGAAAATCTTCAGTAAAATGGCACCCCCAAGGGATAAAATCATAACTATTTTTAAACTAAACATACGGTATATATCTTTTAATGTTCAATTCTAGTGATAGAGGACAAATATAATGTATTTACTGTATCCATATGAGGCTGAGGATTAGCCTGGTATCCTTTTAAAGCATGACTGGTGTTTTTTTTTAACCAAGTGTAACTCTTTGAAAGCGTAAAAATGAAACCAAATGGACCCCTGTGGGTCCATTTGGTTTCATTTTTACACTTTCAAGAGTTAAAATATTCATCATGTGAATTAGCCCAAGTCTACACAACTAGAGAATGGAGAAGATTAATGGCCATTTTGGTCTGTGTGTTTGCCTGGTTTGTTTCCCCAAATCCAGCCTGGTATTGTGGGCAATAAATCTTTAGTTTTCGGTCTGTAGGACTAAAATGATGGTCTGTGGCTCAAATTCTAAATAAATAGTGGGCCCTGGCATCAAAAAGGGTGAAAACCACTGCTGTAGATGAATGTGGAGCAGCTAAAATGATGGTTATGCTGATAGTGAGCGCAGACTAGAGAGTAAAGGCTCAAACACACTTCCAGTGAAGTGTAAGAGTCTTCATCATGGTGTAGTTTTTAATGTTTCACCCTGGAGTGTGTATGAACCAGGTTGAACAGGACCAGGATTACTACATGTTATTTTTGTGAGGGTACATACCCTGGACAGGGCACAAGGGAGAAGATGCAAGTTCCACAGTGAGGCGCTACCAACTCCACCGTGCCGCACATGGCATTTTCTTAATGGTTTTGATGTTGAACCACATTTGGTTCCAAGTTGTCGTCCAACCTTCTGGATCTTGTTAAATCCAGTCTTGGCTGTGGTCCTAAGAAAACGTTTCTCTCCCATGGATGAGACCACACAAAAATAATAAACAACACGGGACACAGTCAGGGTACAGTCAAGAACATCCTTTTATTCAATCAAGTAAAGGTGTTGCTCTTTTCAAACTGCTTTTTCTTATTATGGAAAAGAAACTGTAATTAACACATGCATTTCACCATGGGCTCTGGGTGGTGTGACTCTGAGGGAGGGATGCTATTCTGAGGAGCAAAGAGGGGGGGCGCTCTTAGGTTTGCTCTGGGGTGGTGGGCAGGCTGGAGGGGAGGGGTATACTATGGCATGCCAGGGACTCAGTCTACACGTCACTAAATACGGCCCAGCGCCCTACAAACGTGTTAAAAACAAACAAACCCGAAGGAAAATAAAAACACGGATGGCCAGGCACGGGATCAGACTGTGCTCTGCTCTCTCTCCTTCTCTCTCTCTCTCTCTGTGTGGTGCAGAGACACACAGGGAGGTTTGTGGTATTCCCTCCCTAAATGCAGCACACACAGCCATGCTCTGTGCAACCTGTTTGTCTCTGTTATGGCTTCTCCACTGTGGTGCTTTAACTTGTCAAGGCTAAAAATTGATAATACTGCTGCTGGCTTCACTCACTTGATAAAGAAAAAAATAAAAGTTGCATATTATCATTCCTTTTTTTGTGTTTTTTGTATATTTTTTTTGCAGGATAATAAGGAATAGGCTCTGTAATCAAGTCTGTAATCTTGATTTCTTTGCTGGTGGAAATACCAAGGTGCTCATGTAATGTCAGTCACCCATATTCTGGACAGTGTGCTAAGACAGCTTTTGGAAACCATATCACTTTGGTCAATGTATCTTTCATTCTTTGTGAATTTAATATGATGGTAAAAAAAAAACAGTACATTATTGTGAAGCTATGTTTATTATGGGTTCTTTATGATTGTACTAAATAAGAGCCTTTCAGTCTCCCCTGCTCTGGAACCAATCCGTTTATAAGGTGCTTATAGAGTCATTTCAGGTACATTTTCCCCCACTAAAAAAAATACCTGGTCTCATTCAACCACTAGAAAGGTGCATAATTGAAGGTATCGATGCAATAAAAAAGAAAGAAAAAAAGAAAAAAAAAAGAGGCAAAAAGCAAATCCAAATTCAATTATAAAAAAATAAATAGATAAAAACAAGAATTACAAACAAACTTGCCTATATTCTAGCAGCCCTGGTAGCCATGTCCCCTCACCCATGTCAGAGGGACGTTCGTTCCCACCTCATCCTACCCATCCCGACTAGGTTTGTTTGATTGATTTGTCACTGACACTATGTTGCCCCCGGGGTGGGGGCAACGGGGCAACACTTCACCTCCGCTCTCTGGACAGCCCCCTGTCCCCTCAGCACAGAGCCCAGAGCCCAGCGGTGCAACTTGTTCACTTACATTAGCTGTTGAATGGAGAAGCTGAAGAGATGGGTAATGGTAATACAATGTGAAGCGTACAGACAAGAATAACATGTGAGCTAACTGCATTCTGCTCAGACGAAAAAAAAAAAGGTTTTTGCGTATTTCTTTTTTTTAAACCCCCTCCGTTCAGAAAAAGGGACAAAGGAGAAGGAAGGGGCTCTGGGGGGGGGGTTCGAGGGTTTTTTGGGGGGGGTTACGCGGCTACAGACTACTCCAGTGTCCAAGAGACAGAAGACAAGAAGGTACAGAGGAAAGAGAAGCAAGACAGAAAATATTTTTTTTTCTTTTGTGTATTTTTTTTTGTTTTTTTTCTCCACTTTTCTTAATTATTCAACAATAAAAAGAGGAACTAAACCACACCAAATTCCTTTAGTACTATGTATACTTGCTTTGAAAAGCTCATAGAAGAAGAGAAACGAAGGAGAGGATATAGAAGAAGTATGAAGGAGGGGACTCTTTTTGTCCATTTTTTTTAGACGGGCACTCAGGATTACAAGATGGAATCTGTGAACAAAAGGCACTTTTTAGGGACAACCTTTAAGATGCTCTGAGTCTATAACACTACATCACCAAACAAATATTTAGAATCATATACAGTGGGGGGAGGAGGGGTGGAGGAAAGGGCTGGATGGGGAGGGAGGGAGGGGGGGAGGGTTCACTTATTTGTTATTGAATTGAACACAGCATCCTCTTTGCACCAGAGGTCACAGAGGTCACATATTCCCCTCTCACAGTTTGGGTTTCGAGAGACAGGAGTCTACTATAGTCAACTAACATCTACCATGACGAATCTGTCATTTCACAATACGCCTCCCATCTCACCAAACAAACACAAAAAAGTTCTTGGTCGGGTCAACCCTTGAAAAAGAAAAGTAAAGAAATGTTTTTGTTTTTTTTAAGGGAAATTCATGTGATTAATTGGGGGTAGTTTGTGTCCAGAAATTATGATTGTACTGCTGCTTTGCCAGTCTAAAGGTGTACCCAACAAAATGATTGAGATAACGTGGACAAATCGTACATTTGACTCTACATACAACAAGGGTTGGCCAATTCTAACATCAGCCACTCAAAACACTACATATTCTGCTGCTCAGGGAGATTGGCTTCATGTCTGTAACTGAGTCATCCTCTGCTAAGGGGTAAAGGTTGAAGAAAAATGCCTTTTGTCACAACAACATTTTCATACTATGAACCCCTCCCCCCTTGGTAAATACAAAAAGAGAAAATAGAATAATGCATGTTTTTTCCTAAAAATTTGCTTTATGATAACACTTAATTTTGTTTATTATTTATGTATAATAGAGTTTGAATGTACTTTTATTTTTGTAGAAAGCACCAGTTTTCATAGTGATATATATTTTACGTTTTGCAAAATTGTTCCTTCAGCCCTCCCACATTTTGAAAACAAATCATTACAAATGAATACTCTTTCTTAAAAAAAGAAAAGAAAGAAAGCAATAAAGGAAAAAAAACAAAAAACAAACAAACAGGAAATTAAAAACAATTTCCCCAAACTTACAAAGACTGGGATTTTTTTTTCTCTCCGCCCTTGTATTTAGAGTCCCAGAGCATGTGGACTTAAAACAAAAAACCAGAGGGTTTACCCTCTCTTTTCTCTCAACAACACCCTCAAACAATCTCTAACAGACAAACACAATTCCTCTACCCAAGGCATTGCACATGGCTCAATCAACATACATCATTTAGTTTCAATAACAATACTTCCCATCAAAACAAGAACAAAAAAACAAAATCTAATGTTTTCTTCTGTTTTAAATCCTCAACTACATTATCACGTACTGTTTTTATCTAAGTATCTATTGTTGTATTTGCCGTGGACTTTTATTTTGTATTTTTTGCTAGTTAATGCGAGTGAGAGTTTTTGGGGGACTGGTACTTTAAGCTCAAAATCTGCAGGGTATTTTTGTGTTTTTGTTTTGTTTTAGATGCATCCTATGACATACGCCATGCTTCAAAAAATAACTAGACTGCCACAGAGCTTATCTTGCAAATAAAAAAATGTATATATCTATAAATATATATGTATCATATAAAGATGCTTGCAATTATCTAGTGAGCTGTCATGGTTTTCCTCTCCCGACATAAGATTTCACCATTAACTATAGCTTATATGTGAGAAAAAAAGAACCTGAATTCATGTTTGACAAATTGCATAATGGGAATACAGAGGCACTTCCATAGATTAGAAACGAAATCACCGTAGCCATCGTAAATCTTACGCAGCACTGCTTGTTCTCTATATGTGAAGCTGATGAGATGGTTGCCGACAGACACTCGGCCGTTCATTTCCCTGCAGTGAAGAACGTGGCCAGGCAGTCCAGTTATTTTGTGAGGTTGGGGTTGGGTGATCTGAATTGAATTGCATTGAATCATCTGACTGTTTCCTTAAAGAAATCATTTTAAATCAAACTGATGTGAATGGGATAATGGTGTGGGGTTTTAAATTACACGATGATTAAAAGCATAAAGGCCTCCTCAGATTGTCTAGATTTAAGACTTCCCTTTAAAATAAACTCAATCTTGCCCCGGGGCTGTGTATATATTTGCTGGACACATGAGTGCTGCTAATAATGTCTGATGATTGCTTTGCGTGTCTCAGAAGTTTGTTTTCCACTATAAAAAGTGTGTCCATCCCAGTGATTCATCTGTAGATGGCAGAGAATGTGGTGAACTGATAACTAACAAAGTAGTGGGTAGTCTATAAAAACAATAAGCTTGGCGGGCATGACCTCTCAAGTGCAGTTTTGATCAATAAGGGCAGATTCTAAAGGAATTATTACACACATTTTTTTACTCACGATAGCTAGTGGCCGCCGGTGAGGAGCAAGAGGGGAAGGAGAGCGGAGCTTCCGGTTACCGCAGCAGCCGTCAACCTCGTTCCGATCCTGTCCAGTCGACACCAACAATGGCCACCTTGGGTTCTGACCCTCCTATCGCTGGCCTAAGGGTCCTCCCACCCTTCGACTGACCGTTGGACAGACAGATATGTCACATATTCATTTTGCTCCGCAGCATGGCGCGCTCTGCTCTGAGCAGGGGCCGTCTGGGAGTGTAAACAACAGGGTAAACTTTCAACGAGGCCGAGGCCAGAAGGAGCATCTCCTTCCGCTGGTCCTCGTCTACAGCAACCTTACCTCGAAGGGCAGTCACTTTCTTTGTCACAAACATTCCCCCCACCAGGATCCGCCACCACCAGCCGACGCCACCCTCACCCTCACCACCCACCCCACCACCCACCAGACCCTCAAGTCAAATGGTAGCTACGAATGATTCTTCCTGCGTTTGTTTTGACCTGCTTGGAGTTAATAGATGGATGTGCTTCGCTGCATCATTCAGGACTATAATGACATTAAGGTTAAAACAAAGCATAAAAAACTATTTGTAAAATACGATTTGACACACCCTGTCTGCACCGCGTGAACAATCCCACCTCTGACTGCTTGTGTTTCTCCATAAGGTGCTGTCATTCAAATACAAAACAATTATAAAATAGTACAAATTCAAAAGGAAACAAATTCAAGACACAAGAGTAAATAAAATCATTAATCTACATTATAAAAGGGGGCATTGGAGGAATTGCTGGATGCTGTCTGTTGTTGTAATGGTTGTCAATCAGAATGAGAATGTGTGTATGGAGTTTGCTGCACTTTGTGTGTGTGTGTGTGTGTGTGTGTGTGTGTGTGTGTGTGTGTGTGTGTGTGTGTGTGTGTGTGTGTGTGTGTGTGTGTGTGTGTGTAGGCGCACGCAAGCACGCATGTGCGTGCGTACATGTGTGTGCGTGTGGGTATGTACTGTATGTGCAGGCATGTGTCCATTTGAGCGTAACCGTAATGGACTGAAATAGGATATGCTTGCTGTGGTCATGGCACCGATAGACGTTATTTTGTTGGATTTCCTGCGTTTGAGTGCGTGTTGTGTGGGCAAATGGAACAGTGAGTGGAGGCCTACTGTAACGGAGTCGTTAAACTGAACTGAAATGTGGGGCTGAGGACATGTGAAGGCTTCTCATATACCATACGGCTTTTCCTCTTTAAAACTAATAATAGGCAAGCCTGTTTTTTTTTTCTTACCTCCCATGCCTTGTAGGTAAATAGTGCACATCGTAAGATTAGTGTTAATTGATTCAGCTTGTAGTGCAACCTTTTGATCAAGATATGTTTTGGCATGGTCTCTGTGTGGTTAGTAGTAAAGGGGGGGAGGAGGGGGGGCTTTTATAGAGTCAATGGTCATTCAGAAAGGAGAGAAACATTGGTCAAAATGACAGTGTGTCTGCATCTGTTTGTTTTGGGTAATGATGACAGACATCACCAGTAGCATGGACTGCAGCTTTCATTGGAGACCAAAATGGGCGTCCGTATTTTACCATTTGATTGGATTTGCAGTTTGATTGTTGGTCAGGCTTTGTTGTGGTTTTAACAACAGTGTCCCTAAATTTACGCCTGCCGTGTGGAGCGGTTGACCATGTGTGTGGGTGAGTGCATTATAATGCAGAGACCTGACTGTCGCCGGGCAGCTGGTTTTGCTTTGCCCAGCAGAAGGAGTAGAAGGAGATGACCGTTTTCCTTTTCCTCCCTCTCAGGTTCCTCTGGTTGTGTCGCTGCTGTGTCCTGCTGGTCCGGTTGGTTTCTGGAGAGATGCCTGCTGCGCGTCCTCCGACCCTTTATTCTATTTCTGCCGTCCTAACCATCCATCCGTCCATCTATCCTTAACTTGGGGTTTTTTTCCCTCTGAAGGGGCAAATGGGTCCAGAGTTCCTCTAAAAAGCGTCATGCTGCTGTGATTTCCTGGTTCCGTCGCTCTGCTATTTTTCTTTTTTATTTCTAGGAGAGACATATTGTGAAGGGGCCAGTCGGTGGGTCGTTTGGAGGGCAATTATCCTGCGGGGTGGTTCTTGTTTTTTTTGTTTTGTTTTGTTTTGTTTTTACCATGTTTCTATTCCCGATTGTAAAGAAAGAATTCTAGTTGCTGGTTCGCACACAGGTCTTGTCAGAGGAACCAAGACTGGAAGAGAAGAAATGGAAAGAGAAAGGCACAAGATTAGTATTTCTCAAATCAAATGCCAGACATTTTAATACCATAATAAGACCGATTTCCCGTGTAAACTAAACAAGAATGGAAAATAGGCAACGATACAATACAAGTCTTAAGACCTCTCAGACGGAACACAGAAGACGTTGAACTTAGCTGTAATTAAGACTTTCTAGGAGGGGAATTTAGAACACAGATGTTTTCAGGAAGACAATAAAGAGCATCAGGACATTTGCTTGGTTTATTTGACCACTAGAGGTCAGGTACAACAGTCAGTCGCTCACTGCCGCTCAGAAATAAGACTGTATTGCGGGCTGCCGTCCCAGCAGCCATTACCATTCACTCTGTCAGTATTTGTGGTTGTTGTGTACAGTACGTCTTTAATTTGGCGAAGGCAACACAGTGCCTACTCATGGCCAGGCAGTAAGCAGCGGGGGGATAGCAGACTGTCGCTTTGCTCTGTGTCTTCAGACTGGGTTTCTCCAGCCCAGCGTGAGACACAGACAACAGAAGTGGGTCGATGTCGCTTGCTGTTGGCTGCCTCGCTCTCGCCTCGCCGGCAGGATTTTGGCACCGTCCTGCTAATGGGCCAACATTCTGGAAGTCAAGCCTTGGAAACTACCCTGGGCCTCCAGGGAGGGCAGTCTTTTGTTGTGTTTGACTCTAACAGGTCGCACCACCAATACCCTCCCTCCCCTTTTGCCTCCTGCCCTTCTCAGCCAACCCGCTCTCTCTCTCTCCCTCTCTCCCTCTCTCTCTCTCTCTCTCTCTCTCTCTCTCTCTCTCTCTCTCTCTCTCTCCCCACAGCTCTCCTGGGCACAGGCCCAGCAGCCCATGGGCTTAGTAACTTTTGCCTTCTCAGTTACCCCCCACCCCCCTTCTCTTTCTAGCCCCCTTGCTCATTCTGTCTCTCTCTCTCTCTCTCTCTCTCCCTCTCCGTAGGCTCTCGCAGACACTGCATACGATCCATCTATCTCCCACTAACACTCCCACAAAAAATCCTTGGCAGTAGAGAGTGACCACCCTCTTTTCTTTCCTGCCCCCCCACCACGCCGCGTCCCCGGCCCCCCCTCCGAGCAGCAGCCCCCTTCTCAAATTCAAGATCAACTGGCTATGACATCATGTCTGGTTGCCGGGGGTAACGAGACAGCCAGGACGTGACTTCTCCAGGGGCCGAAACCCTGTCGCTCTCTCTCTCGTTCCTCCTGGTTCTCTCTCCTTCTTCCCCTCCATACTCTACTCTCTCTCTAGCCCTGCTCTGTTGTTCCATAGAGCCCCCACCTGTCTGCAGGGTGGACCCTCCACCACTAGAGGGCACATGGAGCCCACTGTTGGGGCTGAGCTGGAGGAGGTTCACCCACTGTCCCCTCTCTCTCTGCCTGCAGTCACAACACACAGACCTCTGACAACTACCACCAAGGCTTAATCAATTATTAATGTTTTGGTGGAGCATTTTTTGCCTTCGAAAGAGACACATGCAACCAATTGATACGACCCTCTATGTGTTTGTTATTTCTCCCTTCATGTCCTGTAAAGTGAAACCATGCCGCAGCCAGCAGACATCACAACCCTCTGAAGTAGAGAGTTGAGTATTAGGGAGCTTTATTACCAACACAAACAGGGGTGGATCATGGGGGATGATGGGGTTCTAAATTGGGGGGTGGGTGGAGGGGTTGAATTAAAGAACATCCAAAACGTTCTCCTCTTACTAGTAGTACTGTTCCTGGAACATATGGTAGGGACTGGAGCTCGGTTCAAAAGTGAGCATTACGTATGACAAACTATGGGAGAAGAGAGAGAGATGAGAGTCCAAGCGTCCGAGGTGAAGTTTTTAGTTCCAACGTGAGCTGAATATAAAACGTATACCGGTGGAAACAACAAGAAGTCAAACAGTAAGAAAGGCGAGAGTAGTGCAGCGAAAAGAGAGAAGTTGAGAAGTTTGGGTGAAAAAGAAAAGGAGGGAGGGGAGAGGAGAGGAAGCAAAGAGAGGGAACGAGGAGAGGAGAGGAGAGGAGAGGAGAGGAGAGGAGAGGAGAGGAGAGGAGAGGAGAGGAGAGGAGAGGAGAGGAGAGGAGAGGAGAGGAGAGGAGAGGAGAGGAGAGGAGAGGAGAGGAGAGGAGAGGGGAAGGGAGAACAGGCACAAAAGCAGAGGGCAGAGAAACGCAGGAGCAAGGGAAGGAGGGAGGGAGCGAGGGAGAGAGGGAGGGAGGGAGGGAGGGAGGGAAGGAACGGTTTCAGATGGTTTCCATGTGTTGGAGGACCATAGTGGAGCAGAGCGGAGCTGAGCTGGTTCCAGCCGGGTGTGGTTGGACACTAATGAGAAAAGTGCAGTGGGTAATGGAGGAGGCATATGAACGAGACGCAGTGTGGTGGTGGGGAGGAGGGGAGGAGAGGAGGAGCGCAGTGAAAGTGAGAGTGAGAGAGAGAGAGAGAGGGAGAGAGAGAGAGAGAGAGAGAGAGAGAGAGAGGGAGAAGCGAGTGAGAGCGAGTAGAGGTCAAGGGAGGGAAAGACAAAAAAGCAACTTAGTGCAGCAGCAGAGCTGGCAAGAGCGAGGGGAAAGAGTGAGAGTTTTAAAAAACGAGAGGGATCGCAGAGGAATGGAAGCAGGGCCGGATCTAGAGGGGGGGGGCTAGGGGATGGCAGAGCCCACCCAAACATGCATCCTGTTGACCACCAGGAGTGGTCCTTGAGAGAGTTCCAGTTGGTCCCCAGCTAAATGGTAGAAAGTTGGTTAACCAGATGTAACTCTTTCAGAGTTTTTACACTCTCAAGAGTTAAAATATTCATCATCTGAATTAGCCCGAGTCTACACAACTACAGAATGTAGAAGATTAATGGCCATTTTGAACTGTATGTTTGATGGGGTTTTTCCCCGATGGGGTTTTTCCCCCCCGAATCCAGCCTAGTATTGTGGACAAAAGCAAAATCTTTAGTTTTAGGGTCTGTGTGTGGGGCTAAAATGTCATCAAATGGTGGTCCGTGGCTCAAATCCTGAATAAATAGTGTCCGGGCCCTGGTGTCAAAAAGGTTGAAAACCACTGCTTCATATCATTCTTCCAGCCCACCCTAGTAGGGCTGGCTAAATCCGCCCCTGAATGGAAGAGACGTACTGTAGCGAGGGAGAGAAAAGGAACGAGAGCGAGAGGCAGAGACAGAGGGAGAGGCAGGCCTGCCCGAGGGGGGGCAGGGGGGGACGGGGGGGGCTCCATATGTGCCAAATAAACAGGGAGAGGGCAGTCGAGCACATATGGTAAACCACACGTACACACGGCTAAAATATACGCCATCTACAAATGCACACATTCATGATGGTGCACCGCGGGACGGAGTGAGCCGTGTGGAGGTAGGTAGAGAAACAGCAGCAGGTTTCAGGGTAGTAAGGGGAATAAGAAGTATGTTGGCACGCGTCCATCCAACCTAAGTAAGTTTCCTGAGTTTGGCCGATAATCACAATGAAAACAGACAAGTTTCCTCTGCACACATACACGCTCTTGCTCTCACGTTCACACACGCACGCACACACACGGTGTGTGTGTGTGTGTGTGTGTGTGTCTGCTTGCAAGCATGCATGCACATTAAAAATAATCGAGTATATACCCGTGAGCATTGTTTATACCCCTACAGTATACCTGGGCATTATGCGGCCCGGGGGCCAAATGCGGCCCTTTGACTGACTCTGACCGGCCCGGGAAATGGTACCGTAGTTTTCAAACAGTGGTCCGAGAGTTCCAGTTAAATATGGAAAGTTGGTTAACCAGAGGTAACTCTTTGTTAAAATATTCATCATCTGAATTAGCCCAAATCTATAGAGAATGTAGAAGATTAATGGTCTTTTTGACCTGTATTTTGGCCTGTTTTGTTTGTGGAATTCAGCCTGGAATTGTGGACAAAAGCAAAAGAAAACTTTAGTATTGGGGTCTGTGGGGCTAAAATGTCACCAATGTTGGTCCTCTGTGGCTCAAATACTAAATAAATAGAGGGCCCTGGTGTCAAAATGGTTGGTGTTACTATTACTTTTATCTTGAAAATTAAATTAATATTACACAGACTGTAGTTCAGCCTTTAGTCTTGGCCCTCCCACAATATTTTATGGATCTCATTTGGCCCCTTGGTAAAAAATAATTGCCCACCCCTGGCCTGCGGTATACCTGTGTCTGCTGCGGGATGCTCAGAAAGTTGTTGTCCCGTGATCCGATGCCGACAAACCTGTTGGCAGCTGTGGCGCCTGGCGTGGAGTATGCTACGGAAACACAGAGAGAGACAACGCACACAACGTCAGCGTGGGACAGCCGCCAATCACCTCACACACATGCACACACACACACACACACACACACACACACACACACACACACACACACACACACACACACACACACACACACACACATGCACACGCGCACACACAAATGCGGGCACAATCAAAATGTACATGTTCGTCCATTCAACAGAAAGGTGGCACACTATGTAGCGTGCGTTAAGGGGGAATTTAATTATACATGTTAATGACATTTAGAAGATTTAGAACACTCTACTGGGAGCCTTTATCTGTGTACTGTGTGGTGTTAGATATTTTACATTTTAGCAGTGTTTCTGATGTCATCAACGCTACTTTATTACTTTACTACTGCACTACAATTCCCATAATGCTATGGTGCACTGCACCTCCTTGTGGATACGCGGAGGGCAGTCTAACTGGGACAACGCGTAGTCTGGGAAGTAGTGTGACATCACTGCTAAAATCTAAAATATCTAAAACCACATTACACACATACATAGGCCCAGGAAAGTCTAGTTCTAAAGTTCTCTAAATCATAAACATATATTTTTTGTGTGAAAAAAGTGTCCCATTAAGTAAGAACATTTCTTTGGAAGCCTTTTTTTTTTAAAAGGCCATCAAGTTCACATAGAAGCGCGTCCCAAGCGGGGTTTGTAAAGATAGATATCCGTGTTTGGTGCCAAGGGCTAAACTCAGTGCATGGGAATTGATTGGACACATCATTCAGAACGCTCACACTGACACGATCAATCAAGAGTGTTTTTTTCTTCTTTCTTTTTTTACCCATTGGCATCAAAGTCTGTGACAAATTTAGGGCAATCTCGGCTTCCCCGGTGGACCCCTGCATTAAAGCACCCCGACAAACATGGCACAGATTCTGCTGTTAATAGTGTGCAGATGTGTTGACGCCGATCGTGTGTGTGTGTGTGTGTGTGTGTGTGTGTGTGTGTGTGTGTGTGTGTGTGTGTGTGTGTGTGTGTGTGTGTGTGTGTGTGTGTGTGTGTGTGTGTGTGTGTGTGTGTGTGTGTGTGTGTGCGTGCGTGCGTGTGTGTGTTTTAGGGGGAGAGATGGGAAAGAGGGGAAAAAGTAAGGTTCTTTTAAGGGATGGTTAGTGGAAAGGACGTACAACTGTATATATACAGCATAGAGCTCTGTGGTTTTTATAGAGAAATCAGTGACATAGATAAGACACGTAAGACTTTGAGACACTGACTGGGGGTAGAAAGGAAAAGATAGTTCCACACTAAAACGCAGGTATAAAGCTGTAAAGAACAAAAAGAAAACGGTAAGTGCTCCGTCCAGTGCCCCTCCTATATGGTACGTTAGTAGGTGAGAAAGAGCAAACTGTCGGGAGGTTTTAGGAAAGCCCCAGACCGACGTTGCAATGCAGTCTTTTAGCCTAAAGAAGACACACACCAGCTACCCTAAACTAACCAACTAACTAACACTAAAATAATAACAACCACCAGCATCTGGGCTGATAACTAAAGCCCAAAGAAAATAGAAAATGCTTCCGTTATCTTTTAGGGGTTCATATAAAAAAAAACCTAAACATGCCTCAAGTTTGTGCCCTTCGTGAACAGGAGATACGTCATCACATACTCTTCCAATAACTCCAAATGTCTCTCACAGAGGCTGCGGATATGAGTCTAGAAGGGAAGGAACGTGTTCTAACCGGGGTGATAATGTGGCTTCAACAACACTAGGGAATGCAGAATCACTGGGGCTGGAACGTATAGCTCTCACCCAAGTATAACTTACTGAGGGGGGAAAAAAGTCAGTGGGCTTAATACAAAACCCAGAAGACTTCCATAGAGAGTCCATACCAAGGGACAACAACATCCTTGGTTGTGTTAGTGTATTACTTTGCATGTATACATGGAGTCCCCGAGCAAGTTCTAACGGCTTCCGGCATTCTGAGGGTCGGCGGAGGTGAGGTGTTGGCTAGTAGACGGACAATGACGAGACGAGGCCAAAGGAACACATGGCAGGGGGTCTATATCTCGAGAGGGACTTCTTTTTGGACGTCTCTTTTTGGGGGTTGGGGTGGGGGGATTTGTTTGGTTCTAACTGCGGGCATGGGGGGTCACTTACACGGAGATGCGGGCGAGGTGAGTCCGCCGTCGGGGGGCGTGCTGCTGGGTTTAGAGTCGGGCATGGGGAGGGGCACTGGGCGGGCCACTGGGGGAGGTGGAGGCAGCAAGAAGGAGCCCGGCATTTTGCTCTGGCCACTCCCGTTTGGCTGCGGACAACACAAACAGGGTCAGGAGGAGGGCGACATGTGACAGTCCGCATGGGGACACGGGATGAGAAAGGGACGGCGGCTGGGGGAGGGGCCGGTGTCCCAAAAACAAGAATATCCAATGGTTGGGGGGCGAAGGAGGGAGAGTGAGTGGCGATGGTGGAAGGAGGAGAGGAGTGGTGGTGGAAGGGGAAGTTGGGAAAATAAACAACCAAAGGAATGATGTCATTTGCGGCATTTATGGAGGTGTAAAAAAAAAAAAAAACAATCACTACAGGGAGCCATAGGGAAGGCGGGGGGTCCGTGGTGGTGGTGGTGGTATAGGAGGGGGTGAGGAGAAGGGAGTGAGCGAGTATTTGGTTGGGGGTTCGTCCATAACATGGCAACAAATCAAAAAACCATGGGAAAATACTCTTCTACACAATGGAAACGACAGCAACAACCACCGGCACCAAACAACCAAAAAACTGAAACCAAAAGTCATAGAGCAACCACAACTATCAATGGAAACAAAACACACAACAACACCGACAACCACACAACAACAACAACAACACAGAACACGTATGCTGGACTGAAATGTACTGTGACTGCTGATGGTTGTAATATCTGAGGGGGTGGGCGGAGCAAAAAGAAAAAAACGTAAAGAGGGGAGGAGTGGGGGGTCTCTGGGTCTGAAAGAGTAGACAGCAGAATGACAAAGACAAGACAGTACAAAGTTCTGTAAAACAACGGAACAGCCATATGCGGTGTAGAGTATTTGAAGCTGTGGATAAGCTTTGTTTGTATCTAGGAGTATGTGAAAATATAAGATTCTGGGTCCGTGGGTGTTCTGTATAGGCAGTGCCATGAAGTGCAATGTACAGTATATGCTTGTATGTTTGAACATCTAAATAAGATTTGTAGAGATGAGCAACATCATTACATTCTGTTCTGAATGCATGCTTTCCCACAAATATTCACTTCAAAGGTGCTGTTGAAGCTATCCTGAAAGTACTGTATGTATGTTCAGGATAGTATGCTCTACACAAAAATAATTTACTTGCTTATGTTCCAATTCCAATTTCTATCACTTTTTATTATCACTTCCAACTTTACTTGTTTGTCCTGTTTGAGTTTGTTCTCCTGACTGGATGAAATTAGTTGGAAACGTTCATCATCTACATTAAATGTTACTTGCTAAAAATTGTAGTCGGTAACATAATCTGGGTTACCCATTATAAAAAGTAATGTAACAGATTACTTTTAGTTACTTTTGGATTCTTTTTAAGCTAAATTAAAAATATGTTTTACCATTCATAACCAGACAAGAATGTTAAGCCTATATGAAAAGGACAGGCAAAAAAGCAGAGCACAGCAGGCATCATGTGTGCCTTAGTGCCACTGATTATTTTATTGTTTGGTGTTTTAACTTATTGGTAGATGAGGCGATGAGGAGACTATAATCTAACATGTAACCCCTGTACCGTTACTGTAATACAGATTACAAATGTACTCTAAAATACTGTAATAATCTGATAATAACGTAATGCAGTTACATGCAATCCCTTACTTCCCAACTCTGTACTTTATCTGACAATGGATTTTGTGTTCATACCAAAGAACTTTAGAGATGTGAATACAGTTATTACACAAGACTTTATAACAGACTTTATAACATTAATGATTAATGTGGGAATATAAGGCAAGTTATCATTTTAACAAATATCACAAAAACAGCACCTTCAATTTTGCTTTGTTATTGATTACCAAGAAATGCTGTCTAAGTTGAATTTGCCACACTACTGGCCCACGTGCAGGAATCATGCAGCACTAATTCAAGATCGCGTGTCGGGTCAATGCAGTGTATTGGCCCATATTATGCATCATATTATGAAAC
>CM076965.1:25638730-25648730 GCA_039105355.1 Benthosema pterotum | reverse complement strand
ATTTGGCACCTTAACATGGCAATTGTGGGCAGAAATGTGTGTTTTCAGGTATACTTAGTTCAGGTACATCATTTATGTATCCACACAAATGCTGTTTTTTCTGCACTACACTGTCTCTACTCCATCTTCTGTAGTTCTATGTCAAATTCAGTAAATTGTCACTTGTTTTTGCAGTTGCACACCTTTTAAGCAGAGGGTAGAGTAAACAGAAAGGAACGTAGGAGAAATGTTTATTATTCGAATATAATCATACTGTATAAGAACGTTGTATTGTAAAAAACAAAACAAAAACAAAGACAGAACAGCACACTTTTCCCACTAAGAAAGCATCTTTATATAATAATCGCAGTGGGAAAAAAGGCCAGACAAATAGTAGCACCAAAACGTCCACTTGGTCGTCCGCATTCTCCCACAATGAACAGCAAGAGGAGGAGCTGGGAGGGAATAATAGAGATGTACCACAGCGTACCGTCAAGGTACTGAAAACACCCACCAAGACAGAGACATATTGATGAAGGAAGGAAGGACCACACCCGACAGACCCAAAGCTCACCCTGCCTGCACACCCATTCAGACGGAACAGGCGGTACAGAAGCCGAGGCAGAAGAGGTTTAAAGCTCTCATCTACACAGCCAGCATACCAGGGACGCCCTCCGTCTTTGTGTCTGGCAGACAGACACTGTTCCCACCTCTGCACCAGCCAAGGACAGCCGTAGGAGGGGAGGTTTGGGGGATGGTTTCGGGGGGGAAAGGGGGCGGTATATACTGTATATAAGGGAATGGTGGAAGAGGGGGGGTGTGAGGGAGTGGTGGTGGCTATCAGGGGCAGGAGGGGAGGCTTTTTGGTATATATATATATAGGGGGCTGGGTTTGGGTTGGGTTGGGTGGTGGTCTCACCTGGTCGCACTCCCGCCAGCATTGGCAGTGGGTGGTGTGTGAACGCCATGCGGGGGGACCTCGTCTGGGAGGAGGACAGGGCGCTGAAATCGAATTTCCCCGACTTCTTAAGAGAACCAGGCGAGGAGAGTCCTGGCAAAGAGGGGATCAACAAAATGGCAGAACAAGAGACGAGGTTTTAATGAAACATGGCTGGCTTTGTCTCGTATATACGGCTTATTTATAAATCATACTTATCAGACTTTACGCTTTATTTGGAAGTAATTAATCTGCTGTGATGATTATGCTTTGATTTGAAATCAATGGATCGATTGATTGATTAATCGATTGATCGAACGATTGCTTGATTTCACTGAATGAGTTGACTGACTGTATCAACACACAGATGGTGATCAGACGACTATCAGTCCATCCATTACAGTCAGTGGACTGTACCATCATTGTCAGACTGGGTGGGGGGAGGAGAGAGGTGGTTGGGTTGGGGTCAGGGTTGGTTGGACCAGTGTGTACCATCTTTGTCAGGCTGGGTGGGTGGGTGGGGAGAAGGAGGGGGGGCTGCAGGGGTCAGGGGGTCAGCTCAGCGCGTGGGTCTGTTCTGAAGCAGCAGAGGGAGTTCAGAGTGAAGGGAGGTGACGGGGAGACAGGAGGTCACAGGGGTCAGTGTCAGGACAGGAGGACAGCTGGGGAATGGCATCACGTGTGCTACAGTATGGGTACAGTGAGTGGATATATACAGTATATACCTGCATATATACCTGTATATATACTGTATGTTTATGCAGAGCAATATTCTACTCCCTATAGAACTGAGCAGTCCCGCCCCCTTGTGACATTGCCCCTGTTCCAGAAATAGATTCCCCATTCATTTTTCTCGGGTCGTGACAAATCATGATGACACACACAATCTTTTGGGACAATCAAATAAAAGAAGAAAATCAAAACAAAATGTGTATCCTGCATTTTTTTTTTACTTCTTGCTAATTAGATATTGCATGATAATATTGTGGTGGTTATCATGATTTGTCATGAACCAAGTTGGCTTTGTTCGCAGCGTAATCATTTTTCAAAAAGCCTATGAGGAAAATGACGGGCGGAACACGGGCGGGACTGCCCAGCTCTATTCTTACGGTAGCACAACTCATAGTACCAGCTAGGATGAACAACCCATAGGTAATATTGTGTATTAGGTTCTCTCTTCCAGACTCCAAGCTCTTTTCCAGAGCCAGCACAGCACATCCAGTTTAACCGCGACAGATCCTATATACAGTACATATGCAGTAGCTACTGTATATGGTGAAATAACTGCATGCTAGCCTGCAGCAGCACACGGTCAATCCCCCCAATGCAAGATCCAGTACTACATTTTTACAACTCAATTTTATCATTTGATGAATTCATTTCTAAACGTCTGTACACACTCTGAGTCAAATTAACATTTTTTTTCTTTTTTACTGTGTAGGCTATGCATGTCACACTTGTCAAGATGCCTATTTAGAGCGTTATTTTTTTTTGTCGCCCCTCGTTAACTAGGGCAGACTGGTGCTCCTCCGAGACAACGCAGAGCTGTTGCTGCAACCGCATATATGGCTGCTGGCAGGGTGCTGCGCATGCATGTGCCAGCACCAGCACCGCCAGCACCGCGTATATATCAATGGACCCTTTGATGTAGTGCCCTTCTGAATATCTGACTGTCAGGTGTTTTATGTTATTGCCTCTTAAGATATATTTCGTATCGTAAAGAGTATGTGCTGCTGGACTGGACTCACAGATGTAGGATGCAAGCTAGCGCGTACGTACGTACGCGGACACCGTCCGCAACATACACTCACGCACACGCGCACACACACTCACGCACGCACGCACATCCACACACAAGCTGTTCAGGCAGGGTGGCAGTCTTTTGCGGCCCGCTGCCAATTGAAGCCAGGATGGCAGAGTGTAGAACCAAACACACACACACACACACACACACACACACACACACACACACACACACACACACACACACACACACACACACACATACACACACACACACACACACAGAAAGAGAGAGAGAGAGAGAGAGAGAGAGAGAGAGAGAGTGGTTGAGGTGTGGTGATGGAACAGCTTACACACACACACACACACACACACACACACACACACACACACACACACACACACACACACACACACACACACACACACACACACACACACACACACACACACACACACACACACACACACACAGAAAAACATATTAAAGTGTCCTCCTCTGTCTATAAATGTCGGCCCAGGCTGCAGGAGTGCATGAAATATCCTCCATTTTGGTTTAAAGAAAAAAAAAGAAGAGTAAAAAAACTAACAAAAAGCAGGCAGGCTAAGTACAGGGCCGTGCTCAGCCAGTGGACCAGAAACATGGCCAAAAGTGTGAGAGCTACAGATAAAAGAGACTCCCTTCTATGATCAAGGACCTGGTGCGGTCGGGGAGCTGAGGACATTTATTTTGATGTATGGTAATTCCAGAGGCACCATTTAGAGGCTTTTTTTCTGGTGGTTTGAGGACCAACGCCAAATGGTGCAGTTGACCTCTGCAGGGGAAGTGCAATGTTGAATAATATACGCTGAAATATAATAAGGCTTGGCTGGTTAGTAGAGCAGTGATTCGCAAACCCAGGGGTCCAGGGGACCACCAGAGGTCCTTGAGGAGGTTTCAGGTGGTCCCCAGCTAAATGAGAGAGATTTGGTAACCAAATGAATCCTAGGGGCTTCATTACACTCTAAACCCCTTATCCCTTCTTTGCCTTTTTCGGAAAAAAATTGGAAAATTTTTGAATGGTTAAAATGACCAGTCTACAAGCTCAGAAAGTGAGATTGCATGTTTTTCAAAATATTAAAAAAAAAAGGTAATCGGAAGGATCGGAGATCTTTAAATGTCGAAATTGTAAAACGAAACCAAACGCTTTCATTTTAAAATGAAAACAAATTTCATTTTAAATTTCATTAAACTTCAGCATTACGTAAGTTAATTCTAAAGAAATGGCGAATGTTGAGGAGTTATTGTTTTTATCATTCGCCTGTTATCTCTCCCATCAATATAGCATGGAAATGTGGACACTTTGGGGTCTGAGAGAGGCTAAATGTCATCAAACGGTGGTCCATGCAGGGCTCAAATACATAACATAATATATAATGGTCCTTTAAATAAAAAGGGTTGAAAACTGCACCATGAACCCGTAAGGGTTCATGGTAAGGGTTCATGGTGCAAAAAGCATCCACTCCACTTCATCTTGGAACACCCTGAACTGAACGTGTGTGTGTGTGTGTGTGTGTGTGTGTGTGTGTGTGTGTGTGTGTGTGTGTGTGTGTGTGTGTGTGTGTGTGTGTGTGTGTGTGTGTGTGTGTGTGTGTGTGTGTTTCTGCAGATTTTCGACTACATAAATATACTGGAAAAACAACCCTGCACGGCGAGCAAAAAGGGCCTCTTGTAAACTTCTATACGACACAATATTCACACATATAAAACAAACACGCACAAATAAAAGGCCAGGATAATTTCAGTACGGCCCATGGAGTGATGTGGAAATAGATTTTACAAGCTGAGCATATAAAGTCTAACGGGGCAGCTTTTCTTTTTTAAAGAAGAAAAAACGTTAAATCTTACACTGGGAAGCCATTTTAATCAGATTTTACCCACAATGCTCCTTGGGCTGCATCGGCGCAGCTGGGCCTGTGTGGGCATTGCTATAAGTATAGAAACAGGTGGGCGTGCAGCACTTATGTTCAGCACAGGCACAATGTGTGATACCAAATGTACGTGGGATGAGAGGAGGGAGATCAGTGCCGTGTGCTAGGGTGACGTTAATGATATAAAAATATAATAATAATAGGATAGAC
This sequence comes from Benthosema pterotum, assembly GCA_039105355.1. Classification (NCBI taxonomy): domain Eukaryota; kingdom Metazoa; phylum Chordata; class Actinopteri; order Myctophiformes; family Myctophidae; genus Benthosema; species Benthosema pterotum. The sequence continues at coordinate 25,643,950 of CM076965.1, read as the reverse complement.
ACACTCATCGGCGCACAACACATACACGCACTATGCACGCCACACGCACTATGCACGCCATGTCAAACAGATGGGCTTGATTTAAGAGGACCTGAATATTTTTACACCACAAATAGTAAGCAACTGCAAGTCTAAGCAGTGACTTTGTAGTCTGCACACATAGGTTATATAGAGATGGAAAATAAATGGGGAGTATGGAGACATTGTATTGTGTATGTATTACCCCTCTACCCCTGACTACCAGCACTAGCTAACTAGCAGTGGAGGCTAACTAACTAACTAAGTGTTTTTTTTTTCCTCCAATGGAAATATCCTGAAAAAATGGAGTTATCTTATATTATTTGAGATTCAATGTTCTTTTTTTTTTAGACAAATGAGTCTTGAAAAATGTGGGTCTTCTTATAACCAGGGTCATTGTTACCACGACCTCTCGAGAAGGCCTAGCAACGGAAGCTTATATTTGGGCTTATATTTAGGCCCAGTGGCGTTTCTAAGCAATTTGGAGCCCTAGGCAAGATTTTCCCTGGAGGCTCCAGGGAAAATCTCCTGTAAAATGGCGCCCCCAAGGGATAAAACTATGAATTATTTTTAAACTAAATAACTAAATAGTATAATGTATTTATCCATATGAGGCTTATTAGCCTGGGATCCTTTTAAAACATGTCTGGTGGTCGCCCCCCTCCCCTCATGGCGCCCTAGGCAACTGCCTAGTCTGCCTAATGGCAAAAACGCCCCTGTTTGGGCCAATAGGGTAACTAACTCACTAACAAACACAAAATGCAAGCCACAGTTTTCTTTCATCTCACAGAGGTTATAGTTCTTTCTCAACATGATCATTGATATTTACAAATCCATTTCACCAATGGGTTTGCAGTTGCACAATCCTTCCTCAAACTAATTTTAAAAAACGAGCATATACTACACCTAATCAGACCAAACTAATTTTGTTTTTAGAATCCATGCTGTTCTGTCATTAATCAGCATCGTTGGTAGTATTTTTGTGTCTTAATCAGGAGCAGGAAAATTATGCCCAGATGCCCAATGAAAGCTTTGTCTGACAAAGTGAACAGAAGTTACTCTGATCTCGCCCTTAATCTGTGTGTGCATGAGTGTGTGTGTGTGTGTGTGTGTGTGTGTGTGTGTGTGTGTGTGTGCGTGCGTGCGTGTGTGTGTGTGTGTGTGTGTGTGTGTGTATGCGTGTGTGTGTGTCTGCTCACACGCACGGACGTGTGTTTGTGCATTCATGTCTACACACGCAAAATCATTTGTTCTGCATTATTTCTCTGCCCAACTCCTGGCACATCGCATAGGCAGACTGGCAGCCAATCAACTGCTCCCATGACCCTCTAGTCTCGCAACGCTAACAAGCTGGCCAACACACACACACACACACACGCACACACGCACACGCACACACACACACACACACACACACACACACACACACACACACGCACGCGCACACACACGCACACACACACACACACACACAGTTCAGTTGTATCAGCAATATACATCAATTCACATTAACAGTCATCTTCCTCCTCTCCCTCACAACCTCCCTGGAGCAGCGTGATTAACAGTGAGGAGCTCTGTAACCACCATGCAGGCCATGCAGGGAGAGAACCAACACAACCCAAAAACACAACCATCTAGATCAGGGGTTTTCAGCCTTTTTGATACCAGGGACCACTATTCATTCAGCCACGTTTGAGCCACGGTCAGGACCACCACATTTTAGCCCAGCAGACCCCAAAACTAAAGACTTCTTTCAGAAACAAAACAGTCAAACATAGAGATCAAAATGACCGTTAATCTTCTACATTCTCTAGTTGTGTAGACTCAGATGATGAATATATTAACTCTTGAGAGCGTAAACATGAAACCAAATGGACCCGCAAGGGTCCATTTGGTTTCATGTTTACGTTCTCAAAGAGTTACATCTGGTTAACCAAATTCCATCATTTAGCCTGGGGACCACCTGGAATCCTCTCAAGGACCACTGGTGGTTCCCCGGACCACTGGTTGAAAACCACTGATCTAGATTTAACACCGTCCACCAAATGACAAGCTGACCACTTCCCCCCTCCACTTCGCCCCTAACCTGGGGCATAAAAAGCATCTCTTGATGATTGTGACCGCAGCAGCAGCAGCAGCGCGGAGAGGTCAATCACAATGCCATCGAGGAGCAGCAGCAGCAGCAGCAGCACAACCCAACCCGTTCCCCCCTTCCCTCTCTAGTGAGAAGTCGACTCGTTCAACCCGTGTACAGTAGGTTTATTTATTTATCCTGTTCTTCCATCACCACCACCACCACCAGCACTATGCACCACCAGCACCAGCAGTAGAGCAGCAGCAACCAGCAGCCGGGCACAGAGGAAGACACCGGAGAGAGAGCGGAGAGAGAGAGAGAGAGAGAGTTCAGACTTAATGATGAATTACATGATCACCTGCTATGCCTCAGAGCTTCTCATTCAGGTAGAGGGGCACCCTCGGGGGCAGGAGGAGGCTGGGAGGCCTCCTCGCCTCCTCCTCCTCCTCCTCCTCTTCCCACTGCCTCTCTGCCTGGGCTCTGTCTCTCTCTCTCTCCTCTATACCCACCACACTCCTCTCCTCCTCCTCCTCCTCCTCCTGCACCACCTCCACCACCACCACCAGAACAGATGTCTGCTGTAACCCAGTAGCTCCCTTCGCTGTAGACACATGGAGGCGCCATCTGGACCGGAACGTGTGCTCCTCTCCAGATTGTTGGAGGAGTGTGCACCGCGCAACGTGCATTTGTGTGTATATGCAACGCAAGAGAATGTGTGTGTGTGTGCATGTGCGTGTGTGTGTGTGTGTGTGTGTGTGTGTGAGAGAGAGAGAGAGAGAGAGAGAGAGAGAGAGAGAGAGAGAGAGAGAGAGAGAGAGATGTATAGAAAACGGTGTAGGACAGGGAGATGGAGAGTGAGAGATATGAGCAAGACGAAGAGCGTACACATGTGCATACATTTGTGTGTGTGTATGTGTGTGCGTGCGTGCGTGCACGCGCCTGCCCCCCAGCACGCACGCACGCCCGGACGTACGCGCCGTTAGTGAGCGTGCACAATTTGAGAGACAGAAGGGGCCTTGTGCGCGGCGCGGCTGACGACACACCTGAGTGTCTTTAGTGTTGTTTGTTTGGGTTGCACGTCGTTTCCTTTTGCTTCTCTGAGAGGCTGCAGGCTGAGTCAGGCTGCCTGCTGGCAGGTGGCAACGTCACCCAGCGCCGCAACACACCGCACCACACCGCCGCTGTCTAAACAAGCAGCTGGATCAAACAGCCCAGCGCTGTCTGTCTGTCTGTCTGTCTGTCTGTCTGTCTGTCTGTCTGTCTGTCTGTCTGTCTGTCTGTCTGTCTGTGTGGAATTGTATAGCATTTCACACAGAAATGCCATACTTGAGTTTGACGATTTTTGGCGATTTTACACGATTCTCCAGCAGGGGGAGCATGCACTTTTTTCGGCTACTTTTTGTGCAAAACACACAGCTAAATGCTGGACCATTGGTAACCAAATGGACCCTTAAACATCTGTAACTCATCTGTAACAGTTACCTCTGCTACTGTAAATTGTGGACAAAAACGTAAAAATCCTTAGTTTTGGGTCTTAGAGACTAAACTATACAACTTTTTTCAACCTTTTTTTGGCATCAGGGGGGGCAAGTGCCCCCCTGGCAATCACTTATTTGGGTGACTTGAAAACCTACCTAGGTTCCCCCAGTAACGAGATGTGCACATGCACACACACTACAGTGTGGGGAGGCGCGGGACAACAGGCCCTCCTCCCACTTGATTCTGATTGGAGGAAGGGCCATCTTGTCCTGATTGGACGAAAGAATTTTCTCCCTATAAAGCCCAAACTCAAACTAGAGGGTTTTTTATCCCAGAAGCTCACAGGAGACAGGGAGGAATTCCTAATATGGTCACTCACCATACTCTGCTATAGTAGAAAAGTTTATCAAAAAAAATCCCTGAATATACCTTTAATATAAACAAGAAACATCTGTCTATCAGTCTGATTCACACTTAATTCTCCCTCCAAGGACTCTAAATTATAAACAACTACAAGACCCAGGGGGCACTAGGACAAATGTGCTCACAACTTTATGTCTCCTCACGAAACTCTGCTGAAGCTAATGTTTTTGTAAAAATGTAATGTACTGTATATACAGTATATCATAACTCTAATAACACCACAAGTCACGACTCACGACCTACAGGACAATTAAGACGCCAACATGCTTGGGTTTCACATTAGCCACATCAGAATGGGACTTGTTTGTGTGTGTGTGTGTATGTGTGTGTGTGTGTGTGTGTGTGGTGTGTGTGGTGTGTGTGTTGTGTGTGTGTGTGTGTGTGCGTGCGTGTGTGTGTGTGTGTGTGAGGCAGTGAGGTAGATTGGATGTGATGCATGGAGAGGAGCTACTGGGCTACCACCAAAGACACTGGCAAAGAAACCACAAGACACAACGACGACGGTGGGCATCTGGTATACAGACAAGACACACACACACACACACACAACCCACAACTCCACAGCAGCAGCAGCAGCAGCAGCGAGCGGCATCACAGTCAGAGAACAATGGAGAGAGAGGAGAGGAGAGGAGAGGAGAGGAGAGGAGAGGAGAGGAGAGGAGAGGAGAGGAGAGGAGAGGAGAGGAGAGGAGAAGAGAGGAGAGGAGAGGAGAGGAGAGGAGAGGAGAGGAGAGGAGAGGAGAGGAGAGGAGAGGAGAGGAAGGAGAGGAGAGGAGAGGAGAGGAGAGGAGAGGAGAGGAGAGGAGAGGAGAGAGAGGAGAGGAGAGGAGAGGAGAGGAGAGGAGACAGAGATCTTATGGTAAAACAAGATGGAGAGCAGCTTTGGGGGTGGAGAGGAAACGGAGGCTCTCTCCGGCTTTGAGAGGAAGTACAGAGACACAGGACTCACAGGAGAAGGAACACAGAGAGATGCATTCAGGAGGAGGTTGAGGGTGGCATGAGTCGAGGCAGAGGGAGGCAAATGTACGAAAAATGTACACAGTGTATAATATGTTTAATGTTGGTCTAACCATGGTAAGGAAACTGCACTCCATCGCTCTCATGCTTAATCTTCCTCTCCTGCACACTGGCCAAATGGTGTTGCACTGAAACGGGCCAAACAACAGGGGAGAAGGAAAGAGTTAACAACCGGCAGAGGAAAAAAAGCTACAGTGAAAACATGGAAG
>CM076965.1:25618730-25633730 GCA_039105355.1 Benthosema pterotum | reverse complement strand
GGTGTTTGATATGTCAATGAGCCTAATATACTGCTGTTCACTGTAAAAAATAAAAAAATAGAGCAGGAGTAACGACAGTCTCCGCTACGTTGAACAGAGATAGGCTATTGGCTGAAAAAGCAACACATGACACAGCTATTGGCTGAAAGCGCATGTGACCCTCGCCTAGTAAGGAGGGATTCAAGTTCCAAACAACCAATCTGGCCATCCAGCTCCACTGACAGCTGATTGCATGTTCGCTGTTAAATTACGGCATTAAAGGACAAGAAAATAGGTTGTGCTGTGATGCAAGTGTTGTAGCCATGTAGGCCTACAGTTAATTTACTTGAGAGCTACTTTCAAAATGACCGGCTCAACAAGATCTACACATCAAAAATGTTATTGTTCATGACTGAAAATCTATCTACTCTCAAGAGTTATACGATCTATAAGGGTCCAAGTGCTGGTGATCTACTGGTAGATCACGATCACTCTTTTGGGCACACCTGGCCTACAGTATGTTTGGAACTTGCAGAGCTCCAGCCAGTGCGAGACGCAAGATCAAAGTGTGATGCTACTCTCTTCCTACAGAACACTAACCTCAACACAACTGATGACAAAATAAACACAAATTTGGTTCATGTGTCCATTATGAAGCATACACATCAGTTTTTGTGGGTATTAAACAAATATTTCCTTTAATGTATTGTAGTGAATACCATGTTGTTTATTTATGTTTTTGGTGCCTTACAATCCCATAAAAGGAATTCTTTTAAGCCATTCATTCTTTCATTAATAGTGGTTAAATTATCACTTATACTATGTAGACAGGGGAAAAGGAAAGGTTCCACACGATTTTTGCCAGGAAACCCTTGATCTTGCCATTTCCGAATTTTTGTTGGTTACTTTTACTTCCTCAGATTCTGCTGGTTACTTCCTTCTCGTCACTTTCAACTCCCAGTGATTTATCAGGTTTATACAGATATACAGTATATACTGCATAAGCAACATAAATCATGATGACTTCTAGTAAAGACAAACTTCATCACATGGTGTCCACTCTCTCTGACCCCCATTTCCTGTCTGTCTCTCTCTCTCTCTCTCGTCTCTCTCTCCTCTCTCTCTCTGTCTCTCTCTATCCCCCCGCGGTGATTTTTAACGAAGCAGAAACACTTTCGAATGGCTTTGAGTATTGTTTGCGTTTCCTCAATGAAAATCAGGGGACATCATTACTAATGGCTGCCTCATGGTTAATGGCGCGGCTTTTGTTTCGGTTAGCGCTGCCAGCAGCACAAAACAAGCTCCTTTTCACAGACACTGGAGGAGGAGGAGAAACGGAGTGGATTTTTCACTCCTAAACAAGGAGCCGGTCGGAGCGCAGAGAGAGAGAAAATATATAACCAACTGAAAACTGTAAATGTTAATGTCTCCCTTCAGGGTTTTTGGGATATTGTGTTTTAGCGGAGGGGACAACGCAACGAGACCTCGGAGAGAACACAAGCATAGGGGCAGGGTTTATTTAACATGCTGTATCCATAACAGCCTGGAGCAGCCTCGCACACTGGAGACACTGCTCTGTGTGTGTGTGTGTGTGTGTGTGTGTGTGTGTGTGTGTGTGTGTGTTGTGTGTGTGTGTGTGTTGTGTGTGTGTGTGTGGTGTGTGTGTGTGTGTGTGTGTGTGTGTGTGTGTGTTTGTGTGTGTTTGTGTGTGTGCGTGCATGCATGCATGCATATGTGTGTGTGTGTGTGTGTGTGTGTGTGTGTGTGTGTGTGTGTGTGCACGCGTGTTTGTGTGTGTGTGTAGAAAGTGTGCATGGCGATGGCGGGGCACATTCTTGTGTGTGATTGCGGATTCATATGGACTCGTACATCTGCGACCAATAAAAAATAAAGGGGGTTTTGAATGTACAGCGGATCATTGCAGAATCTTTGTGTGGGTTATGCGTGCATGCAAGCGTGTTGTTCGCACACGGGCATGTGCTCGTGTGCGTGTATTTGTGTGCAATAACTGTGTGTACTTTGTGTGGCTAACGTGTGTTAAGTGTGCATGCGGGTTTACAGTAAATGCATACCGTCTTGAGTAGGTGCAGATTTTACACGTACGTACGTACGTACGTATGTACGTCCATGCGTGTGCATTACATTTCATGTGAATGCGTGTGCATTCACATTACTTGTGAGTGTGCACGGCCCGTGTTAATGTGTGTGTGGCTTTGTGCTGAGTGTTATCCGGGGGTCTGTATTACATTAGTATCAGGGGAGATAGTCTGCAGTGAGTGTAACTACCTCCGTGGGAGACTGGCATAAAGCTCCATTTCAGTCCTGCAGCGAAAAAGTAGCGACAGAAAACAAGACGGAGAGAATGAGAGAGGAGGGGAGGAGAGGGAGGAGTGTGTGTGAGGTTGGGGGGGGGGTAGTGGGTGGTGAGAGGAGAGTTAGGAGAATGAATGAAGTAAGGGTGGGGGGATGCAGGAAAAACAGAGACAAAAGGCAAACAAAATACACAGACAATGTGATTTTTGGTGGAAAGAAGGAGGACAAGAGAAGAAGGAGAAGAAGAAGAAGAAAAAGAGGGAAACAGGATTAGTGAGGAAGCATAGAAAAGAGGAAAAGAAGGACACACATTGTAGAGAGCAGAGCAGGCCGAGTGTTTCAGTAAAGAGAACACACATCACACAGAGTATTAGTACACTAGTAGTACAGGAGTAGTGAAATCTCAGTGCACAGCCTGTGTGTGTACACTAGCATGCATGTGTGTTTGTGAGTTTTTTGTACTGTGTGTGCATGTGTGTGTGTGTCTGTTTTGTGTGCTTTTCAACATTTTCTCACGTTTTGAATTTCCTGCCAACATAGATAACATTGAAAAAAAAGCATGTGGAAAGTGAAAATCACAATAAGTTTTTACATTTTTTTGGCAGAATTCACATCGTTTTTATTATTATTTACGGATTTGTGCCTCTGAGCCCTTTTTTCCACTTTGCAACATAGTGAGCAAGTGGATTCGTAATAATCAATGCAGCAAAGAGATTTCCACCAATATTTGCATTCAGATTATGGTCAGATAACACAAAGTGTACCAGTGTACAGTACAAGTGTACAAGTGTATTTTTTGTGTGTGTGTCCAGGGGCCCCCATACCACTAAAAATGGTATGGGGGCGGCTTCAATCAAGTCGCACCATTCCATTTTTGGTTACAGGACTTTTATTAGGCAATTAAGCATCAATAATAACATCAGTTGTTGTTGAAGTTGCAACAAGGCATGCAGCTTACATAAAGCTAAAGGTCTGGACCCAAGGGTTTTTCTGTTTTCAATGATGAAATGCTGTTGGTTTAGAGTGGTGCCACAGCTGTAGTTAGTTAGTAGCAGTAGTATGTTAAAATCATTTTTTTTTTTAAATAAGGCACTTTAATTTGAAATATCTTGGGTTTTTTGCATGTTGGTGGGGCAGACTGGGCAATTAGGGGGGCATTGCCCACCCATGTCCATCCTAGATCCGCCCCTGTGTGTGTTGTGTGTGTGTGTGTGTGTGTGTGTGTGTGTGTGTGTGTGTGTGTGTGTGTGTGTGTGTCGTGTTTTTGTGTGTGTGTTTGTGTGTGTGTGTGTGTGTGTGTGTGTGTGTGAGTGTGTGTGTGTGTGTGTGTGTGTGGTGTGTGTACCTGGTGGAGGGAGTGGAGGTGATGGAGCGCCGCCCCAGGGCCACCTGGTTGATGTTGTAGTATCCAGGACTGTCCAGGTCAGCCAGGGAGAAGTTGGGTCCGGATGCTGTGGCGACCGGAGCTGAGAGACCACAGGACAACCACACACAGTCAAAAACACAGCAACAATAGCACCATTATGAACTAGGGCCGCGGGGTCATATCTGTCAATACCAATTCTGACCCATTCTGATACAACAGGGGTTTTCAACCTTTTTGACACCACCATTTATTCAGCATTTAGCCACGGACCACCATTTGACGACATTTTAGCCCCAAAGATCTAAAACTAAAGAATTATTTTGGTTTTTGTTTTTGACAATTCCAGGCTGGATTTTGCAACCAAAACAGTGTAGACTTCTTAATTAAATAGTGCTAATTCAGAAGATGAATATTTTTTAAACTCTTGAGATGTGAAAATGAAACCAAATGGACCCGCAAGGGTCCATTTGGTTTCATTTTTACATTCTCAAGAGTTACATCTGGTTAACCATCATTTAGCTGGGGACCACCTGGAACCCTCTCAAGGACCACCGGTGGTCCCCAGACCACTGGTTGAAAACCCCTGTGATACAATACAGAGGACTATAATGGAAACACGCCTTGGCCCTAGCCTTGACCGAATGCCTGTTAATGAGTATGATGTGTTTCAATGTTTTCACTACTGAATGACTACTGAAAATACAAAGCATTTGCGTCTTCAATACCTATGAAAATATTCTGTATTATTTTGAGATCGACCCAACACTGACATGATTTTTTTGTCCGGTATGGCCATTTGGCTACTGATTATATTGGGCATCTCTACAGAAAGCAAATTCTTATTATTCTTATTATTAACGAGGTTGGCAGTCCACTTGATCTATCTTGACATAGGCCATGTACTCTACGCAGACAATGACAAAAATCTTGACAAAGACATCCATTCATTTCTTGATTCTTTTCCACACAGATAGTTTGATTTAAAACTATTGTTTAACTTTAAACTTTTTTAAACTTTAAAGAAGCACTCATTTATTTATGATTACATTAATGACATTCAATAATTTACTTTTTGTATGAATGGACGTATTCTGAGCTCCAGCCTTGGACAAGGGAAGATGAAAAATTCTGTATTATTTTGAGTTCAATCCAACACTGACACGATTTTTTTGGCCGGTATGGCCATTTGGCTACTGATTATATTGGGCATCTCTACAGAAAACAAATTCTTATTATGAAAATTAACGAGGATGGCAGTCCACTTGATCCATCTTGACATAGGCCATGCACTCTACGTAGACAATGATAAAAATGTTGACAAAGACATCCATTCATTTCTTGATTCTTTTCCACACAGATAGTTTGATTTAAAACTATTGTTTAACTTTTTTAAACTTATTGAAGCACTTATTGATTTATGATTACATGACATTAATTTACTTTTTGTATGAATGGACGTATTCTGAGCTCCAGCCTCGGACAAGGGAAGATAGCATCCAGGGGTTGACACTAACACTTGCCCGCTTGCCGCTGCGTCTTTCCCTGCTTTCTAGCTATCTCTCCTATCTCTCTCCCAGGTCCATTTGGTTAGAAACTATCTTTTTGCTGGCATCACAGACCCCGGAGTCCGTGACCACTATGGGAACCACTGATTTACAAATTGAATATTTACTGTAGCTGATTGTGACTTAAACAAAACATAGTCTTTGATTACGAAAGGACATTTTTAAAGCACCCAAGTAGAGTGTAAAATGCAAACTTTAAGATATATTTTGGGGGCAAGTGACCATGATCTGAGGGCAAGTACAACCTGACTTGCACTTGTGCGTTGGAGACCTCAGTGTCAAGCCCTGATCACGTATTGCACAAACACGCTATCCAGCACATACAGTATGCTGTAATGTTGATTCTATTCATTAGCTCACTAACCCGTTTACTCATCACTGGTTTTAGAGAACTCAACACTCTGTTCCCCTGATGGACCACTTAATGTGCTCTACGACGTGCAGTTCCAGGGTTTGAGTGAGGCTGTTTCGCTCAGGGTAGGTCCTGCTATTAAAGTATTAGACCACAGTGACTCAGACTGGGAGGGAGTGAAAGAGAATGTATTGGGAGTGACAGGGAGAGTGAAGTGGAGAGTGCAATGTCGTCGCTGTGTGTGTGCACGTGTGTGTGACTTTGTGTGTGTGTGTGTGCGTGTGTGTGTGTGTGTGTGTGTGTGTGTGTGTGTGTGTGTGTGTGTGTGTGTGTGTGCGTGCATGCGTATTGGGAGTGACAGGGAGAGTGGAGTGGGAGTTTGTGTCGTCTGCAGGGAGAGACCGGCTGACAGAGGAAATTATAGTAGTGACTCACTCTGTGACACGCGGACCAGCTCGGCAACGTTCCACACCCCAGAAGTCACAAAGCAGTCCTGGAAACTCAAGTGCCCTGCATGGGGATGGATGGGGGAGAGAGAGAGAGAGGAATATGTGAGAGACAGTAACAACAGACATGCCCATATGATATTCATAGACGGTGTACACATACCGTGCACCGTAAGAATATCACTCTGTGTTCGCCTAAACCAGTGGTTTTCAACCTTTTTCATACCACGGACCACCATTTGATGACATTTTAGCCCCAAAGACCTAAAACTAAAGAATTCTTTTGGGTTTGTTGACAATTCCAGGCGGGATTTTGCAACCAAAACAGTGTAGATTTCTTAATTAAGATGATGAATATTTTAACTCTTGAGAGTGTGAAAATGAAACGGGTCCATTTGGTTTCATTTTTACATTCTCAAGAGTTACATCTAGTTAACCAACTTTACATCATTTAGCTGGGGACCACCTGGAACCTCTCAAGGACCACTGGTGGTCCCCAGTTTTCTAACCTTTTTCATACCAAGGCCCACTATTTATTCAGAATTTGAAGAAGAAGAAAAAAAAAAAAATAATAATAACAGAACCGGTTCACCCCCATTCAGTGGAAAAGGAGGATCTCTGAAAGTAGGCGATCTACAAGTCTACAACGTGTCTTAACACGTTGCATTGTGTGTAAGCTTGTACATCTGCAATTTTCTGTGAAGATACCAAAACAGCAGGGGGGGCTAAAATAAATATAACTCTTCTGATTTAAAACAAAAAAAGCGAGCATGAGCACAATGACGAGGACGGACGCAGTTTGGAAAAAGCAGATAAAAACCGCTGCATGGTGTCATCCAATGTGGGCCATGTGTTTTCCATAAGATAGGACAGGCTCTCTGCTTGGACGTATCACACACTTATCAAATCAAGCCTCTCTAGACAGGAGAGACAGGTTGTCCTGACCGCTGACAGGCCAACACACATGCCTGCGTCCCGCAACGCCACGGGGAAACACCAGACCAACACGGATAGACTCCTGCTGTACGGTACCAGCGTTTCAGTGGTGCTCTGGTCTGGACCCATGGATCACAGAACACATGTTGTCATGTGTACCATCATGCATAGTTTTTTTTTTTATTCCTATACTTTTGGGTTGTACTTGTTATGATTGAATCATGAATCCATTTGTCTAGTAATGGCATGAAGAACTGAAAGAAAACCTGAAGGAATCCCATACTAGAACAAATACTTAAGAAGCTGTGCCTCGTTGAGAGCTTGTAGATCTGCTATTCTCACTACATTGGGCTCCCAGGAGAATATTTTTGCGTCACAGGGCTGAAAAATTGGGAACCAGGCATAAACGTGCGTGCGCGCATGCACACACACACACACGCACACACACACACACACACACACACACACACACACACACACACACACACACACACACACACACACACACACACACACACACACACACACACACACACACACGTCTGTAATGTTGACATATGTGGTCCTGTGGGCAGCCAGTGTGTGCCAGAGGGTTCTGCTATGGACCGTGTTTATCTATATGATGTCATGACGGCTGCAACGATTGGCTCAGCCATGTTTGTGCATGCTGTTCTGAAGCTTTGTCAAGAGTCTCCCTCCTCCATGTGTGCAGAGTGTGTGTGTGTGTGGGGGGGGTGTATGTGTGTGTGTGTGTGTGTGTGTGTGTGTGTGTGTGTGTGTGTGTGTGTGTGTGTGTGTGTTGTGTGTGTGTGTGTGTGTGTGTGGTGATTGAATATGTGTCATCATGCGTGATTGTACTTCTACATCAACACACACACACACACACACCACACACACACACACACACCACACACCACACACAACACACACACACACCACACACACACACACACACACACACACACACCACACACACACACACACACACAACACACACGCTGTATGTGCCTACGTACATTGTGTGTTTTAACAGATGCGTTTGTGTGTGCGCTCCATACTGTCCACATCCATATGTCCAGTTAGCTGTATTTGCTGTGTCTATACAGTATAGTGGGATGTCCTGGACTGCATGGGTGAGAGAGTTTTAAATCCACACCCTTCCTCCCTCCCCTCCCCTCCCCTCCACGCCCCACTTCTCCTCCTCACTCCTCTCCTCTTCCTCCTCCATTTCTCTATCTTCTCATTTTTTTCGTTTCCCCATCTTTCTCTCTCTCTCTCCTATCTCTCTCTCTCTCTCTCTCTCTCTCTCTCTCTCTCTCTCTCATTACATTTATTTGAAAACTTTAGATACTAGTTTATAGTTTTGAAGGAACTGTATATACAGGTTAAATGTTTGTTTTTAGTTCAAAGTTTGTTTTAACACTTTTAACACTGTTGACCATGAAGAGAAATTAATCTTTCTTTGTTTCATTGCTAATACAAACATTATGCTATAAATCAACGTTGTAGGGTGATGAGAGCAGCCCTCAGCTTCATACAGGTGTGAATTTTCTTTACTTGTAGGTAAAACATTTGCATACTAGTATTTTCCACCACTCCATCCATTCATCTATCGCCTCTCTCCGTCTCTCTCTCTCCCTCCCTCCAGAGGAGGATGTAACATTTCCCAATTGTGGGGGGGGGGGATGGTATGGGGGTGGCCGCACACATAACATTTTCAGTTACAGGACTTTTATTAAGCAAGTAAGGCATCAATAATAACATCAGTTGTTGTTGAAATTACAACAGACACGCAGCATGCATAAAGCTAAAGGTCTGACTCAGAGAGTTTTCTGTTTTCAATGATGAAATGCTGTTGCTTTAGTGGTGCCACAGCTGTAGTTAGTTAGTAGCAGTAGTAGTGTTTTAATTCATTTTAAATATAAGCACTGAAATATCTTGGGTTGTTTTGGATGCCATCGTGTTTGGTGGGGCAGTCTGGGCATTTAAGGGGGCATTGCCCCCCCCCATGCCCATGCCTAGATCCGCCCCTGCCTCTATCTCTCCCTCTCCCTCCCTCGCTCCCTCCCTACAGGGTTAACCACAGCAGGGACGTTGCATGAGGTCAGCGCTGAGCTTCGGCAGCGGCCATGTGGTTCCCATCTTCCAATAACGTCAGTGTGATTTATGAGTGGCCCGCCACACTCGCAGCACAGCCCCCATCAGCTCTCCTTACTATAATAAACTTAGACCCAACTCCGCCGGGACACACACTCTCTCTCGCTCGCTCACACAGAGGGGCCTGTGTGTTGGGGTATTATTGTGTACCGCTGTGTGTGTGTGTGTGTGTGTGTGTGTGTGTGTGTGTGTGTGTGTGTGTGTGTGTGTGTGTGTGTGTGTGTGTGCGCACGTATGTATGTGTGTGATAGTACAGTATAGCAGGGGCGGATATAACGTTTCCCAATTGGGAGGGCAGGCGAAAATGGTATAGTATTGGTGGTATTTTTGATGGTATTTTCAGTTACAGGACTTTTATTAGGCAAGTAAAGCACCAATAATATCATCAGTTGCTGTTGAAGTTGCAACAAACACACAGCATGCATAAAGGTAAATGTCTGACTCAGAGAGTTTTCTGTTTTCAATGATGAAATGCTGTTGGTTTAGTGGTGTAGACGATTGCAGTTAGTTAGTATCAGTAGTAGTGTTTCAAATCATTTTAAATAGAGGCACTTTAATTTGAAATATCTTGGGTTGTTTTGCATGCCATCATGTTTGGTGGGGCAGTCTTAGGGGGGCATTGCTCCCCCATGCCCATGCCTAGATCCGCCTCATGCCTAGATCCGGTATTATTGTGTACCGCTCTGTGTGTGTGCACGTGTGTGTGTGTGTGTGTGTGTGTGTGTGTGTGTGTGTGTGTGTGTGTGTGTGTGTGTGTGTGTGTGTGGTGTGTGTGTGTGTGTGTGCGTGTGATAGTACAGTATAAGTATGTGCGTGTTTGCGATTGCGGTGAGGGTTGTGTGTGAAAGTTTTTCCAATGGATGTATTTTGCGTGACGGCTTAACACCGCCTTCAACCAGGGGAAATCACCCGATTCAGGGCCTAGCTGCCATTATACGTGAAAATGTCCACATTTATAATGCATGAGAAATGAATGAAATAATTCCATGTTAATTAAAGAGCGTAGCTATGTTTTTCTTTTATGATTTGTTTTTGTTTTTACAGGGATGTGTTATGTGGTTAATGTACAGGATGCTGGTTCATGGGAGTGTTGCATATGTATGCCGTAAATAAAGGAAGTGGAATTGATCTATGACCGACCGTATATGCGTGCGTGTGTCAGGGGTGTATGTAACATTTCCCAATTGGGGGGTGGGGGGTCAGGGGAAGACGGTATGGGGGCGGCTTCATCCCCCATGTCGCTTCACGCCACGGGTGATGCAGCCGCCCCCATACCATTTTCAGTTACAGGACTTTTATTAGGCAAGTGAACCATCAATAATATCAGTTGTTGTTGAAGTTGCAACAGACACACAGCATCCATAAACCTAAAGGTCTGACTCAGAGAGTTTTCTGTTTTCAATGATGAAATGATGTTGGTTTAGTGGTGAGACGATTCTAGTTAGTACTGTAGCAGTGTTTCAAATACTTAAATATAAACACTAAAATATCATTAAAATATCCATGGCCATCCCTAGATCCGCCCCTGGCGTGCGTGTGTGCGCGCCGCGCGGGCGCGCGCATGTGTGTGTGTGTGTGTGTGTGTGTGTGTGTGAGTGTGATCAAGCAATGAGTGTGTTTCCTCACCATTGGGCGGTGGCTTTATGTCTGTGTCCCCTTGCTGGTTGGAGTTGTCTGATTGTCCTGATTGTTCTGTGAGAGAGAGAGAGAGAGAGAGAGAGAGAGAGAGAGAGAGAGAGAGAGAGAGAGAGAGAGAGAGAGAGAGAGAGAGAGAGAGAGAGAGAGAGAGAGAGAGAGATGCAGTTAGGCAATAGACAGATGTCTGGACACTACACAGGGTGAGGGTCAGGAGGATGCAGGCAGGTCAGCGTTAGACTGGAGGAGACTCTTTTCAACCACCTTTGAAGAGGCATTTCGTTCTTTCTCTTGACTGTACTGTTTTCAGTCCGCGGCCGGGTTATCAGTTGGTCGGTGGATGGCTGGTTTACAGTGATGGGCAAGTTACTGGGAAATTGTAGCAAGCTACACTACAAGCTACATGACAAAAGTAGCTTGCTACGTCAACACTACATACTATATATATATATATATATATATATATATATATATATATATATATATATATATATATATATATATATATATATATATATATATATATATATATATATATAGTACAACTTAATGTACATGTTTCTAAATAATAATAATAAAATAATGTGGGTAAAAATAATAATAATAATCTAGGGACGGGTTTGAATGGTGGCATGTCTAAGTTTTGGGATGTACAGTATATTAGAGGTTTTCTATGCATTAAAAATGGGCGGAATTTGAAATGTGTGTGGGAAAAAGTAGTAAGCTACTTTCCTTGTTACTCGAAAAAAGTAGTGTAGCTTCACCAATCACTATAAGCTATTCCCAAAACAAATGTAGTAAGCTACACTACAAGCTACGGGAAAATGTAGGTTTCTGCCCATCACTGCTGGTCTATAGTTGACGATGCAACGGTGATGTATAAGTATTATAAGACTGAAGGTTTCAGGGGTCCTCTAACCCAGGGGTTTTCAACCTTTTTGATGCCAGGGCCCACTATTTATTCAGCATTTGAGCCACAGACCACCACTTGAGGACTTTTTAACCCCACAGACCCCAAAACTAAAGATTTCAGAATGCACTTCTACTTCTTTCCTTCTTTCTTTCTTTCTTTCTTTCTTTCTTTCTTTTCTTTCTTTCTTTCTTTCTTTCTTTCTTTCTTTCTTTCTTTCTTTCTTTCTTTCTTTCTTTTAGATCCATGTCTCAGAAAGTTGGTATTTCAATAGAGGAAACTTTTTTTTTTTGCTAAAAATCAAAATAGGTATATACTGTAGCTATATTTTTGTTCTTTTTTTCTCCTCTACCTTGCTTCTACTTTGATGCTGCAGCTGTTTCCCTGCAGACAGACACTTGCATTGTCCTGCAGAAGGTCCAGAACTTTGTTGTTGTCAACAAATGTGAGGGAGAGGGAGCCCCCCCTCACAGATCACTTTTCGAACACACACTCTCACAACCCCCCCCCCCCACACACACACACACACACACACACACACACACACACACACTTCAAAAGCTTCCATTTTGAGTGTTGAGTGAAATGTATGGACGATTATGAGTTTCTCTGTTGAGATTTTCCTTCCTTCCTGCCTGAACACACCTCTCTCTCTCCCTCTCCCTGTGAGGGAGACACACTGGGCACAGGCTCATGGCCTGGCCATCCCAGTAAAGACCTTTGGCACCGGCCAGTAAACACAGGTCCCAAATAACCTTGGCGGGCTTTCTCCCTGTCTCTCTCTCCCTGCCTTTCTCTCAACACACACACACACACACACACACACACACACACACACACACACACACACACACACACACACACACACACACACACACACACACACACACACTCGTCCTGTCTCTCTGCACTGCTCACTGGTTCCTCTAGATCAGGGGTTTTCAATCTTTTTGATACCAGGGACCACCATTTATTCAGCGTTTGAGCAACAGACCACCATTTGATGACATTTTAGCCCCACAGACCCCAAAACTAAAGCTTTATTTTGCTTCTGTGCACAATTCCAGGCTGGATTTGGCAAACCAAACAGTCCAACATACAGATCAACATGATGATGAATATTTAAACTCTTGACAGTGTAAAAATGAAACCAAATGGACCCGCCAGGGTCCATTTGGTTTCATTTTTACGTTCTCAAGGGTTACATCTGGTTAACCGACTTAGCTGGGGACCACCTGGAACCCTCTCAAGGACCACTGGTGGTCCCCGGACCACTGGTTGAAAACCCCTGCTCTAAATGTTGTTTTGGGACAGCGATATGTCTGCATCTTCACCCTAACGGTTGTAAGGGACCATTTGGCGACAATAGTGTTGGGCAGGTTTGGTTCTTAGGTTCCCCCTGCTGACCTGCAGTTCCTCATCTAGTGCTGAGTCATGCAACCTGGTGACGCTTTATGGTCGTATATCATACACGGTATACTGTATATACCATGCAGGACAATTAAGGCCACAGAACTGAAGCTGTAAAGACAGTCCCTCCATCCCGCGGGCCAAGTCTCCACTGGCCAGAGCCAGCCAGCCGGCCCAATGCCCTCCTCCTCCTCCTCCTCCTCGACACCAGACCCCTATACGCACCCCCCAACCCACCCCCTTGCTCCTTCTTAAGCCCCATCAGCATCCTAATTTTTGGGATAGCGCCTGCAGCCAGCACGCGGTGTGCCAGTAAACTGCTGCACTATTCACCCTGTCCGTCCGTCCGCTGCCAAAGCTGGGAAAACAAAAAAGGAGACGGGGCAAAATCACTACATCACTTTGGGAGACGAAAACACAGGGGATAGAGTTTCTTTTTTCTCCTCGAAAATCCCCATCAGTCCAACTACTCCCTCCACCCTCCTCCCCGCCACACGCTTGTTCGCTCAGGGTCCATCTCTTTCTCCTTCGTTCTTCTCTCTCTCTCTCTCTCCCTCTCTTCCCTGCCTCTCCTTCTCTCTCCCTCTCTCCCTCTCTCCCTCTCTCTCTCTCTCTCTCTCTCTCTCTCTCTCTCTCTCTCTCTCTCTCATGCTGTCGCTCTGTGGAATCCTGGCAGCCATCTTAGCGCTTGGCAGCCATCTTAGCTTTGGCGGTACCAATGCATTCCTGCTAGCTGACGGTGCACCCACACACATACGCTCGCATGCGCTGCCGCACACACAGACACACACACACACACATTAGAGAGACCCACAGGTCCTAAAGATAAAAAAGAACCTACAGAGGATATGTATAGTGCTAATGGTGAGTGCAAATGGAACCACTGCAGCGTCGGTGGTGGTGTGTCTGACTCTGCACTGAGTCCCGCGAGCGTCACTGGTGCTCACTGGACCTCAAAGCGTTGCGTTGCAGAGCGAGAGGAGCAGAGAGACTGAGCGGCGGTGGGGCGCTGGGGAGGGGGATCACGGCTGTCAGGCACATCGATAAGTTATGAGGAAGGATGAGAATGGGAGAACATGAGGAAATCATCCCAATGCCGCCGTCTGTCATCTCATGCCAGAAGAACATTCTCATGCAAAGGCAAATAAGGTGAAGTCTTTTTGCCTGAACTCTGCCTGTGTGTATTAAAGTCTGATTGTAGAGAAAGTCTTGATTTACGCCCCGTAGCGCGTCTGTGTGACACGACCACTAAAACAGCCAATCCACAGGCGTGTGACGCATCGAACCGCTTCGCCGTGTGAGCTGATCTGGATCAGCAGCTGTCATTGGTGCCACCACGCCCCAAGTATAAATGAAGCAGTACGACGTATGCCGTACACATACCACAGCTCATCTATTACGGTGGCAATGGATCACCCTAAACTGAAGGCTAAACTCACACATCGTTGAACGTCCAAATGATGGGAACGACTCGTCGCTGTTGTCGCCGAGCGACGCGATTGCACTAATTAGGCGTACAGGAACACGCTGGCGCTTCATTTGACTACTCTCTAAATGTCTAAGAGCTGTTTTCGGGGCTCTGTGCCACGCGTGCGTGTCTTACCCGGCAACGGGCCGTACTATCGAAAAATTCGTGACACGGGTTGCCATGACAACAGTGACACGACAGCGTGTCGTAGTCGGGTCCCTAATGAGCGAGGAGCAGCGATTGGAGCACACACACACGCCGTCACACACATGCACACATGCACGCGTACGTGTGTGCGCTGCGTGTCTGTCCCGGCCATTAGGCGAGATGAGAATGATAATATAGCTGACTGGCAAGGCCCCGTCCTCATCCATTCAACCACAGCTGTGGGCCAGACCGGGTCTCACCTGCCTGCCACCTGGGACTCACCGCTAGACTTAACATAAGCCATTTGGTAAACACT
>CM076965.1:25586230-25613730 GCA_039105355.1 Benthosema pterotum | reverse complement strand
AGGCATCTCAGTGTAGTAATCGGTGTACTAAATCATTCTGTGCTAGTTTTAGTTTTGCCTCCCCTAAAGTTGTTTCTTGTTTCACATTAAAACCTCCACTACACAGTACAAATCCAGAGTCAAAGTGTATAAACTCTGATCCATGGCTGTGAGTGAGGGTCTATTTTACTATGACAAGCTTTCTACGAGCTTCTACATCTGCTATTTTAGAAAAAACGTGAAACCGGGTGCAAATTTTTTAATCCTTGAGTCACGTTGAACAATTTTAACACCTTTTCATACCTTCACTCCTGGACAGGTATGGCTGGTATGGATGCTGCATCCATACCATTTTCCGTGACAGGACTTTTATTAGGCAAGTACGCATCAATAACAACATCAGTTGTTGTTGAAGTTGCAACGCGCAGCATGCATGAAGCTAAACATCTGATCCAGAGAGTTGCATGATGAAATGGTGTTGGTTTAGTGGTGACACAACTGTAGTAAATGTGTATAATTCCTAAAAAACAAAACAAGAAACATGAAAACAAATGGACCCATATGGGCCATATATGGGCCCATTTGTTTTCATTTCCAACTCTCAAGAGTTAAAAATCTATTTTTGGTGAACTCTCCACCGGTCAGCTGGTGGCCGTCCACGTCGAACCCTCTCAAGGACTACTGGTGGTCCCCAGACCACTGGTTGAAAACCACTGGCTTAGAAGACATTTTGTAGAAAAAAGTTAAACAAGACTCTGTCTATGCAGTTTCATACAGCAGGGCTTCCACGTCCTTCAGCATGGTATAAACTACAGCGGTGGCGTTTCTACGCAATTTGGAGCCCTAGGCAAAAATTTCCCTGGAGCCCCCCTTACCAAATGCTCCAGGGAAAATCTCATGTAAAATGGCGACCCCCAGGGGATACATTTATGAAATAAATAACTAAAGAACATATATGTGTTTTAAATGTTCAATTCTAGTTATAGAGGATGAGTATAATGTATTTATCCATATTTGGCTTATTAGCCTAGTATCCTCCCCTCATGGTCGCCCCCTCCCCTCATGGCACCCTAGGCAACTGCCTAGTCTGCCTAATGGCAAAAACGCCCCTGAACTACAGTACATGTCACTCCTCTTTTGGTCTCAGTGTCACTAGAGAGCCCTGCTGTCATCCCACTGTTTTTATTCTGCTCTATTTTTTACTCTCTCTCTCTCTCTCTCTCTCTCTCTCTCTCTCTCTCTCTCTCTCTTTGAAGTATTAAAGGCAACTCTTTTGGGGTGTCACCCTGTTGCCCTCTGTGTCTGTCTACACCTCCTGCCTCTGCTTCCCAATGAAGATGAATACAAACTCCCTCACTAATGCAGTGGACACAAACTGTGTTAGTGACACACACTCACACACGCACGCACGCACGCACGCACACACACGCGCACGCACACACACACACACACACACACACACACACACACACACACACACACACACACACACACACACACACACACACACACACACACACACACACACACACACACAGGACAGATATTTATAGCCAGATGGAGGAGGACGGGAAGCGGTTGAAATATACACGCAACAGCTGTCCAGATGTGCGTGTGTGTCTGTGTGACTGTGCATGTGTCTGTGCTGTGCGTTGTATTTGTGTCTGTATATGCGTGTAAACACAACAGTGTGTGTGTGTGTGTGTGTGTGTGTGTGTGTGTGTGTGTGTGTGGCTGTGTGTGTGTGTGTGTGTGTGTGTGTGTGTGTGTGTGTGTGTGTGTGTGTGTGTGTGTTTGTCTGTGTGTTGTGTGTGTGTGTGTGTGTGTGTGTGGTGTGTGTGTGTGGTGTGTGTGTGTGTGTGTGTGTGAGAGACTGGCAGATGAAGTGATGGGTCTTGAAAGGGGACTCACGCAGAGTGCGAAGCTCTTTCAGCGCCACTACAAAGTGCCCCTCTACTGTAAACCACCGCCGGCCCGCTGCACCATACGCTACCCTAACACTGTGGAATTCAAACCAGACAGGCGGCGCTAAGTGCAGCTAGAGTTGAAACCATGGCTGAGGCTCTGAGGTCTGAGCTGTCACAGGCCAGCACCACACACACAGGGAGTCACAATCAGGGGTTGACACTAAGGTCTCCGAGGCTCTTGCCCATCGGGCAAGTGCAAGTCAGGTTCTACTTGCCCTCAGGTCATGGTCACTTGCCCTCCAAAAATATATTGTAAATTTTGCATTTAAGTTTAACCAGATGTAACTCTTGAGAACGTAAAAATGAAACCAAATGGACCCTTCCGGGTCCATTTGGTTTCATTTTTACACTCTCAAGAGTTAAAATTCATCATCTTAATTAGCCCAAGTCTAGACAACTAGAGAATGTAGAAGATTAATGGTCATTTTGATGTGTATTTTAATTTGCCTGTTTTGTTTCCCAAATCCAGCCTGGAATTGTAGATATCTAGAAAGCAGGGAAAGACACAGAGGCAGAGTGCAATGACTGCCTTCAAGACAAATTTATCTTGTGTTGTGTTATAGTGCACTAAGTTGCACACTTGCCCGGGCAACCAGGAAGCAGTCTTCACTTGCCCCACCATTTTTTTACTTGCCCCGGACAAGCGGGCAAGTGTTAGTGTCAAGCCCTGACAATAACTCCACCAAAACCATGCCAAACACGTTTTGAAGTTGATATCGAATGTAATGTAATGATGAACATTTTAGCACCTAATTTATATATATACAGTATATATCAAAAATAATGATTACATTGCATATATTGCTAGTTGGGTGTTAAAGCTATAAAAAAAAATCTTTGCGCAGTTCCCCGAGTCGCAGAAGAATCTGCGACTCACGGAATAGAAATCATAGAAATCCTTCAGTAGAACTGACCAGCTCTGATCTCCAAAAGATATTTGACCCTCGAACCTAAAGGGTAACATTTGTCGAGGGCGCAATACACAAGCCTGGGAGTTGTAGTATTGACCGAGCTGGTCGTTCCTGTCCACTTTGTCGACGGACTGATTTCAGAATCTAGAATCCATTTAAATTAATTTAGATCAATGAACCCTGTAGTCTAGTCAATCCTAGCCAGCCTGCGTAAGCACACATCATGTCTAATATTGGAATATTGAAATCTGTGTTGTTGTATTATCATCATTGGTGTGACTGGTTGCTATAGGCAACAGACTATTGATCTCGGTCTGAGATGTTTTCGCCAACAAAGTGAACCTGCTTTGTGTTAACTTTTTTTGCGCAACAGAGTGAAGCATTTGGTCGTGCTTCACACCCTGTTGTCACAGTCGTCATTGCTTGACATGACATCACATTCACAATATATAATGAAAATGGTAAGACAGAATCCAGTTCCCAGTGGATTTACAGTTTACTGTATAATGACTGGATTAATTCCCAAACAGATTCTTCTGCGACTCACGGAACTGCGCAAAGATAAACTAATGTTAAACATCACAGAGGGAAAGGGATTAAAAGCTCATGGAAATGCTCGCAAGTTAAGCACCACTGGTGGCCAACATGAAGTTATCACTGTAACTTGAAAACTTGCATAGTGACGATTTAAAAGATGACAATAACTAACATGGCTGAATGCAGCCTATATACAGTATGTGGAGCAGCTTGGGATGTCTCTAGTGTCCCGACTTCATCCGTGCCCCCCTTAACCCTGCTGCCTGCCCCCCTTCACTGTCCCGTCTGAGCTTGGTGTCATTTAAGGATAGGTCCCCAGACACGGTTCAGTTCACAGTCAAATGATAGGGGCCCCTTCCCTTCCCTTCCCTTCCTACGGCTGCTGCACAGAGCTCTGTGGACAAGCACAGCACTGTTCTCTTCCTCTCTGTGTGTCTGTCTCTCTCCGTGTGTGTGTGTGTGTGTGTGTGTGTGTGTGTGTGTGTGTGTGTGTGTGTGTGTGTGTGTGTGTGTGTGTGTGTGTGTGTCTCTCTCTCTGTAACTTTCTTTTTCTTCCTTCACTCTCTCTGCTTTGGTTACCCACTTTCTACACTATTTTAATCGCTAAAATGGC
Source organism: Benthosema pterotum (assembly GCA_039105355.1). NCBI lineage: Eukaryota > Metazoa > Chordata > Actinopteri > Myctophiformes > Myctophidae > Benthosema > Benthosema pterotum. The sequence continues at coordinate 25,609,723 of CM076965.1, read as the reverse complement.
CAGTCTACAAAAAAATAGTGAAAAAAGGCAAAGAGGTTAGGGATAAGTTTGCTTAGCATGTGACGTAAATGGAGCCCTATAGGTCTCCCTATGCATTCAATTTCTTTCTTTCTTACTTTCTCTCTATCTCTCTCTCTCTCTCTCTCACCCACACGCACACACACACACACACACTATAGGGCTATGGTGTTTTTTAGGCATGCAGGTCCGGACCCTGTCATTGCTGGTTGTGGGAGTGTGTGGACAGAAGTGACGGTGGTTCACTTTTAGGCCCAGTACTCCACTGTATGCCGTGCACTAGGGTGAATGTAGTGCAGAAGGACCACAGCTGTGGTGGTGGTTGTGGTGGTGGTGGTGGTGCATGTGGACCCATATATCTCAGGCCTGAACACGACAAGGGGGCAGGCAGCCCCATGCAGCTGGAATGCAGCGCAGGCATGCATGCACACAGAGAGACAGAGACACACAGTGGTATATAGATTTATACTGTACGCGACCAAGGCTGACGCAGATACCAACAAGGACAACAGACACATCGACATATGGATGCACAAATAACATCCGTGCGCGCTGAACATGAGCGAACACGCACGCACACTCGCACACAAATGTATGCAAATATACCCAGCATGTTGGCTTGTACATTAGTTTTGGATATTGCGATAGATGTGTATCACAATACAGAGGTTACAGTACAATATATATTGACATAGCAATTTATTAATATTATTTATGTGTTTATTCACACTAATAAACCCACTGAACCTACTTGCACAAATATCATACAACAATCTCTGTCTCACAGAGATCTCTAAATTAAAATAAACATTCTAAAAAGGGGTCTGGAAAGGGTGCATTGAAACTTGTAGGGGGGCTTTGATGACAACAGAGTTACGTTTGTCAACACTGATCACTCAAATAAATCATGTAATTTGTTGCAACATCGATTGAACCTATCAATTGATATATTGAGCCTATCAATTGATATATGCAGTACATACTGTATCTCCCAGGTGTTCGATTGATGCGATATCAATATATTGAATACAGGTACATATATTGTACAGGTACATGCACGTACACAACTGTGCATGTGTGCTCACACACGTGAGTGTATGCTCTGTAATCTATTGTGTGTTTATATGTACGTTTTCAGTAGAGCATGTAAAGTGGGGGGGTGCATGCGTATCTATCTATATAATGCAGTCGCTGCGGACGGCAGTATGAATATGTATGCATTTCGCAGCATGCTTGTTGTTGTGTATACACAGAGATCTCAACATATCCAGAGGCAGTGCTTAATGCCTCAAAGTGAGAGCACAGGCAGACATGCAAGGATTTTGCAAGTGCATGATGCATGGACTGACACGCATACATGTCCGCATGGACTGCAACCGTGACTGAGTGCTTGCTTATGTATGTGTGCATGCTGCTGTGCGTGTGCATGTGTGTGTTTGTGTGTGGCTGTGTGAGAATGCTATGTCTCTATGTGTAGAAAGATGTGTGTGTGTACACAACCCCCCCAACCTGGTGGAATGATAAAGTCAACCCATCCACCCACTAACGCCTGGATAAAGGAACGGAACAGCCTCCCCAATTGGGTTTCACTTAAGAGGTTTATTGGTATGTTGCTAAACATTCTGACCCCCCCCCCCCCCCTTTTTTTTATATATTTTTTTCATCTTTAATGCGCTTAAAATGTTCCCAACCCTCCTAATCCCCACAGCTATCCCGCACAGATGTTCACTCCGCTCATTTTCATTGGTCTTTATTTCCAACCGATTCTCTTTCGTCTAACATCTCCACTTTCTCCTACACATACAGACAGTACATCCCTGTGAATCTTCCCTGCTTGACTACTTTTACTACCAAACTATGCACCTTTTTAATAAATACCCAATTATGTTTTGAAAGCCGGTGTTCTAACTAAACACCTTTGTACAGTGTGAAGCTATACAGTAATATGGTCCTATAGGTAGGGCACTTCACACTTACGATAGGGCGCTTCATGTTGCCCAAGTGCCCTTGTGCAAAGCAACAGTATGGGGTGAACTGTGAGACTGTGGCTGGATTAGGCACCTCTTATTTATACTTCCTTGTATGACACAAATAGCAGATCTACAAGCTCATCGCAAAAGGGTAAATTCTTGTCGAAAACCGAATACGAAATACATAAAACAGTTGGCCCAAAAGAGAAATCCAAATAACGATTGAATAATATTATACATTTTTTTTCCATTGCTGTCATGGTCATACCTTAAAAGCTACTTGGTTATGGCAAAAGACACTTACATGATAATCACTATTGTAGGTCAATAAAACATTTATTCAGCACTTTTGAATGCATTCATTGATGTATTTTCTGCCAATTTAGGCTAAAAAATGAATAGGTTGAAAATGCATTTTTTGCCATTTTCTGCCAAATATTTTCTGCAACTGAATATTCAATGCCATCACTAGTGCCAGGAGAAAGGAACATCTTGGAAGGAAACAGAGAAGATCGCTCAACACCGAACCAGCTGGAGGAAGTTCATAGATGACCTATGCTCCCACAAGAGCCAAAGGGTTTAAGTCAAGTAAGTCATCACTAGTGCCAGTGTTGCATACTACTTTAAGCTGCCCTGGATAATGGGTAAACGTGAACTGAATTGGGCTTAGGGAAGGTTAGCACATGTAGAATACATTTTCATCTCATCACTAGTGTTTGCATTTCATAGACATTTTGTTTAATTGGACAAAATCAGTGTAATGTTCCATACGGTATGCATTAGAAGTATGTGGATGCGAACCAACATTAAGTCAAGCCCACATTACAATAATACGTTACGCACCATAAAGTGTACACGCTCATTAAAACGGACACATGGTTGGGGTATGTCACCCGACACTTGTCATATTTGTGAAAAAATGCTCCTACTTTTGTCCTCTGGTTTCCCTAAAAATGGCTTTTGACATTGTCAGGATTCCTCGTTGAGACTGCGGGAGCTGCTGCTAGCCGCAAGCATCCAGCTAAACAGTGAGCTTTGGTTTGTTTTAGACTATGCTAATGACGCTAAGAATTCGAACCGTTTTTTAGGGGAAATTGAAGGACGGCTGCAGAGGGCCTTTTTCTCTCCCCACCGCAGCGTGACAAGTGTCTGCCGAAGTCAAACTAAACCACCAAACAACTCAAAATGTCAGGAATCACATTCAGTAAAAACAAAACGTGGAGAGGTTCCATTGACAATTAAATCTAAAACAGATTTTTTTCTTCTTCTTCTTTTTTGCGGATTCATAGAATGCTTGAGCTTTCACATCCAAATCAAAACGAGCTTCCCTCCCTTCCCTCCCCCCTTCACAACGTGACTGAAGAAATGCCCATATTCCTCTGAAACCACCCTGGAGGGCTGCGTCTCTGTCTGTGTGCCCACAGAGCCAAGCCCATTCACTCTCAGTGAACCGGCTCCAGCATTCTGACATCATCATCATCACACTTCTTGGCTCCTTTTTGCTTTGGGAAAATCTTATTCATGTTTACCAATCTACTAGACCGAGAGGAGCGAGAGAGAGCTTCCCAATTTCAGAGGAGTATAATGTGGATTGTGGATTTTGTTTTTCAGGGACGGGGTTTATCCTCCCCGTAATGATTGCAGGCATCTGCCAGGCAAGCTGAATCGGCTGCCTTTTTTTTTTCCACCGAGCATTCAGTGATTAGGGTGATTTGGGAAAACCCTCTGGTCCCCCCGCCCAGGTAACAAGATGTGCACATGCACACACTCTACAGTGGAGGGAAGTGCAACAGGCCAGCAGCACATACAACAAGGCCCACCCCCACTCGATCCTGATTGGAGGAAGGCCCCTCTCATACTGATTGGATGAAAGGTTTTTCTCCCAAATACCGTAGCATTTGAGTAGACGGGAGTCTCGCTACTCTCTCCTAGATACTCTACTCCCAAAGCCCAAAATGAAGGAGTGCTCATTGGGGTTTGGAACTCCTTATATGGTGACCACACTCTATAGTCGGAAAGGAAGATTAGCCAAAAAAGAAGAAAAAACAAATGACAATATTTGAATTACCGTAAGTGAAATCACTACTATACATTTAGGCATGTCATAGGAGAAACATGTTGATTTTCAATAAAACATAAAAAGCAATCCTACAAGCTTTCAACGCATCGATTGGGTATTCTTTCACAAAAAATGTGTTAAACCCATTTGAAATTCCAGTGATTTTTTTTGTTGGTAGCATTTCGTATATATATATATATATTTATCTACACTAAATGACCGTCCTCAAATTAAATAAAACAACACATCTATCTATCCAATAACTATGCACAGCTGATCCTAATTTCCCTGGCTGTCAATATGAAACAAAGTGAGGAGCAGTGACTGAAAACAGAGTGTAGTTCGGCAGAATATTTTGCATGTAGTGTAACCACATGTGACAGCGCAGCATGGGGCCACCATGTGATTAATTGTGAAATGTGTTTCTGTGCTCGCCGGGTTGCCGAACTGTGAAACCTCGTGGGCGAAGACGGACTATAAATACATTAACGCGTGCCAGTGTGTGTGTGTGTGTGTGTGTGTGTGTGGCTACATGTATGGGGGATGCACATACGAGATTGTGTGTCGCATGTATATTTTTTTAACGATACAGTACACACACAATGAGACATACATGTATGTATATTCCGGGGGTAGCAGCACATGCTGGGGTACGGTGGGAGATAAGCGTGTGAATGTGGCATCTGTGACTGACAGGCTGAGCGGAGCAAAGTGTGGGAGGAGGAGATGCCGCCGCTCCGCGTTACTCGCATGTGGGATCACGGTGCGTGCACGAGTCATGGCGCGTGCACAGGAAAAAAAAGAACGAAAAAAAAAACACTTATGTGGGAGGGAAGGGATGTGTGCGTGTCATTTTGCACTTCATGTAAAGTGCGCGCACGCGTGTGCGCGTGTTTTGCGTGTCGAGAGAGAGTCGATTTAAATCGAGAGATAATATGGCTCTTGTGTTGGAGGGAATGGATCAGTGCATCTGCTTTTTTTCCCTTTCTTTCTTTCTGTTCTGTTCTTCATTTTATTTTCTCTCTCTCTCGTCGCCCTCGAACATGTGTGCGAGCGTATGGGCGCGCGTGCCCGGCCCGCGGTGCCGCGGGGCCGAGCCCTATTTGTGTGTGTATGTGTGTGTGTGTGTGTGTGTGTGTGTGTGCCAGCTATAGCGAGGAGGAGCAGGTGTGGGGAGGCTGCCCCGGCGTTGCCCGCTGCCCATCTGCGTGCCCGTCTGTGGGCCGCCTGCACCCTTCCTGGCCGTGCCAACGCGCCACACAGAGCCAGGGTGGGGGGTGGGGGGGTTAGTGGAGGTGGGGGTGAGGCAGGGGTGAGCGGGACCTAAAGGGAATCAACCATGGGAGAGAGAGAGAAGAGGAGAGGGCAGAGGGGGGGTGCATACATGGGCAAAGAGGGGATGGGGGGGTTGGTGGTAGAGCTGCTGGCTCCCTGCCCACCTACACCCCTCCGTCGTTCTGTCTCTCCCTCCTCCTCCTCCCCTCTAATCCCCCCCACCACGTTTCTTTTATCTCCTCTTTATCTGTGCCTATGCTGATGAGCCATGATGTGCCCAGAGAGAGAGAGAGAGAGAGACAGAGAGGGTCTCTCAGATCTCAGGGCGGTACGGTGCATTCCTTCCAGAGAAAAGCTGACTGGCTGATGCGCTGTTGAAATGATCATAAAGGTTCCCCATGCGGTGATGTGAGGGGGACCGGTATACAGAGCGCACCACCACCACCACCACCAATCACACTGTCTGTCTGTCAGCGGTCTCTTTTGAGAGGATAATGGTGGACTTATTCTTCTTCTTCTTTCAAACAGACACAACATTCGCTTGGGGTTCCTCGTTTGAAGCCTATAGCAGATTTCGTTATTTTTTTTCCTACCTCGGTTTTCTATATCCAGAACATTCATCATGTCAAAAACGTTCAAATGAAGAGGTGTAATTGCTCCGTGTGGACAGCAGATGTCGCTTGTCACTGGCAGCAGCATGTATACAACACTCACAGAGGAACTCATGCTGAAGAATCTGCCTCTACAAGGCTGCGGTTCCCAAACTTTTTCACGTCAAGGGCCCCCAAATTGACACCCATGGACCCCCATTTGAAGATATATGCAAGACCACAATTTATAGTGTACATTTGTACGCTCTTAAGTGTTAAGTGTTAAGAGACCCATAAGGGGGTGGAATGGACAAGGTCTCAACCGAGGCTACACACTCACTGATACTGGGTTTAGAAGAAAGACACACAGAGAGAGAGAGAGAGAGAATGTTTTAGAGGTGAAGAATAAAAAAAAAACAGTCTGAAAGAAGAGAATAGAGCTGTAAGGGCTTATAGGGCCAGTCACACTCAGGTAAAAGAAAGTACAGCCAAACACCAATTCTCAGCTTGTGGAACAGAAAATAATATAAAGACTAATAACAGACTAATATAAAAAGAGAATGTGCCTTAAGCTTCCAATTTCCAGACACAGACACCATTCATTTGTAATGGAAGATGACTGGCTTTCTTGTCTTCTTCAACAGCTTTCCTTTACTTTATTTGGGGCTTTTTTCACGGCCTTGATCACATCCATACAACACTGCATGGGCGGATGTAACATTTCCCAATTGGGGGGGGGGGGGTGGTAAGGAGGCCCCCATATCATTTTCAGTACTGTTTCAAATACTTTTAAATATAAGCACTGTCAGTCAGCCAGCCAGCCAGCCAGCCAGCCAGCCAGCCAGCCAGCCAGCCAGCCAGCCAGTCAGCCAGTCAGCCAGCCAGTCAGCCAGCCAGCCAGCCAGCCCAGTCAGTCAGTCAGTCAGTCAGTCAGTCAGTCAGTCAGTCAGTCATCCAGCCAGCCAGTCAGCCAACCAGTCAGCCAGTCAGTCAGTCAGCCAGCCAACCAGTCAGCCAGTCAGTCAGTCAGTCAGCCAGCCAACCAGTCAGTCAGTCAGTCAGCCAGCCAGCCAGCCAGCCAGTCAGTCAGCCAGCCAGCCAGTCAGTCAGCCAGTCAGTCAGCCAGTCAGTCAGTCAGCCAGCCATCCAGTCAGCCAGCCATCCAGTCAGCCAGCCAGTCAGTCAGCCAGCCAGCTAGCCAGCCAGCCATCCAGTCAGTCAGCCAGTCAGTCAGCCAGCCAGCCAGCTAGCCAGCCAGTCAGTCAGTCAGTCAGTCAGTCAGTCAGCCAGCCAATCAGCCAGCCATCCAGTCAGCCAGCCAGTCAGTCAGTCAGCCAGCCAGCCAGCCAGCCAGCCAGCCAGCCAGCCAGCCATCCAGTCAGTCAGTCAGTCAGTCAGTCAGTCAGTCAGTCAGCCAGCCAGTCAGTCAGTCAGTCAGTCATCCAGTCAGCCAGCCAGTCAGCCAGTCAGTCAGCCAGCCAGTCAGTCAGTCAGCCAGCCAGCCAGCCAGTCAGCCAGTCAGTCAGCCAGTCAGCCAGTCCACCAACAGTCTCTGCATGCATGGCCCCAGCTGGCCTGACGACACACAGCCATATAAATACATGACGTATATTTAAGGAGAAAAAAAAGAAAAAAGAAAGAAAAAACACTCAGCCCAGAGTCTGTCCAAACTCTTTAGAAGGGGAAGGATTGTTTAAACTGTGCTGATGATTTGTGTATATTATGTTTCATGCAAACAGAACCCGAGTATAACATGTTATAGCAATGAGGTTCATGGGCCTGGCTGAAAGACATGAGACAGCCTTCAGTGCTGTGTGTGTGTGTGTGTGTGTGTGTGTGTGTGTGTGTGTGTGTGTGTGTGTGTGTGTGTGTGTGTGTGTGTGTGTGTGTGTGTGTGTGTGTGTGTGTGTGTGTGTGTGTGTGTGTGTGTGTGTGTGTGTGTGTGTGTGTGTGTGTGTGTGTGTGTGTGTGTTCACTAGTCTGGGTTTGAGTGGGAAGCAGAGTCATGTGATGCAACTCTGTGCCAGGGAAGGGGACATAAAGTGGAGGGCTGGTGAATATATATATATATATATATATATATATATATTATATATATATATATATATATATATATATATATATATATATATATATATATATATATATATATATATATATATATATATATATATATATATATATATATATACTAGGACTATACTTTTCAATATGTCATTAATATACCGGCTTAGAGATATTGTGTGGTGATGATAAAAAGTTCCCCCAATCCTGTATTTCCTAAAAATGAAGGTCTGAAAAAATCATTAACATGGTGAAACACATCTGATAACATCATCAAGATGTTAATGATTTTCCTTTCAGACCCCTTTTTCCTGAGAGGGTACAAATGGAACCAAATGGACCCGCTAGGGTCCATTTGGTTCACATTTGTATCCTCTCAGGAAAATTTTGAAAATGGGTAGAACTCCCCTTTAATAGATCATAACAGTGAGGGTAAAGTGAATTAATAGATTATACCAATGATCATGCAAGTATCTGATTGCTTTAATGGCTTACTGATAGCAGGAGAGATTTAGGCGTAACAAATGTGCCCGTAGCTCCGGCGATGATGACGGAGGCGCAAAATTGTATATGGTACTATTTGTTGTGTTGCTTGCGTAGTAGAGGAAACATTACAGTGAAGTAACAGCGGAAACGGTGCCCTGTGATTTGTGTAATGGTAGGGGTGGTCGCAGTTTGCATTATTATTAATACATGCATTATTAATCAACAATTCGTTAATTTGAAAAAATGACTTTGTTAATCTCTTCATAATATTATGGTCAATGCCTGTGTGAAAGGTCAGAGCGATTGCAGTTACAGCGGTTTCAGACATTGATTCAGACAGACATTTCCTTAATTATAGTATGGATATAGTGGATACATAAAGGGAGAGAAAAATGAGTGAGAAATGGAGATAATCTGAGAAAGAGAGTGTGAGAGACCGAGGAGAGGGAGAGAGAAAGTGAGTGGGAAATAGAGAGACACGGAGAGAGATAGAGAGAGAGGGAGGGAGAGAGAGAGAGAGGGAGGGAGAGAGAGAGATATGGGGGAGATAGGGGGTAGAGAGAGAGATGGGGGAGGGGAGGGGGGTAGATCGTGAGAGCTGTGGGAATGTTTTGCCAAGCCAAGAATGTGGAGAGCTGAGAGAATAAAAGAAGAATGAGAGAAAGAAAGAGAGACTTGTTGGCAGAGCAGGGGAGGAGAGGAGAGGAGAGGAGGGCACAGGAGTGGGGGGCGGTGGTGGGGTAGAGCTGGGTATAGAGCAGTATACAGTGGGCACCACTCAGTAGAGACCAACCCACCCCGAGGGGTTTCATACATGATCAAACTGCACTCTACAGGGGACAGCAGGAAAAGCAAACACGCGTGCACGCACACGCACGCGCACACGCACACGCACAGTCACACGCACAAAGACACACACTATACACACACGTTCGGTCACGCACGCACACAGATACAAAAACTGTACACAGACACAGAGACAAGCAAGCACACAAGCAGATGCCCACACACACTACTGGCTCGAATAAGGGGCAGTGCCACAAACTGTGTGTGCGTGTCTGCGTGTCTGTGTGTGTGTGTGTGTGTGTGTGTGTGTGTGTGTGTGTGTGTGTGTGTGTGTGTGTGTGTGTGTGTGTGTGTGTGCACATGTTTATTTGTTGCAGGAATGCAATGTGAGCTGGAGTGTGAACTTGTGAACTTTTGCCCAGGCGTTCCATCATCATCTTTGGCTGAGTGTGTGCGTGTGTGTGTGCGTGCGTGCGTGTGTCTGTGTGCGCGCGTGTGCGTGTGTGTGTGTGTGTGTGTGTGTGTGTGTGTGTGTGTGTGTGTGTGTGCACGTACCCTGCGCTGCAGCAGAGGGCACAAGGCAGCGTCTCAGTATGTTAAAATAACGGTACTTGAGTAATACGATATGATGATCTAAGCTGGATTGGTTGATGCTTCTATTTATAAACAGATACATTGACAGTGGGGACTTTACTGTGCAGGACAAGTCAAATTGCCTCTCGTAGTATACAGAATAGCACACAGCAAAAGCCTTGCAAATAATTTGGTGTGATTATCTGAGCTTTCTGGCATTAATTACGCTGTACTGTGTGGCTAACCACTCCCCTCTGGTACGCCAAGAGGATTAAGACAATCACTAATTACTTTCAAATGCAATGTTGTTGTTGACTTTATTTATTTATTTTACTAATGCAATGTCCTACCTGGGATTCTTCATACCCTCAAAGTTTCTCCTGTGGGGAAGCAAACTCCTACTTCTCTTTAAGAAGGACTCACATAATTATTAGGGCTGTCGAATGATTAAAATTATTAATCAAATTAATCACAGCTTCAAAATTAATTTAATCATGATTAATCACCATTCGAACTATGTCCAAAATATGCATGTTTTCCTGCACAGGATTTCAACATTTAAAATAGAAACAGAATATGTGAAAAAAATCTTTAAAATATTTATCAAAATAGGTGATCTACAAGCCCTCAATGCTTGTAGATCCTCCAGCTATACTCTATGGCTCTGGTTACAGGGAGACACACCGCTATATGTCTCCGTAAAACTGTGCTCTACCAATTTCTTTCAATGAGAAATTGCTCAGTGGGTTGAGTCAGTGTGCACATGAGTTAATTGCGTTAAAAATTTTAATCAGATTAATCAACAAAATTAATTTAATCCCATTAATTAACTATTTTCAACAAGGACTCACATAATTATATTATTGTATGTGAATTGAATTGATTGTATGTAATTGTATTATGATCTTCAGGCAGTACTACTTCCTGACACAAGCTGTGTGCATTTTTCAGGTGCGCATTGTTTTCCTATTTGAAAATGCACATTTCAGAGAGAGAGTGGGTGAAAGTCACTGTTTGGGTTATGGATGTCCGGAATCACTTTTTTTTTGTTTCTGTTCCAATCCAGATAGCACATTTTTATACCATATCGAATACTGATACTAACCCTTGGGCACACTACTGGGATGAGGTCAGATCACTCAAACAGTGATGGCATGCCATGCCCTGTTACACAACATCCCAGAAGACCAAGAAGAAGCTGATCATGGACTTCAGGACTTCAGAAGGAGTGTTTTCATTACTGTCACAGTATAGAGGGGGCTCAGCGACATGTTCATCTGCTTACATGTCCTCACATGGGCCAACAAAAACCTCTCACATGGGCCACACACAGGGGTGGGAACCTTTGGGTTTTTTAACAATTCCGGTTCTCTGATCGCCGGTACTACCTGCCAATGCGATCACGTATTACATTTTTGTTTGACAGGGCTATTTACAGGGGCTTTGGGGGATATATATTTTATTTGTATATTTTCTTCGTTAACTATGCCTCCAGCAAGACCACAGATATGCGCTCTAAAAGTGTGAAAAACACGTCTTTCATTTTGAGCTCGTCTTTAAGGACTCTAACCGCCCCGGCCACAATCTGTTCACACTTCCACCATCAGGCAGGCAGGCAGGCAGGCAGGCGACGTACCACAGACAGCAGCAGCATCACAGACTGTAACAGACAGTTCCCACAACCAGGCCATCACACTGCTGCCGACACACGCCTGTACAGCAACCACTTCAACCTTATAACAGGGGTTTTCAACCTTTTTCATGCCAGGGCCCACCATTTATTCAGCATTTGAGCCACGGACCACCATTTAAGGACATTTTAGCCCCACAGACCCCCCAAACTAAATATTTCCTTTGCTTCTGTTCTGTCCATGGCCATTAATCTTCTAGTTGTGTAGATTAGGACTGATTCACACGATGAATATTTTAACTCTTGAGAGTGTAAAAATGAAACCAAATGGACCCGCCAGGGTCCATTTGGTTTCATTTTTACGTTCTCAAGAGTTACATCTGGTTAAACAACTTAGCTGGGGACCACATGGAACCCTCTCAAGGACCAATGGTGGTCCGTGGACCACCTGTTGATAACCCCTGCCTTATAACATCCCTATCTGCAGGAATAGTATGCATAGAACAATGGCATTCATCGGCAAACACAGCAGTATCGGTGGATTCTCGAGGCTTTCTGATTAATCGCCATCGGCCCGACTGGCTTCACAGATAGACAAGCCTATAAAGTAACAGCTTGTACCGATCTACAAGCATACAATATTAAGTATTATGCCATATTATGCAGACAATTGGACTCGAGTCCTACGACTCGGCTCAAGTCGAGTCCAAGTCGCATTTTTGCGGTGACTTGACTCGCTTTGGACTTGAAGGTAAAATACTTGAGACTCGGACTTGACTTGAGACAACCTGACTCGGCGACTCGTCCGAGTCATCGTCCGAGTCACCATTGCCGGGAGGCAACGGTGTGCAAATGAAACCAAATGTACCAGTCAGGGAGCTAACACGATCACCTATTTGCGGGGGTCCGGACTCACTCCGGATTCAATCCTTCCCTTTCCACCGGTACGTTCTTCTCGCTAAATAGTGTTATTTAGTCCAGTTATTATTTCGCCAGCTCTGCTCTCCGAAGGACTCCATCCCACCAAAACAAATGCACGTGTAGTCATAGACTCAGTGTTGCCAACTTTACGCATTTGACACTATATTTAGTTTTCCAGACCCCCCCTAGCGCCAAAATGATTGAAAAACTCAAGGTGATATTCACTAGATATTCATCTAGTGCTTTTATAGTGAGCTGGGTTGAAAAACACTGCTCTAGCTCCTTGTAGTGCGTTTTGGGAAGTGCCACTAGTGCATTTTGGATTTTGGCAGTTGGCAACACTGCGTGTAATACACGAGTAGGTAGCTAACTTAGTGCCTGATGAAAAATGAACACTATGTTAAATTAATGATCCGTGTGCGTGCAGGTATGCCTGCTCTACAAAATGCTACACAAGCACAATTGTACTGTAACTCTCATCTCTATTAATACATTTTTTCTTTCATTCATATAATTCAAGCTACACACTGCAACAAAACTGATAATTGATAAAACTGATATTTTTTTTTACATTTGACCGTAGGAAGTTGTAACCTGTGACTTGACTTGAAAACCAGTGACTCGACTTGAAAACATTGTGACTCGACGCGACTCGAAACAACCATGCGACTTGACTCGACTTGACTCGCCCAACTGTGTGGACTCGACTCGACTTGACTCGCCCACAACCTAAAAAAAACTTGACTTGCTTGAGACTTGGGACCAAATGACTTGCGCTTGCTTGAGACTCGGCTTGGAGGGACTTGTGCAATTGTCTGATATTATGTCTAAATCTGACTTGCCCAAGCCCCTACGATTCCCTGTTGTATGTATTTGTCATAACGGACACATTTATGATCGTTCTTTCAAAACATAATGAGATCGTATTGACATCGGTAGCATCAGTTATGAGTTATCGATATCAACCAAATGTTTGGTCAACTAAAGTTCTTATCGTTTTCAGTGGTCAACTTGTCCTGTATATACCGAGTGCCCTTTTGTATGTATTCTGACCTCTCTTGTTTCTCACACTATGTCACAGAGTACATAGACCTGCCTGGCCTTACGCTGATGCATCTGCTTACTGCCACCAAAGTGAAAACATTGTGAAACTGCACTATACAACAACTCTACTTGATGTTTACTGATGTGGTCGGTTTAGAGCCTGAGGTTAGGGTTAGAGATAGGTACAGTCTTCAGTTCCGACATAATAAATGGTCCAACAGTCATTAGACCGACAACTTACCTCTAACCATAACCTAACTAACCATAAACACTAGCCTGGGAGCAGCACATGTTTGAGCCCCAGTAATAATAATAATAATAATAATACATTTATTTTATAAGGCGCCTTTCAAGGCACTCAAGGTCGCCGTACAGAAAATATTAAAAACAGTCATAACGAGCAAAAATTTAAAAAGTAGAACAGAACCAACAATAGCAAGGAGCAGAGACAAATGGTCAACCATAGGCCTGCCTGAACAGGTGAGTTTTGAGGTGTGATTGGAAGGTGGTGATAGAGTCCAGGTTTCTTAAATCAGGGGGGAGGGAGTTCCAGAGGTGAGGGGCAGAGCGGCTGAAGGCTCTTGACCCCATGGTCAACAGTCCCACTGTTGTTCCCGCATGTTGGACTCATGCTCCACCCGAACTACCATCGGATGACAAAGGGGTTATACATTCAGGGTTAGGGTTAGGAATAGTGGGACAACATGGCCAACATCGGACAAAGGCTGACAACAACAACAACGTCTCTGCTCCAGTAGAGCCTATACGCTATATTGTCTCCATTGCATGGTCTTGATAAATAACCTACTAGGTTGATATCATTGCAGTCTGCTATATCAGAATACGATATCTCTCCCCCGTGTCCACCGTACGGTCTCCGTGCGCTGTAATTAACGTCGTATAATGTTACCTCCACACCGTACACCGTTTCGTACGACACCGTTCATTTCACGCCCCCTTGATCCTTTCAGCCCCGATCGCAGTTTTTTTGGACGCAGAAAGTGCTAACGATTTTATTTTCGGGTTTGTGAACTATGCAAATAAATGCTCCCAATTTCTATCTGGGGCTTGGAGGACGTGTTTTACGAGGGCCGTAAAACTCCACACAAACACATAAAGCAGGCTTGTAAAAATAATGTGTGCTCTGCATAACTGCTCATTTGGACTAATGAATTAGGGGAGCGATGAATGGCCGTGCGTAAAAGTCCACACATCCTCTCTGGGCGATGCCAACGGGGGTTATAATGGATGATGTGCATGATTTGTGTGCGTGTGTGTGTGTGTGCATGCGTGTGTGTGTGTGACACCAGTGTGTGTAGGCCGACAGGGGCGGATGCAACATGTCCCTTTGGGGGGGGGGGGGGGGGGGGGGGGGGGCAAGAGAACATGTTGGAGGGGCAAGAGAAAATGGGCGATGAAGCCGCCCCCATACCATTTTCGGTTACAGGACTTTTATTAGTCAAGTAAAGCATCAATAATAACATCAGTTGTTGTTGAAGTTGCAACAGACACGCAGCATGCATAAAGCTAAAGGTCTGACTCCGAGAGTTTTCTGTTTTCAATGATGAAATGCTGTTGGTTTAGTGGTGCCACAGCTGTAGTTAGTTAGTAGCAGTAGTAGTGTTTCACATCATTTTAAATATAAGCACTTTAATCTGAAATATCTTGGGTTGTTTTGCATCGTGTTTGGGGGGGGCAGACTGGGTATTTAGGGGGCCATTGCCCCATGCCCAGGCCTAGATCTGCCCCTGTAGGCCGATTGTACTAGTACTCGTCTTGTGACCATCCAGTGTCAAATGAGGAGTATGTCACTCGCACACACGTGCGAGGTGAATGTGCAGACGCAAACACATACTCACACTCACGCTCGCACACGCACAGAGAGAGGGGGATTTCCCAGTACAACTTCATTTGTCAATAACATGATATGGCGTTGCATGCCGATAAGAACTGGAGACGTTTTCTGGAGTGTAAATTTGGCTTCAGATGGAAAAAGGACAACTCTGTAGATGTGTAGGAAGTAGGTGTGTTAGGGAAAGCCTGGCCTCTTTCTGGGGTAAAAGGGCTTCTTTTTGTCCTGCCTTGATCTCCTTCAGGCCCGGAGCTAACATTTCCCAATTGGAGGGGGGGCAGGCGCAAATTGCAAGAGGGCGGCTTCATCGCCCCTACCATTTTCATTTAAATTCTTTAGTACTGTGATCCACAAGATTTATATCTTACACAGGACTTAGGAGTTAGTAGTGCTTCAAATAAATAAATTCAAATAAATAAATATAAGCATTAGAAATATATTTGGAATTTGGGTTGTTTGCATGCCATCATGTTTGTTTGCCCATGCCTAGATTTGGGCCTGGATCTCCTTATTCTATCCATTCTCTCTATGTTTCAACAGAATCAACTACTGTACAGAAAAACAGACAGACAGAAAAGCAGACAGACAGAGAGACAGACAGACAGAGGATGAGTGACACAGTGAGGCGACGATCAATCGGTCAAACAGTCATACAGAGATAGGATGGCAACCCTTGACCAGCAGCTGTCCGGGCGGCGGGAGCCACCCCCCCCCCACCCCCCGCCCCACCCAGGGCCAGCCCCAGCCATGTGTCACAGTCTGTGTCCCCAGACGAACTCTGTAGGGTCAGTGCCACCCAGCACAGCCCTGGATCTGTACAGTATGTTGTGGATGTGTGTGTGTGTGAAGCAAGCACTGGATTGGATTGCGTGTGTGCAGTACCAGGGCCGGATCTAGCCAGTCCTACTAGGGTGGGCAGGAAGTTTTTTAAATGAAGTAGTGGTTTTCAACCTTTTTGACACCAGGGCCCACTATTTATTCGGCATTTGAGCCATTCGGTGACATTTTAGCCCCACAGACCCAAAAGATTTCTTTATCTTTTGTCCACAATACCAGCTGGATTTGGGGAAACAAAACAGTCAAACATACAGATCAAAATGACCATTAATCTTCTACATTCTCTAGTTGTGTAGACTTGGGCTAAGCCAGATAATGAATATTTTAACTCTTGAGAGTGTAAAAATGAAACCAAATGGACCCGCAAGCGTCCATTTGGTTTCATTTTTGCGCTCTCAAAGAGTTACATCTGGTTAACCAACTTCAAGGACCACTGGTTGAAAACCACTGCTATTACCTTTCATTGGGTGGGCAGGATGTACGTTTGGGTGGGCCCTCCCCACCCCTGTCCCTCTCGAGATCCGGCCCTGGTGTGTACTTGTGTCTGTGTGTATTCCTGTATTTGTGTACATGCTTTGCGCGGGCACGCTTCCCTATCTGTGTCAAAGCTGGCTTTATCTCATGGGCAGATAAGGTTAGTAAACAACTGGTCCACACTCTAAATACAGACGCTGGCCCTCGTAGCCTCTTAGCCCTTAGCGTGGCAAACTGGCAGACAGGACAGGTGCCCCGGCCCACTGCCCTCTGCAGCTGTTCCCCGGCATCAGTCCCATGGCACTGGGACAAAAGGTTCAGGCGAGCCCCAGGCTTAGGCCAGAGCCTGTTCCAACCATTATTATTACACTGAGAGAGTGAGGCGGGGAAGTCATTCTGTACTAATAGGTGTGCTAGCAGAGCAGTTACAGTTCACATCACACACACACACACACACACACACACACACACACACACACACACACGCACACGCACACGCACACGCTCACGCCCATGCACACACACACACACACACACACACACACACACACACACACACACACACACACACACACACACACACACACACACACACACACACACACACACACAGCCTGTTATAGTTTGTATAGGCTTTGTTTCCCAACAAAGACCAATAAAAAGGTTAGTAATGTTATTAATATAATATTATCCTAACAGTATATTTATGGTTTATGTATTTAAAATACACAGGTCTATATGTTTTGGAGGAACATATATGTTTTGTTTTGTATGTAAAAACATTAGTTTTTATTTTAAACAAATACACATTTCTTTTAAAATATATTAAACATTAACATGGTGAAATACATCTGATGACATCATCAAGATGTATTTCAACATGTTAATGGATTTCTTTAGATGCTTCTGTTTTCTGAGAGCGTACAAATGGAACCAAAAAATGAACCTGTTAGGGTTCATTTGGTTGCATTTGCACACTCTCAGAAAAAAAATCCCCTTTAAGTCACATCATAACGATAAGTCAGAGCTGTCCAAGAATAAACTGTATTATATTTCATCTGGGGAAGATGACATGAAAATGACCTAAAAAGATCATCCTCACAAACGTCTTGAATGCCGCCGGAGGACGTCATCATAACGTCTTCATGACGTCATTTGGCTTGCTGGGTAATATGTGTTTTGTTTTCACTTGACAGCCTATTCTATTACACTTTTACTCAGCATATTTACCCCTCTCTCTCTCTCTCTCTCTCTCTCTCTCTCTCTCTCTCTCTCTCTCTCTCTCTCTCTCTCTCTCTCTGTGTGTGTCTCTCTCTCTCTCTGGGTCAAGCTGATAATTGGGAGATTTATTCTCTCCATCTATTAGCACAGATCAAGGCCATAAAACCTTCCGGCTTCCCTGCTCATCAAAAGCAGCTTAGTGAAAAGTGATTAGAGGAGTGTCAATTCACTTAGTGCATCGCGACAACCTAATTCATAAAAAAACACTTGTCAATAGAATAAATACTGTTGCCGTCATTAGGCCTGAGACAACAGCCGCATTACTGCAATACCGATGGTTATGTGGCGCACACACGCTACTGTATGTGATGCTTTATGGGTAAAACTTAACCCAGCGAAAAATCCAATCATTGTTTTAGTTAAAAATGAAAATAAAATGGACCCTTGCGGGTCCATTTGGTTATTATTCAAACATTATTCAAACATTCAAACATTATATACTCTTACAAGAGGCCCTCTCTCTGCTGTCATGGACCATTTTGTTTGAGCTGCTCTGATGGAAAAAAAAGCTTTAGAGATCAAACGACCACCGTAAGAAAAAAAGTCATACTGTCACTGCCATATACTGTATATTGTATAATATCTGTGCACCGTGTGTGTGTGTGTGATTCTCTCTCTCTCTCTCTGTTAATCTTGATTCATGTACAACAAGAAGAGAAAAGATAGCGATGAAAAGAAAACCCTCCCACCTCCCTAAAAACTACATTACAGTGAGAATGAACGCTGTTAGATAAGGAAAAAACAGGTTTCGACTTCCATCCGTACGGCACGAGGGGGAAAGATACTATCAATAAGGACACGGCCAAATAAAAGGTTTCAATAAATCCCCTTCCTTAGAATGAGCTCCCACAGGCCCTCTAGGAGCTTGTGGAATCAGTGTCACGCTCCACTGGCAGTGGAGGGCCGGCCTCGAACCCACCGCCGTCCAAGACCAGATCTGTGTTAGGATTTTTCTGCTCTTGCAGAAACTTTTCACCTGAGAACTGATTCTACATCAGTTTTAGAAAGAAAACTTGTGTTTTCTATGTCAGTGGTCTTCAATATTTCATTTAAAGGACCCCAAAATTATCCGCATATGGCCATGGACCCACACCGGAAAATATATTTCCAAGGAACCCTCCTAGAAGCAAAAAAAAAAGTTTGCTGTAACAGAATATTCAAAATACTCAGATAAGATTTTTGCCACATTTTCATTTTTTTTTTCCAAAACAGACAGACCTACAAGCAGACCTATTGAAAAATATCACCTCTACAAGCTTGTAGATCTGACATTTTTCAATGGCTAATGTAGAACATAATGCATAGAAAACACCAGAAGGCGTTCCTTCCCATGAGCTAAAGGTTAAAGGTCATGTCCTTGTTGTCGTGTCATCATGGCAACGTCTCCCTAAACTCCAACACGACGACGTATAGCCTACAGTATTTATGTGTGGAGGCGTCCTGTGGAGCGGAGCTGTCACAGAACGCTGACAGGGATGTTCAACTGTTGGAGCACATCTGCCAGCAGAGTGTGGGAATCCACATAAAGGATGTCTCTGCCGTGGTAATGCTCTCAGTCAGTCAGCTCTCTGGGTGTGTTTTTTTTTTTGAGTGAGTGAGTGAGTGAGTCTGCGCCGGCGCTAATTTTCACGACAACGCTATCAATCACTCCGGGCTCTCTCTTAATGTCCCACGACCGTCGCTGAAGGACGGTTTTCGTTTGATTTACATTGAACTGTCGATTCCTCCCTCCCCCTCCTCCGGTTCTACCCATGTGTGTCTGTATAACCTTACTGTAAACAGACTGCCAGACGCGCAGCCGCACACATGCACACATGGACGGACGCAGACTGCCGATAAGATGCGGCAGCAACCAGCAGACTGCCGTTCTGCCCGTGCGCCTAGGCACCGATTTATATGGAAACGCCAAATGCACACACATAGACTGCCTGACGTTCTGCCTGTGGCTCTACTACAACACTATATAACATGGAGTAGGATCTTCAGGTTTGGAGGAGCTGAGCAGAGAGAGAGAGAAGGAGAGAGAGGAGAGAAAGGAGAGGAGAGAGAGAGAGAGAGGGAGAGGAGAGCCTGCATCTGTTTGGCAGCCGCTCAGAAATGTCTAGCGTTTCACACTACGCCTCTGGGATTACTGGCCTCCGCCAGAAGTTTATGAAAAACAGAGAGAGATAGACGTAGTGAGAGGCGAGAGAGACAGACAGACGGATGGAGTGAGAGAGACAGAGGGAGACGGGGGAGTTGGGCTGGGTGGGGGGGGGGGGGGGGGGATGAGCGAGATGACATGAGAGGACAGCAAGAGAGATAGAGGAGGAGGGAGGGAGGAGGATGGGGGGCAGCCAGACAGCTGAAATGGGAAAAGAGAAAAGAAGACCAGTTTAGATTCCATGTTTCTCCATCCTGCCTGCTGTGGTGGTGGTGGTGGTGGTGGTGGACCGGGTTCTCCTGTGGCCCCCGAGGAGCCTGCAGGGCCCCCCATGTGTGTCTAATGCCAGTGGGATCAGGTGAGGAGCAGGTGCACCCGCACACGCACACATACACTACTATAGTGGTTTACAACCTTTTTGATACCATGCAGGGCCCACTGTTTATTCAGCATTTGAGCCATGATTGTCCACCAGTTGATGACATTTCACCCCCACAGACCCCAAAGCACACGTTTGGTACAGGAGGTAAGTATAAAACACAACAGTATGCTATACATACAGTACACACCGGGTGTAGTAGCCTATGGCACAGAAATTATACACTGACAACAATAGACAATGGACGTAAATCTATATGCTTGCGTGTGCACATGCGGTGCTGCGCACACACAGACGTGTGTTTTTGTTCATGCACTGTGTGATGGCTGATACACACATGAAACCAGCTGTGTATATACTCACTCATATTATAACACACGCACACACACACACACACACACACACTGTATAGAGTGAACTATGTTCATGGGAACAACATGCATCCCACCCCATGCGGCACTGCAGCACTCGGCCCGCCTGGGTCTCAGCTGTCACTCAATTACGACTTACCCTGTCAACCCCACGCTGGGAAGATATGCCCCGACAACATACGCTACGCACACGCACACACACACACACACACACACACACACACACACACACACACACACACACACACACACACACACACACACACACACACACACACACACATGCATGCATACTGTACGACGCACAGATGTGTGACATGCATGACGCATGTGTGCATGCATACATTTATTACACGCAGCAGATTACATGCATTGCACACCACAGATACTAACAGAGACATGACAGAGAGACAGAGAGACAGAGAGACAGACAGACAGACAGACAGACAGACAGACAGACAGACAGACAGACAGACAGACAGACAGACAGACAGACAGACAGACAGACAGACAGACAGACAGACAGACAGACAGAGACACACACACACAGTAGTCGGACAAATGTGCTTTGTGTTTTGGCTGTGCAGCCATTGAATGGTTGTTATGATAAGGACAACGGACAGAGAGGGGAGGTTAAGCTGTTTAAAACACCCATACGGTACGGTAGTGCAGCTCTGGGATTTGGAGAATGAAGTATAATAGTTTCAATTATTTTAGAAGGTTTTTGTTAGAACGGGGAGCCGGGCTCCTGCCTGCCTGCCAGGCAGCAGGAGTTGGAGGAGGTTCACACGGGGGACAGTGCAATGAAAAACAAGGAAGGTATAAAGTGTAAAGATACCATCCTGTTTCCATATTAATCTCCCCCAAAATATATACAGTATACTGTGTACAGTATATCCAGGGGCGTTTTTGCCATTAGGCAGACTAGGCAGTTGCCTAGGGCGCCATGAGGGGAGGGGGCGACCATGAGGGGAGGGGGCGACCACCAGACATACTTTAAAAGGATCCCAGGCTAATAAGCCTAATAGGGATCAATACATTATACTTATACTTATATAACTATAGAATTGAACATTTAAAACACATATATGTTATTTAGTTTAAAAATAATATTGTAAATAGTAATAAATAGTAGTAATAATAATTCTATCCCTTGGGGGGCGCCATTTTACAGAAGATTTTACAGAAGAAAATCTTGCCTAGGTCTCCAAATTGCTTATAAACGCCACTGAGTATATCAGTGGTTTTCAACCTTTTTGATGCCAGGGCCCACTATGTATTTATTCAGAATTTGAGCCATGGACCACCAGTTGATGACATGTTAGCCCCACAGAACCCCAAAACTAAAGATTTATTTAGCTTTTGCCACAACTAGGCTGGATTTGGGAGACGAAACAGTCAAACATGCAGATCAAAATGACCATTAATCTTCTACATTCTCGAGTTGTGTAGACTTGGGCTAATTCACATGATGAGTCTGACTATTTTAATCCTTGAGAGTGTAAAATGAATCCAAATGGACCCGCAAGGATCCATTTGGGATTAAATAAGTGTTACCATCGATAACCAGACAAGAATGTTGGGGCTATGAAAAACACAGTGAGCTGATCATTTGTCATCATGCATGCTTTAGTTTGACTGATGATTTTACTGTTGGGTGTTTTAAATTATTTGTGGCCCTAAAATTGATGATGGAATGGAGAAAATGTGAATACTGTAAGTATCCAGATACTGTACACATTTTACAGTATCTACTGTAAAATGTACTTTAAGAAGTTACAGATACTGTTTTTTGGTAATCTGATTATGTAATCCTGTTACATGTAATCTGTTATTTCCCCGAACTTGGGGTCAATCCCGCAGATCACCATCTGGGAATTCCACCCATTTTTTAATTTTTCGTGAGAGGATACAAATGTGAACCAAATGGACCCTAGCGGGTCCATTTGGTTCCATTTGTTATTAACATGGTGAAATACATCTTGATGATGTCATCAGATGTATTTCACCATGTTGAATGATTTTTTTTTTTCAATGATTTTTTCAGACCTCCATTTTTAGGAAATACAGAATTGGGGGAAGTTTTTTATGTCCACACAACATCTCCAAGGTATATTAATGACATATTAAAATGTTGAAAATGGGTGGAGTTCCCCTTTAAGCACGGATCTGCATTTGCTTTGTTCATACATTGTGCTGAGAAGAAGGACTGAGGGCACGCACGCGCACGCGCGCACACACACACACACACACACACACACACACGCTCAACCAGCGGAGTGATCATGGAAAAGTATTTGTGTGGTGGACCTCAAGTGGCATTACGCGGCGCGCCCCTGTTAAGCGGGGCGGGGGACCCGGATCGAGTGTCAGACAGACAGACAGACTGACAGACTGAGCCAGAGCAGAGAGAGGGGAGGTGGCAGCCTGTTTATTTTTACTGTGTGTCGTATCTGGCCGGCATTATCTCACACGGATGGAGGAAGGAGCAGCGGCGTAAACATTAGCAACACAGAGCCGCTCTGCTGGCTGCAGGAAGCCCAGCGGGCCGGTCTGCCTGCCTGGCTGGCTGAGAGCAGGAAGGGGAGAAGTAAAGAGAAAATGCTACAAGGATAAAACAGGGGCGGACCTACTACTAGGCATGGACATGGGGGGCAATGCCCCCTAGTAAATACCCAGTCTGCCCTGCCCCCAAACACGATGTCATGCAAAACAACCCAAGATATTTCAGATGAAAGTG
>CM076965.1:25566230-25578730 GCA_039105355.1 Benthosema pterotum | reverse complement strand
CGGTGTTACAATTCATGCATGCTTAAGTGACGTGAATGAATGTAAATCTGAGATATGAATTGAGCATGTGTGTGCGTGGGCGGATGAGCCAGTTAGTGTTGCAATAAAAATTTATGATGCAAGGGAAGGTTTGAAGATGTAACTAGTTTTATCACTGTTCGCATGAGCGAATTTGTCGAAAAGGCGAACTCTTCGCAACACTGCTTCTGAACTTTCTCAAGCAGGCATGTTAATGATTATGAAAACGACTGATATAAAAGATGAATGCTTCTTTCTAAGTGGAGGAATTACATTCTCAAGACAACTGTTTGCGTGAAGATGGCAACACACATAACAGTAAAATCCAAATATAACCAACAAATATGACCTGCATGTACCTGCATGGTGTATTATGTAGGTATGTATTACCTGTATGTGTAATATATTTGCAATCATTTCATCATTTAACATAGCTATAACAAAAGGCATTTGCAATGAAATAAAAATGTTACTTTTAAGGAGTCCAATTCAAAACGAGGAGAATTTCACTTCAAATATAGCTTAATAAAATAGCTGATCTACAAGCTCAAAATGCACAGAAAGTGATGTGTGGAAAAGTCCATTGTCAAAGTTTTCAACAGGTGGTCCGGGGACCACCAGTGGTCCCTGAGAGGATTCCAGGTGGTCTGTAGGCAGGAAAGTTGGTTAACCAGATGTAACTCTTTGAGAGCGCAAACATGAAACGGTTTCATGTTTATGCTCTCAAGAGTTAAAATATTCATAATCTGAATTAACCCAATCCTACACAACTAGAGAATGTAGAAGATTAATGGTCATTTGTGATCTGTATGTTTGACCGTTTTGTTTTCTCTGAAATCCAGCCTGGAATTGTGGAGAAAAACAAAAGAAATCTTTAGTTTTGGGGTCTGTGGGGCAAAAAAAATGTCATCAAAGGGTGTTCCGTGGCCCAAATTCTAAATAAATAGTATTCTGGTATGAAAAAGGTTGAAAACCATTGCGCTAGAGGCAACATGGGTCCCAGACTCTGCCCTCGCTATCCAGAGTAGAATTGGAAGGCAGAGGTGGAGGGGAACAGACAGACAGACAGAGAGGAGGGAGGGCAGGATAACTAAATGCCACTCACGTATAGCTCACCTCTCGCTGTCTGTGGGGCTGGCTGTCTGCCAACGGGAGGCCTAGCAGTCAACAAAGGCACCACCACGGCAAGAGAGGGGAGGAGGAACTGTAAATGTGCACTTGTAGTTGTGTAATGGCTGGGGAAAGTCGTGTAAAATGAACTGCTGGGGTTATGTTGCTGCAGCAGCAGCAGCAGAGAGATGTCTGGAGATAGATAATATACTGTATATGGGAGGGTTTGTGGTTGACGGCCTGGTGACAGCTGAGGACAAAGCCACTACTGCTGCCTACTGCAGTCCAAACACAATGGAGGAGCATCTCTCTCTCGCAGCCACCAGCCTGGTTTATGAGACGGTTCACTTTTTAAAAAAACATTTCAGCCATTACAGAAAACCTTTGTGTCTGCGGGCATGGGGGCGTGCATGTGTGTGCTTATACTCTTCCACAATAACCACTGGCACGAACGTAAATTGTGGGTTGTTATTATTCAAGTTGTGAATCAAATGCTGGAAGACATGTTAAGACATCATTGCCTTACTGAGCTTCATCTTATTTAAAGGGATGGCTATTGTAAGCCTCAGTATTCTACATGCTGTATGTAAAGAGGTACAGGCACAAAGTGCAGGGTCAAAACAACAGATGCAGTTTGCATCTTATTTGGCTTATCTGTGTCCCAACCTGTGATGTGAATTTGATGTGAAAATCTGCACTTCACTCAACTCACACTCTTCTCTGCCACGCACACATGTACGCACCCGCGTCGCACGCACGTGTGCAAAACGTGCTCTCGTGCAAAAGACGCTTTCTTGCTAGATGGGTCCTAAAGAGGAATCACAGCAAGGCCATATAAACTACAGTATGGAAGAAAGACAAATGGCTGAGATCAACACTAAAGTACTGTACTTCATTCAGTGCGCTGCGCCGTGCGCTGCGCCGTGCGCTGCGCCATGGGGCCCTCGCTGGAAGCAGCACAGCCGATTACTCTCACGTAGCGACTTAACCCCACTGGCGGCGCTGGAATGCAAAACCCGTTATGTGAATGGTTTTGATGTATCTGACGATGATCTCTGTTGATTTCCTTTTTACCAAACCAAATTTCGACTTTCCCTCTCTAATCCATCTGCTCTTCCTCCTCCTCCTCTTCATCATCATCATGCGCATAATCGTAAAACTTCCCCCTCTTTTGTCTCTCTCTCTCTCTACCTCTTCTCTCGCTCTGTTTTTCCACTGGAACTGCCGCCAACATGTGATTTCACTTATCTTCCAGTGGAATTAAGAGTGGAGAAGAAGAACAGGCTAATGGTCATCTCCTCATCTCTCTCCGCTTCTCTTTCTCTCCCCCCTTCTGTCTCTCTCTCTCTCTCTCTCTCTCCCTCTCTCTCTCTCTCTCTTTCACCCCCCTCACCCCCACCTTGATGAAAAGAACCCTCCTGTATATTTTGCTTTCATTTCAAATTCCACTGGCCAAAACGCTGCACATGGTGGGCCGATCGCCACACCTACACAAAAATGCTGGGGTGAAAAAAGTAAGGAGAGTAAGGCAGCGTAACACAATGACAGAGAGAGAGAGAGAGAGAGAGAGAGAGAGAGAGAGAGAGAGAGAGAGAGAGAGAGAGAGAGAGGAGAGAGAGAGAGAGAGAGAGAGAGAGAGAGAGAGACACACACAAGAGAGGTTGTATAGTGGTAGGCAGAGAAAGGGATATAAAGGGACAGTGGAGAAGAATTAAAGGGGAATTCCACCCATTTTCAAAATACTCTCAGGAAAAAGGGGTCTGAAAGAAAAATCATTAACATGCGATGAAATACATCAGATGTATTTCACCATGTTAATGCTTTTTTCATACCTCCATTATTAGGAAATAGAGAATTGGGGGAACTTTTTTTTATCATGTCCACACAACATCTCTAAGGTATATTAATGACATAGTAAAATGTTGAAAATGGGTGGAGTTCCACTTTAACAAAAAAATAAATAAAGAAAGAAGAAAGAAAGAAAGAAAGAAAGAAAGAAAGAAA
The DNA here is from genome assembly GCA_039105355.1 of Benthosema pterotum. NCBI lineage: Eukaryota > Metazoa > Chordata > Actinopteri > Myctophiformes > Myctophidae > Benthosema > Benthosema pterotum. Next base: position 25,575,598 of record CM076965.1, on the reverse strand, counting down.
GAAAGAAAGAAAGAAAGAAAAGAAAGAAAGAAAGAAAGAAAGAAAGAGAAAGAAAGAAAAGAAAAAAGAAAGAAAAGAAAGAAAGAAAAAAAGTCCTGCCGCCGGGCGGCCGGCAGGACGGATGCACGGACGGACGGACAGGGGGACTGACGGATGTAAAATAAACGCTGTTGCTCCTGCTGTTTAGTGGAGAGAGCCAGAGTGATGCTAAAATGTCAACCAGAACCTTAACACAGTACCAATCTCCATCCAGGCCCGCCAAGCAGGCTGAGCTCCTTCTATAAGGACGGAGTATACACTATACGGCCAAACTTCACTTTGAAGTCAGGAATCTCCGTTACGTTTCTCCATTAAAAGGGGAACTCCACCTATTTTCAACATTTTAATATGTCATTAATATACCTTAGAGATGCTGTGTGGACATGAAAAAAAAGTTCCCCCAATTATGTATTTCCTAAAAATGGAGGTCTGAAAAAATCATTAACATGGTGAAATACATCTGATGACATCATCAAAATGTATTTCACCATGTTAATGATTTTTATTGCAGACCCCTTTTTCCTGAGAGGGTACAAATGGAACCAAATGGACCCGCTAGGGTCCATTTGGTTCACATTTGTATCCTCTCAGGAAAACTTTGAAAATGGGTGGAATTCCCCTTTAATGACATTCACTGTGTATAAGCCTGGTAAAACTTGTTCAAGCCTGCCTCTGTGTCTCTCGATCCAGTTTTTGAAAAACATGGAAACTCTCTTCCATCAAACTAGACCGTCTCGTTTTGCACTTTTCTCCAACTAAATGTTCTTATTTTGCACTTTGTTCAAATCTCTTCTTTCAAACTAAACCTACTTCTTTTTAACTTTGTTCAACTCTCTTGTTTCAAAATAAATGGTCTAGTTTCTGCCCTTGGTTCAACTCTCTTCCATCAAACTAAACCTTCTTTCTAACTTGGACCTACTTTCTGCTATCAAACTAAACCTTCTTGTTCTGCAGACCTCGCGTTGTTCCTCTACACTGGTGGTATGGAGAAAACATGCGACAACGTGTGATAAACTTGGACATTGTGATGGCAACACGAGACGCCATAAAAACTAAGATTATGTGTACAAGTTCAAAGCCTCTTGGCAGATCTGTTCCCGCCACTCTAAAAAGGTTAAAAAGCCAACTTTGTGATGTGTTTATTATATAGCCTGGATGCATTCGTTGTGCAGCTGTACACATTAATGCCACGTTATTATTATTCCCACGAGTTATACAGATGGATAAATGAACGCTTGAGAATGTTCCAGTGGTTTTACAGGTTGTCAGAGTTTATCCCTTCTCCTATGAACTGCACACACTCGGGAGCCGGGACCCATATGTGGGTCGGGGCCAATTTTTATATATCTTGCTTTTTATGCCTATTTTATGCCTATGCCTAAGATCTTCTTAACCCATTTTGTATTTTTGTATATATATTTTTTTTTTCTAGAAAAAAAAAAAAAAAAAACGTTCTATTTGTACCCTCTCAGGAAAAAGGGGTCTGAAAGAAAAATCATTAACATTGATGGCGTCATCAGATGTATTTCACCATGTTAATGTTTTTTTCAGACCTCCATTTTTAGGAAATACAGAATTGGGAGAACTTTTTTATCATGTCCACACAACATCTCTAAGGTATATTAATGACATATTAAAATGTTGAAAATGGGTGGAGTTCCCCTTTAAGTTAAAGAGTTTGTGAAGCGCTGCGTGTAAAGGAGGGCGCTGTGCTGAGTGATCCACAGTGGTCACGTCAGCCCCGCTGAAGCTGGAACATGATGCTCATCATCATCATCTTCAACAACAACATCCCGTCTGTCTGCCTCTCCATTGGTCCTCCTGGGTCTCCTCCAGAGTCCAGCACCGAGGCGCTCCAGCCAATGGTAAAGCTCCTTGGGGAATAATCCAGCAGTGCTGCACTGTTCTCTAGCTCTGTTTTTTTTTTGCTCTCTCTCTCTGTGTCTCTCTTTATGTCATCCCATTTGCTGTATTTCCTCCATTCGTTGTGCTTATGAGGCGTGGAGAAAACACAGTTCCAAGTGTCCAGGAGGACATTGCATTGGTCCGTACCGTCCTGCGTCTGTAACAGACATCGTATCCCCAGAGCCGGAGGTCAGACGCGGCTCAGAGACCATTTGGGATGGAGATGGGGATGGATGGGTAGGGGGTAGGTCCGGTCGTACTAAAATAATAAAAAATACGTTAGAAAGAGGGGCGGAGGACGGCTTTGATTTCACATTTAGACAAAGTCATTGTTGACTTTATTTTCCACGCACATTCATCTCAAGCGAACTCTCCTCTGGCAGGAGGACAGGATTTCGGCTGAAATGAGACACTCTGACGGAGAGACGATGCGCCAGACGCTTCACAGCCAAAGATCCATTCATTACAGCTGGGATCATTTACTACTCCCTAATTGTATAGGTTTACTACATGTCTGCGCGATATAAAATACGCTATCTTAAAGTGGAGTCTACAGTCTTATGGCCAATTCCTACTCAAGTGTGACTTGTCATTTTTTTTCCTTGACTTTAGTTCTCATGGAAGCATAAACGATTTGGTCGCACTTTTATCTTCAGCGATTTATTGAATCACACGGTTCATACTTTCACTGGGTTATAAGGTACTGTATAGTGGCTGGGTTTTTCGACTTCCCCGTCAGAGGAGCAGTGGAGTTTGTCCAGGATGTGGACTCCGTGAGCAGAGATGGTAATAAGGTATATATACCTTATTACCATGTGTGTGTAATAACATGGAAGGCATGGTGACTGCAGAACTAGGCGGAGTCGTCCGTCCATCCTTCCGTACGTCCATCCATCTGTCCCGTGTTTGCTCCGGGAGAACTGGAAGCGGTCCCTCCGTCTCTCTCTCCAGGCGCCTGTACCGGTTCACAGCTCCAGAGAGCAGGGTGAGAGAGGAAAGAGGAGAGAGAGAGAGAGAGAGAGAGAGAGAGAGAGAGAGAGAGAGAGAGAGAGAGGGGAGAGAGAGTCTCTCTCTCTCTCTCTACGCTGGAGGAAAACTTACTGCAGGAAATACCTCACAATAGTCACCCACAGGGATCGTATAGGAGAAGAACTGGAAGAAGAAGAGAAAAAAAAGAGAGAGGGAGGGAAGAGAGAGCAAAAAGAGAGCAAGACGAAGGTTTAGAGAGAGAGAGATGGGGGGGGGCCGGTCTGTTAATGCTTTCTGCAGAACCTGGCTCCTGAATGTTCCTTTAATTGGTGTGATCTGAGAAGAAGGATCTTTCCATTCCAGCTCTCTCTCTCTCTTCTCATCCATTCCCTCATCATCCTCCTCTTCTTCCTCTTCTTCTTCTTCTTGGTCATCCAGTCGTCTTGTCTCCTCTGTCTCCTCTCACCTCGTCCTCTCCTTTCACCTCTCCTTCATCCTTTCATCTTCAGGAAGCCTTCTGGCGGCGGCTCCTCAAATCCGCCGTCTCCTTTCGTTAAGCCGTTGAGACGGAGCGCGTAGATTTTACCATTTTAAACATTATACTGTAGTAAACTTTAGCAATTGAAAAATAACAGATCTACAAGCCCATGTAGTGCGCCGTTTGTCTGCCCAAAAAAAAGTGAAAATGTGTGCAAATCTTTGAACACATGTTCTGTGACAGTATACATTTCAGATTTTCAGGTGATGGCCATTATTATTATCATTATTGGGGGTCCATGATATGAAATTGAGAACCACCGATCTATGGGGAAACGCAGGGTCGTCATCTTTTTCTCCCAGAAAGCAGTATAGAAGACATCGGTACAGAATCTGCGACGGTTCTCGGGTCTCAACGCGTTAATCCTCCGCGTCGAGGAGAAACCGCAGGATAGGAAACTGTAGCTCCTCGGAGAAGGAGAACGACGCAAAACGAGTTTGTCCTCAAAGGAAAGGCCCTGATTATTCCAATCAAAATGTGAAACTCAGCACAGAGCGCTAAATGAGGGCAGGAGGGAGCGACGGAGACACGCCAAGATCAACGTCAGTGAAAAAACACAGGTGGTTTTATACGACTACCGCCTGTGTGCCAGAGGCTTTCCACAGAGGGTCAACTTTTTAAACATCCTATACACGTATTGCTTACACAGCCAGCGGGGAGAGTTGAGGAGCGGGTGCGAGCGGGCGAGGCGAGCGGCCGTTGGTTTTCGGTTATCTGCACACATATTAGTGTAAACTCAGCTTACTGCACTGGCAATGGTTTCTGATGCCAGCTGATGGCTGCGCAAGTTGTGTACATAATATGCACACATACAGTATATTAAAGCCCCATGTGAAATGGAAAAAACAAACAAAAAAACAAACAAACAAACAAACAAACATTTTTCACACTTTAGGCCACACCCATCACCCCGGTCATATATGGCCATACCCAACAATGCACTACCAAAAATACCTGTAAAAAATCTACCCGTTGGTGGCGCTCTAACAAGGCCAATGGTGAATAGGGTGGGATTATGAATTCCTTTGCCTAGCAGGAAAATGTGTGAAAGATTTCATGCAAATTGTTCACTGCGTTAACGATTTGAGGCTTTTTGTTCAGAACGAGCCGTTCCTGCAAACTTTTAACCCGAAAGCTCATAAAACGGCAATAATAGCAATGACATTTTCATTTTTGGTCACGTTTTGTCCCAAATCAAGTGGTTTGTCAGGAACACACCCATCTCTCTCTCTCTGACACACACACAGTGTTGTAGTGGGACTTTAAGAAGTGGGGGATGCCTCTTAAAGGGGAATTTCACTCATTTTCAATTTTGTCATGAGAGTGTACAAATGTGAACCAAATGGACCCTAGCGGCTCCATTTGGTTCACATTTGTACACTCTCAGAAACACATCTTGATGATGTCATCGAGATGTATTTCACCATGCTAATGATTTTTTCAGACCTCCATTTCTAAGAAACAGAATGGGGAACTTTTTGTCCAGACAACATCTCTAAGGTATATTCATGACATAATAAAGTATTGAAAATGGAATTCCCCTTTAAGACACGTGCATGCACACTTGCATTTGCATGCGCATGTGCGTGCACCTGCACAACACACACAGACACGCTATTGAAACGTGAGTAAAAAAAAAAGTATAGCAGTATAGCATATTGAGAAAGATTGTTTACAATGCCTAATTGTATCCATAAAAGTAAATGACAAGACAAAAACATAGGCCTATTTTTGCCCCAAAAATATCTTAGATATGTAAAGTGGGGGGAGCGCCGCAGTGCGTCCTCCCTCCACTACACCCTTGCACACACACACACACACACACACACACACACACACACACACACACACACACACACACACACACACACACACACACACACACACACACACACACACACACACACACACCCTCTCTATAGGGTGAAAGGGGCCTCAGGGGATGAGGGATGAGCACCTCTGAGTCCTAAGGCTTTAGAACAGAAAGCAGAGAGATCAGCTTGCTTAGCGGAGCGTTATGCCTGCCTACACACCCACCCTGGGGACAGGACATACAGGGTTAAAGAGGGATTACCCCACCGCTATGCTATGGAATGGCCAGGCTATGTGTGTGTGTGTGTGTGTGTGTGTGTGTGTGTGTGTGTGTGTGTGTGTGTGTGTGTGTGTGTGTGTGTGTGTGTGTGTGTGTGTGTGTGTGTGTGTGTGTGTGTGTGTTGTATATTAGCTTACAGTATATCTGCGAGGTAATACTATAAGCTATAGCGGGTTGTGAGAGTGCATTGTGTGTGTGTGAGTGCCTTGTTATAGGTTCAGTTCTTCCAGGGCCTCTCTGCCTCACTGAGAATCCTTGATTTCCCTGCAACGGCCTGCATGCCTGACTGTCCTCCAATACAGATCCATCCCTGGCCTACAAAACACACTCAAATCCTACATTCTACAAGTACATTTTAACAGCAGGGACAGCCAGACACATTTTCTGCAGTATTGCGTTATTTGTCCATGGCAACCAGTGGTCCGGGGACCACCAGTGGTCCCTGAGAGGATTTCAGGTGGTTCCCAGCTAAATGATGCACAGTTGGTAAACAAATAGACACTTATAGATCTGTAAAAGTGATACCAAATGGACCCATAATTGGTTTTATTTTACGATCTCAAGAGTTAAATTATAATAAACATCTGAATTACTTAATCGTCAAGAATGTACACATTTAGAAAATGTAGAAGAATTGTTATTTTGACCAACATTGTGCCAGTTGTGGACACAGACTTGAAAATCCTGGGTCAGAGACTAAACTCAACATCAAACGGTGGGTAGAGGAACGTTGGCCGAAAATATGAAAATAATGAAAATAATGAATCTTTTGAGGACGACATACCGGTACAAGCTCAGTGGCCTGGTTGTTAGAGTGCCTCCCTGAGACTGAGAGGTTGGGGTTCGATGACCGTCCGGGTCATACCCACTAAAAATGCCTCCCTGGTTGGTACTTGGAGTGGGGGTCAGTCCCTGCGACATACTAGCATCATGTCCAGGTGGTGTACCTATACGGGCCTCATGGCTCAACCGGGCCTTATGACATCATGGCCCGGCCAGGGTACTTACAACATCTGTTAGCCAATGAACTTCCAGCGTCGATCGCCGTCGGTTAATGTTATTTTGGTCCTGAGCACGTAGCCTAGAAAACTATGGACGGTACATTTTGTAATTTGTACGATGTTTGTGGTACAAAAAATGGATAACAGTTAATGGTACTTCACCCAAAGAAAACCTTTTGGTCATTTTATGGTCTACTCAGCCTCATGTGAACACACCAGACAGTTTATAAGTTACTCATTTCAGTATTTAGATATTTGATGTTTGATATGTTTGATTAGTCTGCCAGACCCAAACCCATTATAACTTAAAACTCCATTTTAACCATGACAGATTATTCGAAAACAACCAATCTTTTTTCTGGTGACTGATATTGTCCTCCTAATACGTGAGAGGGCTGTGGAATTTCATTTACAGTTTTTATTTATTTTTAAAATATTGTTTTATTCATTTGGGTGGGCATTCCCAAATATGGAGGGGGCTACATTTTACAAAACAATATTTTCAAAATAAATGAAAACTGTAGATGCAATTCCACTGCCCTCTCACGTATTAGGAGGACAATATCAGTCACCAGAAAAAAGATTGGTTGTTTTCGAATAATCTGTGATGGTTAAAATGGAGTTTTAAGTTATAATGGGTTTGGGTCTGGCAGACTAATCAAACATATCAAACATCAAATATCTAAATACTGAAAGGAGTAACTTATAAACTGTCTGGTGTGTTCACATGAGGCTGAGTAGACCATAAAATGACCAAAAGTTTTTTTTTGGGTGAAGTACCCCTTTAATGGTAATGCAGAAAAGCACAAGCACCAGATCTAATCCAAATCCATAATCTCTCTCTCTCTCTGTCTCTCTCTCTCTCTCTGTCTCTCTCTCTCTCTGTCTCTCTCGCTGCACAGAGCGGAGCTTCGTGAGCAGGCGCCCTCGACCCCTCGTATTACGGCAAATTAATATCTCTGCTGATTAAATAATTAAAGAGCTTTTTGACAAGCCCCCGCACTAAAACCCTGTCCACTAAATTGCCTCCTCTCCATCACCCTGAGTGTGCCAGTGAAGGGATGGAGAGCAGTGTGCAGGAAGTGCTAGCATGTGGATCGGGTGGTGGAGGCGGCGGCAGTGGAGAGGGATTAAGTTGTTTGGGCTGTCCGCGGGATCAAACGCTAAGCGCTTCAATCACTCAATGATCGGGATCCACACTGGCTCACGTGGACTCGGCCCCTGGCATAATAATACCACTGACACTGACCGCACCATGATGCACGATGTACGATGCACGACCGGCTGGACCTGTCTGCTAAATCTATCTGCTGTCTGTCTGTCTGTCTGTCTGTCTATACCTGACCCGCTCAGCTTTCCATCGTCAGCACAGGCAGTGTCAAATGTGGCACTAGTATTTTCCATTCTCACCAGACAGACTGACGGACTGACGGCTGACGGGTTGCAGAGAAAGAAAAAAATGAGAGAGTGACAGACATATTGATAGACAGACAGAGTGACAGACAGGCATAGCTCTGTTTACAAAATGCTGTACGCCCTCGTACAACTGAGTATATTTGAAATATACTTAAAGGGGAATTTCACCCATTTTCAATTTTATCCTGAGAGGATACAAATGTGAACCAAATGGACCCTCTCAGGAAAAAGGGGTCTGAAGGAAAAATCATTAACATGGTAAAATACATCTCGATGTCATCAGATTTATTATTGTTAATAATTTTTAGGAAATACAGAATTGGGGGAACTTTTTTTTATCATGTCCACACAACATCTCTAAGGTATATTAATGGACGTATTAAAATGCTGAAAATGGGTAGTGTTCCCCTTTAAAGCTGTACGAGGGCCGTCGAAAAGTTCTATTACATTGAGTGAATTGAACTGAACGCCACGGGTTCGACTCCCGATACTAATGTACTAACTGATGATACTAACTGTACAACCATTGTCAGGATTGTGATGGACGTGATGTTTCAACGTTTTCGCAGCTCCGTGCTGCGTGCGTTGCGTTGCGTTGCGTGCAGTTTGAAAAACACCGCAGGGACGTTTGATCCCCCCAAACTTGCAGTTGAGTGCTCAGACTGAAGTGCACTTCGGGGGCTCATCAGCGTGTAATCGTGCAGCATGCTGAAGGCTTCGCTCTCTCTCTCTCTCTCTCTCGTCGACTAGAGAGGCCATCAAACTCCTCAATCAGCGTCTTGTACTTTCTAATAGGCCCCACCACTCCACTCCACGCACCAGCAGAGTGCTGCCAGAGGCTTACACACTCGTTTCATTTAAAAAGACGGAACAAGAATAATATAACCTCATCTCCTCCTGACCACTCTTTTATTTCTCTCTCTCTCTCTCTCTCTCTCTCTCTCTCTCTCTCTCTCTCTCTTCGCTATATTTCCATGCTTTATTCAACTCGAACTTTGCCTGCTGTGAGAGGCGCGGGATGACTTATAGGGCAGGCCAAGCGCACGCACACTTGCGTGTCTATGTGTGTAATCTGTGTATGTGTTTATGTGTTGCAAATGTGAAGGAAGACGGAGAGAGAGGGAGAGAGAGAGAGAGAGAGAGAGAGAGAGAGAGAGAGAGAAACTGCCAGGCATTATTTAAGTCTAAAACCACATGGTACCGTGCTGCTGGCTGGCCTGCTGCACCCTTCATAGCTGGCCTCGCCTGCCCTCCAGAACACCACCATACCATGCCCCACCACCACCACCACCACCCAGAACACCACCTACAGTACAGTACCATCCACCCCACCCACACTTCACTCTGGATACTCCACCATCACACAATACGTATGGTGCTGCTGCTGCACCTCCTCCTAAAGCAGTGG
>CM076965.1:25463730-25561230 GCA_039105355.1 Benthosema pterotum | reverse complement strand
GCAAGTGTCCCCTGTCATCTCCCTAAAATGGCCAATGGCTGTATGTATGTAGAGGTTTAGGGCAGTGAGTGAGGGGTGTCACTGAGGCGAGACGTCCTCTCTCTCTCTTCCCAGTAAATGGGGTGTAAAACAGGCTGGATGTGGCTGAAGGCCCAGGAGGAGAAGATGATTATCCAGAGCTAATTCCACCCGCGGTGGGACCCCCAGTGTCCCTTAAGGACCATATAGATAGCATGCAGTTTCCCCTCTCTCACTCCTAAGTGTCTTAACAGTGGAACTCGGACTCTCTGAGTGTGTTTGTGTGTGTGTGTGTGTGTGTGTGTCAGGGGCGGATCTAGGCATAGGCATGGGGGGGATGCCCCCCTAAATGCCAAGTCTGCCCCACCAAACATGATGACATGCAAAACAACCCAAGATATTTCAGTGCTTATATTAGTATTTGAAAGTATTTGAAACACTAGTGAAAATGATATGCGGGCGGCTTCATCACCCGTGGCGCGAAGTGACACGGGCGATGAAGCTGCCCCCTTACCATTTTCTTCTGCCCCCCCCCCCAATTGAGAAATGTTACATCCGCCCCTGGTGTGTGTGTGGCTTCTTTTCTCCTAATTCTCTACCTTTTTCATTATTTCAAGTACCTCAAGTTAAGAACCACTGTAATATATTCTCTGTTGCCTAGAACTGGAGGTCTGAAAAAACATTGAGAAGTACGTATTGATGAACGTAAAGTGTTGAAAATGAGTTTTATTCCCCTTTAAAGCTGCATTAAGACCTGAATATACCCGTTTGTACCGTGCCAGGTCGCGTCGCACCCACTCTTTAAAAAATGCTTTGTACAGTATGTAAGGAATCAAAGGGATAGTTCATATATTGAAAGCGGGAAAACATCCATCTTTAGTGTGGGCCTGAAGAGGCAAGAGTGCGCCTTGCTGTGCAACCTTAAAATATACTATGTCCTTTTGAAGCATGAAGGCCTGAGTACATTAGACCACAGAGAATATTCCTCACAGCACACATAACAAGTCCGACCCTCAACCAGTAAGTATTCAATTAAACGTGCAGCCAGGACACACACACACACACACACACACACACACAGGCGCGCAAACTCACCCACACGCACACACACACACGCACGCACGCACACACGAGAACGAACGCACACACACACACACACACACACCCCTCAACCTGTGTGATATTAAATAGTTATGTGCGGTGAGCGCCATTGCTAGGATCATTAGTGTACAACAAATGAAAGCATGCTTCTCAACCGGCCCATCTGGTTACATGAAAATTAATACACGTCTCAAAAACTCTCTTTCCCTCTTGTGACTCCTTGACTTTCCCTTTTTTCTCTCTCTTTTCCTTGCTCCTCCTACACACTCCCCCCCCCCCTCTTTTCTCTTTCTATGTCTGCTTTTCATTCTGGGCTTGCAGCCTCCTAATGGCTAAAGTGAGGTAATTCTTTTGGAGAATGCACCGAGTAACCCCTGCGTGTGTGTGTGTGTGTGTGTGTGTGTGTGTGTGTGTGTGTGTGTGTGTGTGTGTGTGTGTGTGTGTGTGTGTGTGTGTGTGTGTGTGTGTGTGTGTGCACGTGCGTGTGTGCATATGTGAGCGTGCATACAGTGCATATGTCTGTGCATGCGTGCCTGCCTGCCTGCCTGCCTGCGTGCGTGTACATGTGTGTGTGTGTGTGTGTGTGTGTGTGTGTGTGTACACGTACTGTACGGTACTGTATATATGCGTGCGTATATACCTCTGCAGTGGGCCGGCTCTGTGCCGTGTGTGTGTGCCGCTATGCTGGGATAGGATAGGATGGGAGCAGTGGGGCTGTTTGGTGGGCTGTGGTCTAAGTTCAATAAGCTATAGTAGGCCCAGCTAGACATATGCTAACATTCTGTGCAAACACTGACCATGCAGTGTGATCTGCTGCTTTTGATGGTCCTTCCTTTGTATGGTGAAAATGGTGAAATAGTGAAAGTAACGGCTCTACAAGCTCACAAAGTGTCCCACTTCGTGCCACGTTGCATGACCGTGTGGATCAGTTATTTTCCACTTCCTACTTAAAGGGGAACTCCACCCATTTTCAACATTGTACGGTAATATGTCATTAATATACCGTAGAGATGTTGTGTGGACATGATAAAAAAAGGTCCCCCAATTCTGTATTTCCTAAAAATGGAGGTCTGAAAAAACCATTAACATGGTGAAATACATCTGATAACATCATCAAGATGTATTTCACCATGTTAATGATTTTTCTTTCAGACCCCTTTTTCCTGAGAGGGTACAAATGGAACCAAATGGACCCGCTAGGGTCCATTTGGTCCATTTGGCACGCACTGGCCAAGTGGCCTGGGCACACGCCACATTTAGGCTTTGGCTTGACAGCATGTCGCATGTTCGAATCCCATTCATGACAACCAGTACTATAAATAAAGGCAAAAAGACATAAAACACAAAAAAAATGTCAAACAGGCTCTCCACATGCCCAGCAGGTGGCGTTATGGAGCAGTAAGGTGGTCAGAGTGAGCTAACACAACACCTCAGGTGACCTACAGTTAAAGTGCAATACAGTACAGACCAAAACCAAACAAAGGCCAATTACTGTAGTTTAAGCCACATTCAAATCCTTCTAATCTACAGTGTTTTGGCCCGCTTGATTTTTGTGTTTGCACAATGCTGATGAACAATCCGATTGAGCGATCAATTCCTGTCAACGTTTAAAAAACACGTCACTGGACCCCAAACACACACACACACACACACACACACACACACACACACACACACGCACATGCACACATACACAAAAATACTCTCTCCCCATGTCTACAGCCTGGTGGAGACAATAAATAAGACAATAATTGGGAAATAACATGTGCCAGAAATGTCCAAATGATTGAAACGACATTTAACAAGCTGTAATATGCTTGCTGCAACTGATCAGAAAGGGACAATTGTCGCTTACTCAGTCTGTCCAGTGTCCTTCTGCCATTGAGACAGAGACCCAAAACACACCTCATCTCCACACACAAGTGCCAAGCGCTCTGACTGCAATATCGCCTGAAAAACCTGTGCTGCGACGTAGCCTGAACCAATCAAATAACCCAGTGGTTTTCAACCGTTTTGACACCAGGGACCACCGTTTGTTCAGCATTTGAGCCACGGACCACCATTTGATTACATATTCACCCCAAAGACCTAAAACTAAAAAAATCTTTTGGTTTTGTCCACAATTCCTGGCTTGATTTTGCAAACAAAACAGTCTAGATTTCTTAATTAAGTGGTGCTAATTCAGATGATGAATATTTTAACTCTTGAGAGTGTAAAAATTTTTACACTCTCAAGAGTTACATCTGGTACATAAGCTTTCCATCATTTAGCCGGGGGACCACCTGGAACCCTCTCAAGGACCACAGGTGGTCCCCGGACCACCTGTTGAAAACCCCTGAAATAACCAATAAATAGTAGCATGAATAGATCTCAACCGATAAAACGCTTTGAGGCCATGAAACCTCGCTCAAATAGAGACTCTGCGAGCAAACATAGGAGGGGCAGACGAGGTCACTGTGTGCTCGTGGCATACTCTTGTTGAAAATCAATATATTCTAATAAGATCTCATCGTTGGCTCGCACGCATCGTTGGCACTGTAGTAGAGGAGTTAAGCACATAGGAGAGACTATTTTTGCAGAGCCTGGGTGTTGATGATGGCTGAGGGGTTATGTTTTTAGACCTAGTTTTTGAGGTTATACCCCAGGCAACAGGCCTGGATGTAACTTTTCCCAATAGGGGAGGCATGCGAAAATGGTATGGGGGCGGCTTCATCGCCCATGTCGCCTCGCGCCACGGGCACGTAGTAGTGTTTCAAATCATTTTAATTTAATTATAAGCATATAAGCATATTTGAAATTTGGGTTGTTTTGCATGCCATCATGTTTGGTGGGGCAGTCAGGGCATTTACGGGGGCATTGCCCCCCCACCATGCCCATGCCTAGATCCAGCCCTGCTGGGCAAGCATCGAGACTGAGACTCTGCAAAAAATGTCCGTTAAGCGGGAGTAGGAAGGATGCAGCTTCCTTTGGAAGGAGGCCTCCACGGCCTGCCCTCCCTGTCCTCCTGAACGGTCCAGGCAGACCCAGGACAGCCAGGCCTGCCCTCCCTGTCCTCCTGAACGGTCCAGGCAGACCCAGGGCAGCCAGGCCTGCCCTCCCTGTCCTCCTGAACGGTCCAGGCAGACCCAGGACAGCCAGGCCTGCCCTCCCTGTCCTCCTGAACGGTCCAGGCAGACCCAGGACAGCCAGGCCTGCCCTCCCTGTCCTCCTGAACGGTCCAGGCAGACCCAGGACAGCCAGGCCTGCCCTCCCTGTCCTCCTGAACGGTCCAGGCAGACCCAGGACAGCCAGGCCTGCCCTCCCTGTCCTCCTGAACGGTCCAGGCAGACCCAGGGCAGCCAGGCCTGCCCTCCCTGTCCTCCTGAACGGTCCAGGCAGACCCAGGACAGGACAGCCAGCTTGTTGCTCCCATAAAGACGTAGGAATGAGGGACCAATCTCATTAGAGGAAGATTAGGCCAACATCTGCCTGCTGCCTGCCGTCAGTCTGGATGTGAGGAGTGGAGGGAATGTCACTGCCAACGCATTGTTAGCACCAGAACACAGGGCAAGCACATGCACACACGCACGCACGCATATACACACACACAAAGGCTGGGCACACTTTTTCCCACCACACACTCTGTTGTTATGAGATACTAATCACTGCTGTCATTGGCTAGCAGGGGGAGTACACGTCGGTTGTGGACCGGGTTGTGTGTGTGTGTGTGTGTGTGTGTGTGTGTGTGTGTGTGTGTGTGTGTGTGTGTGTGCGTGCGCGCGTGTGCGTACGTACGCGACTGCGCGTGTTTCGTATTTGTTCTACTGTATGGTCCAAGACCACAAATGGGACCTGAAACACCCGAGAGAGATGACTAACAGACCCAGGACAGAACCCAAACAGTCACAATGTTATGAGAGAGAGAGAGAGAGAGAGAGAGAGAGAGAGAGAGAGAGAGAGAGAGAGAGAGAGAGAGAGAGAGAGAGAGAGAGAGAGAGAGAGAGAGAGAGAGAGAGAGGAGAGAAGGAGGATCGGGACACACACACACACAATGCACACATGCGCGTGTGCGCACACACAGATAGAGAGAAAGAGAGAGAGAGAGAGAGAGAGAGAGAGAGAGAGAGAGAGAGAGAGAGAGGAACAAGGGAGGGAAACACATGAGGAGGTTAAAGAGAAACAGAGGGTTTATTGTTTGTGATTCTTTGGGGAGAGAGAGAGGGAGAGAGAGAGAGAGAGAGAGAGAGAGAGAGCAGGGACGAGGGTAAAGGAACAAGAGAGAGAGAGACAGAGAGAGAGAGGGAGGGGAGTGACAGAAGTTTAGGGGAGAGAGGCAGAAACGAGGACAGGGCCATTGGCACGGTGACAACAGGTATATAGACACTATGGCAGACAGATGGGAAGGCATACATGCATACAGACAGGCAGACAGACAGACAAGCAGGCAGACAGACAGACAGGCAGGGAGGCAGACAGACAGACAGACAAGCTGCCAAACCAGCCCTGGTCTAATCAGCGTAATGCTACTCAGGAGACGGCCGGCACACTGGAAATTAAACAGCTATGGCACAGGATTAAACAGACACACTGACTGGGATACACACATACATACGTAGAACCAGCCGTGCGTGCGCAATGCCAAACGGTTAGCTTATAGTTTTGGTTCTCTGACTGCGGCCAACAGGCTATTATGGCGATCATCGGCAAAAGCATCGTAATACAGCCGTCGCTCACACTCTGTCTTCAGCCGCACTACACATGTATGATATTCAAAAATCACAGATACCAACACACACACACACACGCAAACACAAACACACACACACACACACACACACACACACACACACACACACACACACACACACACACACACACACACACACACACAGTCCACCACCCTGTCAGCGGGCAGGAACGCTACCAGAAGATAATGATTGCTGTGTAGCAGGGGTGTTCAACCGGTGGTCCGGGGACCACCAGTGGTCCTTGAGAGGGTTCCAGGTGGTCCCCAGCTAAGTTGTTTAACCAGATGTAACTCTTGAGAACGTAAAAATGAAACCAAATGGACCCTGGCGGGTCCATTTGGTTTCATTTTTACACTCTCAAGAGTTAAAATATTCGCCATGTGAATCAGTCCTAATCTACACAACTACTGTAGAAGATTAATGGTCATGGACAGAAGCAAAGAAAATCTTTAGTTTGGGGGGGTCTGTGGGGCTAAAATGTCCTTAAATGGTGGTCCGTGGCTCAAATGCTGAATAAATGGTGGGCCCTGGGATGAAAAAGGTTGAAAACCCCTGCTGTATAGGGTCTGGGCTGCCAGATCCATGACCCCCGCCTTGCCTGCCTCTCTCTGGTATTCTGAAGCTCTAGCTAAGTCTCTCTCTCTCTCTCTCTCTCTCTCCGTTTTTTGACAGATTTTAAGTAAATAGCAGCAAACAAGCAATTATTTCTGGCAGCCTGCGTCCCTGCTCCCTTCCAAGAGCTGTGCAGCAGAGGAAGAAGGAAGGGGTGGGGGGGCTGCGGTGGGGTGGGGGGGGGGTGGGGGTTGAAATCACCCTAACAGCTGTGATTTAAATCAATATTACATTATAATGTCCCTTCAAAAAATAAAAAAGTAACACAGGGAACCAAACCAAGTGGTGTGTGTGTGTGTGTGTGTGTGTGTGTGTGTGTGTGTTGTGTGTGTGTGTGTGTGTGTGTGTGTGTGTGTGTGTGTGTGTGTGTGTGTGTGTGTGTGTGTGTGGTGTGTGTGTGTGTGTGGGGGGTTGGGGGTCTCAGTGATGACTGCTGAACCTATGCTTGACGGAATAATTGCTTTTAATACGTTTGGGTATGTTTTCAGGGTTGTTTTTCTCTCTCTCTCTCGCAGATTTTAATTTCCTTTTTTTACCCCCTGCTTGTGTTTCTTCTCTGTTCCTTCAGGTCTGTGCAATCCCCACGTCTTAACACAGTATCAGGAGAAAGGAAAAACAGAAAAAAAGCAAGGCTGAGCTGTCAAATGTACAGTTATAACGCAAACCATCTGGTGTAGCGATGGAGGTAAACACATGCAAACAGAGCCTGGCTGGGGGGTGGGGGGGGGAGGAGAGGAGAGGAGAGGGAGAGGGGAGGAGAGGAGAGAGGAGAGGAGAGGAGAGAGAGGAGAGGAGAGGAGAGGAGAGGAGAGGAGAGGAGAGGAGCGGAGGGGAGTGGAGGGGAGCGGAGCGGAGCGGAGGGGAGGGGAGGGGAGAGGAGAGGAGAGGAGAGGAGAGGAGAGGAGAGGAGAGGAGAGGAGAGGAGAAAAGTAGAGCCATAAAAGATACAATGTCCAGATACTGATAACCAATTTACAACCGATGCTGTTGTTGTTATTTAAAACTGGAACAAAAATTGTGCAAAGATTTTTCCACCGATATGATATATATGCAATAAAAGTGACATCAGTTATAGGAGACTGACTTAGCTGCTAATGTCTAATGATTGAATATTTTATTAGACATTATAAAAAAGATGCAAAACAGTCAGGCACTTTGGTCTAAAGGGATAATGTTTCCATTGAGGTCCCAAATACAATTATGAGGTATTTTCTGTCACCGGAATGTTAAAAAACCCACTGGGGTAAGATAAGACCGTCGCGATAAGATACAGCCTTAGATGGTCATATCGGGGGCTTTTATGATGGCCCTATAAATATCAGTTAGGTTCTAGAACATGTGGTCTGTGGACCACCAGTGGTCCTTGAGAGGGTTCCAGGTGGTCCCCAGGCTAAATGATGGAAAGTTAGTTAACCAGACGTAGCTCTTTGAGATTGTAAAAATGAACCCAAATGGACCCTTGCGCGTCCATTTGGGTTCATGTTTACACTCTCAAATATTCATCATGTGAATTGCCCAAGTCTACACAACGAGAGAATGTGGAAGATTAATTGTCATTTTTATCTGTACGTTTGACTGTTTTGTTTTCGAAATCCAGCCTGGTATTGTGGACAAAAGCAAAATAAATCTTTAGTTTTGGGCTCTGTGTGTGGCTTAAATAACTGCTCTAGAAGAAAGTAAAGGAGAAGAGAGGAGAGAAGAGTGGAGGCGGGGAGGAAGAGGAGGAGCGGAGATATGGAGATAAGGAGATAAGTTGAGGCAGGAGGAGGTGGGTGGGGAGATGATGAGCAGACTGGAACAGGGAGGAGGAGGAGAGACGGAGCATTGGGAGGGAGAGGTGGAGTAGTGTGAAGAAGCGGAGGAGAGAGATGGATGAGGAGGAGGAGGAGTGGAGAGCTGGGTGGTGGTGGTGAGGAGGAATATGTGTAATGTGGTAACAAATGGAGGTGTTTGTATAGGAGAGACCTGACAGAAGGAGAGGAGGAGGGAGAGACACCAGTCGCAGCCTACACACATTAACTGGAGTTAATTTTAAAAACGATTCAACCCGACCAGCTATGACTCCTGAAATTAAACTGCACAAGACGAGTCGATGTGAAAATGTCTTGAGGAAAAAATGCAGAGTAAATTCTACTACAGCATCCAGACTGTAGGCTGTACTTTCAGGCCTGCAAATTCCCATCTTCAGCAAAGTATGTTTTATGTTTATTTCGTATTATCCGTTCGTTTGAGGTTTGATTATATTTCCTACGTAACATTGGACTTTCCCTGTACAGTAAAGGATATTGTAATGCGGAATAGCATATGAGGATTAGAGGAAGCTTACCTGTGTTGTTGAGAAGCCAATGGCAAGAACAAACCAGCAACGGCATCATCATGGAAAGAGAAAAGGAGAGAAAAATACATTTTGATTAGTATCTTGGCTTAGATTAAACACTTAAGGTCATGCATGACATGGGATCAGGTTATAGGAGATTAACAGCAGGTAAAAATCAAATATTTACTACATTGCATTGGTAGCTGGCCAACGTTTGCCAAACGTTATATCAGCCACTTTACCGTATGTGTGATTAAAGCTGCAATCCTTAGGATTCTAACCCAGGTCTCATTTACAGGATTAATTTACTGCCATGAACTAGGATTGAATGAGAAGACATTGTGGTTTATGCTCCAGGAAATACCCATTTCAACCTGTTTCAACAGACTACAAACTATCCTTCTGACTATTTATATCTATTAAATACCCATTTCAACCTGTTTTCAACAGGCTACAAACTATCCTTCTGACTATTTGTAGCTGCTTTTATGATGGCCCTATAAATATCG
The DNA here is from genome assembly GCA_039105355.1 of Benthosema pterotum. Taxonomy (NCBI): domain Eukaryota; kingdom Metazoa; phylum Chordata; class Actinopteri; order Myctophiformes; family Myctophidae; genus Benthosema; species Benthosema pterotum. The sequence continues at coordinate 25,551,946 of CM076965.1, read as the reverse complement.
GTTAGGTTCTAGAACATGTGGTCTGTGGACCACATGTTCTAGAACAACAGACTACTAACTATCCTTCTGACTATTTGTAGCTGCATTTGCGTGCACCTGCATGCGCAACACACATAGTATAGCATATTGAGGGAGATTGTTTGCAATGCCTAATTGTATCCATGAAAGTAAATGACAAGACAAAAACATACGGTAGGCCTACTTCTGCCCCAAAAATATTTTAGATGTGAGAAGTGGGGGGACGCTGCTCTGCCTCTGCCTCTGCCTCTGCCATACAGTGTGGTCTAAAACACCATTATAAATATATTATTCACTGAAACGTGTTCCAGATTGCAGCTCTAAACGTGCTGGCAGGCACCAGAGCAAAAAGGTGTGATTTAGTACAAGCCACTGTGACCTATTGTTAGAGAGAAATTGGTCGGCTGCCATTACAGCGCCACTGCTTCATGTAATACACTGTAAAAGGAGAGCGTTGTGGGCAGCCGAGGTCACAGAGTACAGCGTGGAGCATACCTGGGCATTATGCGGCCCGGGGGCCAAATGCGGCCCTTTGGCTGACTCTGACCGGCCCCTGAAAGGGTTTTAAACCAGTGGTCTCGGGACCATCAGTGGTCCTTGAGAGAGTTCCAGTTGAATATGGAAAGTTGGTTAACCAGGTGTAACTCTTTGAGAGCGTACAAATTAAACCAGAAATACTGAATAAATAGAGGTCCCTGTCCCTCGTGTCAAAATGGTTAGTCTTACGCTTACTTTAATCTTGAAATTAAATTAATATTACGCAGACTATAGTTCAGCCTTCAGTCTTGTCCCTCCACAATATTTTATGTATCTCATTTGGCCCCTTGGGGAAAATAATTGCCCACACCTGGTATGGAGGAATGTCACCGACACACATTCACCACAACATGGAAAGCATATATACACAGGGCCGGCTCTAGAGGGGGGCAGGGGTGGGCATAGCCCACCCAACCATGCATCCTGCCCATCCAATGAAAGGTTATGGGGAGCAGGGCCGGATATACTGTAGGCAAGGGCATGGGGGCCCTGACTGCCCCTCCAAAATGACATACAAGGATATTTCAAATTAAAATGCTTATATTTAAATTCATTGGAAACAGTACTAGTGCTAACTAACTAACCGCAATTGTGGCACCACTAAACCAACACCATTTCATCATTGAAAACAGAAAACTCTCTGAGTCAGACCTTGCTGCGTGTCTGTTGCAACTTCAACAACAACTGATGTTATCATTGACGCTTACTTGTCTAATATACTGTAAGTCCTGTAGAAGATATGAATCTTGTGGGTCACAGAACTAAAGAATATAAATGAAAATGGAATGGGGGAAGCTGCCCTCATGCCCCCCCAATTGGGAAATGTTATATCTGGGCCTGTATATATACTTTATGTAGCTGTTAATGGTCAGTCGGACGTAGTGCAGTTTTTTGGCTTATAATGAGGCAGGCGACATTCACTTCTTCCCCTGTCCATAAATACAAATTCATCCATGGCTGCCCCATCCAGCACACCCGCTGAGGTGTGAGGGTCCACATGACAGCCACAAGGCATTAGCTCTTGTAGCTAATATAATAAGGCAAGCGTGACTAAGTACCTAATATGACATGAGGCTACCTCGCTGGGCTAGCACTCCTGGGACCTACAGGCTAGGAGCAGCGGATAGGTAAAGTACTCATTGTTCAGAATGTCTACAAGGGCATCTGCTACTTTTTGAATGGCTGAAATTACACTGGCTGAAGTGGTTATGGTATGTTTTGTAATGATAAACAAACTAATATGACTACAAAGAGGTGTACCTAAGACGCGTTGTTTCTTTTTATGGTTACTGTTTTTACAGTTTTGGCTTCGCACAATTGGATTATGTGTGTTACTCTCTTCACCGTACTTAAAACCTTCCATAATAACCTGAAGATTACAATGTGTTTTCTTTTGTGTATATTTCCATTATAATCAGTGCTGTACAATTAATAAAAAAAAAGATCATACAGCAGTAGTTGGCTGTCCAATCAATTTTAGTCATGGAAATACATTATGGCACTCAAAAAACAAAAGTATCCTAACTGAAGTTGTGGGTTCTGAGAGCTCTGGGTTTAGGTTTAGGTTCTGAGAACCTGATCTGAAAGCAGTAAATTTTTCTTCAGTAAATTCTTGAGGAATTTGTAGTTTATTTCACAATGCAACACATTATGTGCTTAGATCTACAATTTTTCAAGAGTTGTATACATTTGAAAACTCAAAATGGAACAGTGATTCTGCAAATAAGGCACTTTTGGTACTTTAAGTTGATTTTGATTGGTACTTTAAAGGGGAATTCCACCCATTTTCAACATTTTTTTCTGAGAGCGTACAAATGCAACCAAATGAACCCTAACGGGTTCATTTGGTTGCATTTGTACGCTCTCATAAAAAAGAAGCATCTAAAGAAATCCATTAACATGGTGAAAATACATCTTGATGATGTCATCAAGATGCTTCACCATGTTAGTGGTGAAGCATCTTGGGAATTTCTTGGGGGAACTTTTTTTTATCATGTTTACCCAACACCTCGAAGGTACATCAATGACATAGTAAAATGTAGAAAATGGATGTAGTTTCCCTTTAAGTTGATTTTGATTCATACTTTAAGTTGATTTTATACTTTCATTCAAGCAAAATGAGGTATTCCAGACTGTTATGAACTTTGTCTTTTACTAAAGTAAAGACATTTAGTGGTACAATGCAAAAATGCTGTCCTATATATATATATATATATATATATATATATATATATATATATATATATATATAATATATATATATATATATATATATATATATATATATAATCTGTCCGTGCACGGGGTAAGTGAAATATGTTCTAAAAACAAGGTTGATAATCTTATACAACTTGCTCTTGGTTAGTATATCGTTCTTAAAACAAGAGCAATCATACTTAAAGTCTAGATTTAAGATTACAAGACTTGCTTAGTTCAGAGTTTTTTGGAAGTCCTTCCTCCTCCTGTCAGGTGACACAGGAGCTGACGGATTCTGACACAGGTTCACTGACCTCACTTCCTAGACTCTAATTGGCCCTATAGGTCACATAGTGGTCCCCAGGGAGACGGGGTGTAGGGGGACCCCCCCAGGGAGACGGGGTGTAGGGGGACCCCCCCAGGGAGACGGGGTGTAGGGGGACCCCCCCAGGGAGACGGGGTGTAGGGGGACCCCCCCAGGGAGACGGGGTGTAGGGGGACCCCCCCAGGGAGACGGGGTGTAGGGGGGGAAGGGGGTCAACCAAGTCTTCGGTAACGCACTAATTAATTTTAAGAGTTCCACAGCCTCTCTCTGCCCCTATCAGTAGAAACAGATGTTGCAGAGAGACAGAGAGAGACGGAGATATTTTTTTTTCCCCAGTGGGTGGTGGTAGTGGCAGGGGCGGATCTAGGCATGGGCATGGGGGGGCAATGCCCCCCTAAATACCCAGTCTGCCCCCCCCCCCCCCCCAACCCCAAACACGATGCCATGCAAAACAACCCAAGATATTTCAAAATAAGGTGCTCATATTTAAAATGATTTGAAACACTACTACTGCTACTAACTAACTACAGCTGTGTCACCACTAAACCAACAGCATTTCATCATTGAAAACAGAAAACTCTCTGAGTCAGACCTTTAGCTTTATGCATGCTGCGTGTCTGTTGCAACTTCAACAACAACTGATGTTGTTATTGGTGCTTTACTTGACTAATAAAAGTCCTGTAACCGAAAATGGTATGGGTGCGGCTTCATCGCCCGTGGCGCGAAGCGACACGTGCGATGAAGCCGCCCCCATACCATTTTCTCTTGCCCCTCCAACATGTTCTCTTCCCCCCCAAATGGGACAGGTTACATCCGGCCCTGGGTGGTGGTGGAGGGTGATACGAGCGAGAGGAGGACCGCCGAGCAAAACCCAGATACAGATCTCCAGAATAGGAGAGGAAAAGGGAGAAGAGGAGGGTGATAAAATAACAGAGAAAAAATGTTCCGAGAGATGTGAGCACCCACACCCCCCCACCCCCCCTCTGACAGGTGAAGCGGATGACATTGCAATTTCACACCTCGCCGAGCGAACGACAGATTCTTCTGTGTTCGCGAGGAGAAGAACAAAACAGCCTCCTGAGAACATGCACGTATATAGACACACACACACACACACACACACACACACACACACACACACACACACACACACACACACACACACACACACACACACACACACAGACACCACACGTATACATGGAAACAGAAACCAACAGACTGGATTCTGTTAACACTTTTGGGATACACCCTGAGAGGAATACAATGGTCTATTCACACAGAGATTGTGTGCACGTGTGCGTGCGTGCGTGCGTGCGTGCGTGCACGTGTGTGTGTGAATGTGCACGTCTTGTGTGAACGTGCACGTCTGCATGTGCCGTGGGTGCGTGTTTGTATAATACTAAGTGAGCAAAGTGGGGGTACAGAGGTTCAAAGCAATCTTTTAACATAATAAAGACACGTTAGGGGGAAGGCGAGGCCCAGACTGTCAACACACACACACACACACACACACACACACACACACACACACACACACACACACACACACACACACACACACACACACACACACACACACACACACACACAAAGTGTTGCGAGTGTTAAGTTGTTTCATTTCAGAGTAGCAGGGGACTGAGCTCCCACAGTCCCAACCCCCATAGAGTGTATAGAAGAACCTAATACACACACACAGTCCAATAAGTTAACTATGTGATGTGGGTGCATACAGTCATGCAGTTAAATGATTTGACTGTGTCTATTTATTTTTTTGTGAGATCAGGGAGCTCTGGAAGTGATCGGTGACAGAAGAAGCCATGCAGCGCGTGTGTGGGCGCGTGTGTGAGGGGGTTGGAGGTTTGAGTAGGAGGATGAGGAGGGGGCGGTGGTGGTGGTGGTGATGGGGGTGGGATGGGAGGGGAGGGAGGTCGTGCTCCAGGGAGGCCCAGTTGTTGTAACCTCTGACCTTTCGGCACGCTCCGGGGCCTCCCAGAAGCCACTTCAAACAACGAGCGGCGGCCTGCCTGGGAGGCCCCCGTTTTGCCCCCGTTCTGCCCCGTGCCACGGAGACAGGGATATAGAGAGAGACCTGTGGGGGCTTTACTGAGTACTGACACAGAGAGAGAGAGAGACGGAGAGGAGGATAGTCTCAGCTGTCATCGTCTACACGCAGGCCTGTCTTCACACTCTGTGCAGAAACAATTCCAGTGCATTTTATTTGTCCCAGGCATGCATGCGTGCAGCAGCAGCAGCTCCTGAAGGAGGATGAAGGGGCACCAGCACAGGGAATTAATAAGCGTGTCCAACTGGAGTAAATAATAAGTCCCTGCCGTCGGAGAGGCATGGAGACATGGTGGCATCCCAGTGCTGCTCTGCTGCTTTTCCACTTCCATCTGTTGCTGCATGCACTGACTGACTGCCGGTCCTGTCATCTAGATTTCATCCATCCATTCATATAAATATAAAAGGTAGAGGATCGACACGACAACTGGATTCTGATGTTTTGTTCGGGTTTTGGCTAGTGATGTGCCGAATATTCCTCTGCAAAAAATATTTGGCAGAAAATGGCTAAAAATCTATTTTTGCCACTTTTTTGAACGTCAGAATAGGCAGAAAATATATCACGGAATAGCGTATGCAATGAATGCATTCAATGTGATTGAACGGATAAGTCAGAATGTGGCGGTGAAAAGAAAAGTTATCCATCCATTTCCCGCCCAGTCTGTTAATCCGCCTATACTGAATCCACTAATTTCCCACCACCTCTCAATTTTTGTCTGGCATGACCCCTGGCCTTGAGGTAGCTTGTTAAACGCATCAGGCAGCAGACAATTATCCAACATTATCCAACATTTTCTCTCACTCTTACTCTATGCCTCTCTCTCTCTCTCTGCCCTCGCTGTCCGTCCCGTAGGAGTTTCCTCTCAGATGGATCATGGGGCTCTCCCCAAGGTCTCCCTGGCAGGCTGTTCCATCCAGACACCACATAAACACCAAACTTCATCCAGAACCTCGGCCTAATAGCTCCTCTCCTCTCCTCTCTTGTTCTCCCCTCCTCCTTTCCACTCTCCTTCTCTCCTCTCCTCTCCTCTCCTCTCCTCTCCTCTCCTCTCCTCTCCTCTCCTCTCCTCTCCTCTCCTCTCCTCTCCTCTCTCTCTCCTCCCCTCCTCTCCTGTCTTCTCGCAGCCTGTTTCTTCTTTCCTCTCTGCTTGTCTTTGCGTGTGTGGTCTGGTTAGTCAGACCCTGTGGGTTTGCTGTGACCCAGGGAGTATGCGTTCCAGGAAGAGATGGTGGCCTAAGGGTGTGTGTGTGTGTGTGTGTGTGTGTGTGTGCGCGCGCGCGCGCGCGTGTGTGTGTGTGTGGTGTGTGTGTGTTGGTGTGTGTTGTGTGTGTGTGTGTGTGTGTGGGTGTGTGTGTGTGTGGTTGTGTGTGTTGTGTGTGTGTGTGTGGGGGGGGGGGGGGGGGGGGGGGGGGGGGGGGGGGGCAGTGTACAGCCTGGGCGAAAGTGACGTGCCAAGTGAAGGAAAGGCGATATGATCCGTGAGCCGCCGACCTCCAGCGAGAAAGAGGAGCCGCCACAGTGTTGTCATGCCAACGCCGCCCCGCCCACCGGCCCCGACCATGATATGATTCCCCCAATTCATTCCTCCCATCAGAGCCTCTCGGCTATTTCTGACCCGTGATAAAAAACACCTCCCGCCCCGGACCGGGACGTTTGACGGGAAGCTATCATCAATCTTTTCTGAGCACACACACGCGCACACACACACACACACATCACAGACACACACGCAGTCATACACGCAAATAGGAACATGATGCGCATGCACGGTACGCAAATAGAAGTGTTTACATACCGTAGAGCGCACGCTCGTGCACGCACAGACACATAAATACAGCACATACATCAACAAACAGTAGTGTATAATGTATATATATACACTAAATTGATCCATGGCATGGCAGGAGCTTGCAGGACGTCCAAGACAAAGACAGTGAGGAGGGTGAGACCAGGGTTCACTCATTTACTTTGGCTGTGCCTGCCTCCTTGGACAGACACCCCAGGTATCTCCTAGACCAGTGGTTTAATTCAACCTTTTTCATCCCAGGGACCACCATTTATTCAGGATTTGAGCCACGGACCACCACGTTGAGCATATTTTAGCCCCACAGACCCCAAATCTAAAGATTTATTTTGCTTTTGTCCACAATTCCAGGCTGGATTTGGGGAAACAAAACAAGCAAAACATGCATTCCAAAATGGCTAATTCAGATGATGAATATTTTCAAGTCTTGAGAGTGTAAAAATGAAACCAAATGGACCCGCAAGGGTCCATTTGGTTTCATTTTTACATTCTCATTTTTACGTTCCCTGGTTGGACGTAGCGCATGGAAGGAACATGTTATTCCAACCAGTTCCAGTCCCCTCCATCATGCGCCCCGGCTTGCCAGGGGGAGGCAGTTTAGAGTCCATGATTACAGCATGTTTTTGTGAGGGTATCTACCCTAGGGGACACGGGGAGAACATGCAAACTCCACACAGAAAGGCCCTTTCACCAACCCCGCCTCTGGTATGGGCACTGATGACGCGGAGGAGCAGACACGCCGCCAGCACCCACAGCAGCGCCCCTAGCGGGAATCGAACCTTCTAGCTGTGAGGCGACAGCACTAACCAATGTTCCACCGTCCCCCCTCTCTGCACAATTTAAAAAGCACAAGAAGCGCTCCTCCGGCCAAAGCTTAACAAAAAAAGAACCCACACACACACACGTGACGCACGTCATTATACTAGGCTACAGGGGAGAGAAAACAATGAAGGGTGGGGAGGGAGTGCATGGCGGCGGCTTTTACTCCAGTTTAGGATTCCAAAAACAGTAAATAATGTTGTGAGTGCTGCACAAGCCACCGCACACCTACTGTACGTACAACACACACAAATCAGCAGAAATACTGTGCGGACAGAGTGGAGTGGTGGATGGGGTGGGAGGATTTCAACGCCTTGTCCTGTGGAGCGCCACTCGCACGGTGAAAGAACTCAGCAACGTTTAGTTGTAGTGCAAAATGTTTGACAAACAACTGCAGGCCATATTGGTGATCACAACTGGCAGCGTCTCCCAATTGGTTTGGGCCGAGCGCCGAACAGATTGAGGAGCGCCACGAGTCTCTGTGCGCTCGCCATCACACATGTTCTAACTGTCATAGCCGACATCTGCCCTGGGTTCTGCTCCTCCTCCTCCTCCTCAGGGGCGGATATAGGCATGGGCATGGGGGGCAATGCCCCCACCAAACATGATGGCAGGCCAACCCTAGATATTTCAAATTAAAATGCCTATATTTAAAGTGATTTGAAACACTACTATACTGCTACTAACTACTAAGTACAATTGTTGCACCACTAAACCAACAGCATTTCATCATTCAAAACAGAAAGCTGCCTGAGTCAGACCTTTAGCTTTATGCATGCTGCGTGTCTGTTGCAACTTCAACAACAACTGATGTTATTATTGACGCTTACTTTGCCTAATAAAAGTCCTGTAGCCAAAAATAGTATGGGTGCGGCTTCAGATTTGAAGCCGCCCCCATACCATTTTCACATGCCCCCAATTGGGAAATGTTACATCCGCCCCTGCCGCCATCACAAAGAACCTCCAGTCCGTGCACATCATGCACACGCACACACACATACCCACTGTACTACAGTTATGTATGTGCGTAATGTATAACACAAGCAAAATACACACAACAACATGTGCGTGCTGCTAACATGCAGTGAACACACATAAACAAGCTGCAAGCCTGCCCTGCTGCACGGAGCGAAGCCATTCAGCAGTATGAGTAGAGAGCGGCTGTCGTCTCTGAAAAACTCTAAATGTTGTTGCCCTTGGCTGTTTTGCATCTCCTCATTATCCACAGCAACAGGTCAGGGGCGCTGCTGGCTGCATGCATAACCCATCAGCCAAACATTTATACACTGCACTACATGGCACTCAGTGCAGAGCTAGTGCAGATGCCCTCCGCCGAACGACATATGTTATGTTTGCAAGAAAAGCAAATAAATAAATGTTAGAAACAGTGGTTTTCAACCGGTGGACCGCCGGGAGCCACCAGTGGTCCCTGAGAAGATTCCACGTGGTCCCCAGGCTACATGATGGAAAGTTGGTTAACCAGGTGTAACTCTTTGAGAGCATAAACATGAAACCAAAAAATGGACCCGCAAAAATATTCATCATCTGAATTAGCCCCAAGTCTACACAACTACAGAATGTAGAAGATTAATGGGCATTTTGATCTGTATGTTTGACTGTTTTGTTTCTCAAATCCACCCTGGAATTGTGGACAAAAGCAAAAAAAAAAAAAAAAAAAAAAAACGTAGTAGTTTTGGGGTCTGTGGGGCTAAAAATGTCATCAAATGGTGTTTCGTATAGCTCAAATGCTAAATACATTATGGGCCCTGGTATCAAAAACAAAAAGGTTGAAAACCACTGTGTTAGAACATGGGTGAGGAAAAAGGGTGTTGTTGCTGCTGCTGCTGCTCTGCTCAAGGACGACACTCGGGCAGGGTCTGCGACCGCAGCACCAACTCCGGAGGTAAAGCCCCTTCAGCCTTCGATCGGAGGACCCCCAAACAGGCCACGGTCAAAAGGTTCTTTATAACTATACGGCCCCTGGAGATTATCCCAGCAAGCCCCACAATGACAGACAACATGAATTCTGGAGTCAATGAGCCTAACAAAATGTTAACAATGCAACCCCCCCCCCCTACTGCCCCCTCCCACAGTCCCTCAGCCCCCCTCCTCGCCCCGTACCATACCCCCCCAAACCCCACCACCACCACCACCAGCACCCCCCCACCCTTATTCAAGCCCCCAACCGCCGGGACCATTGTAGCAATTAGGATAATGAATGTGGTTTTGCTGGTAGGTAATCACACGCATACTGTACCGAGCTGCCCCCCCCCCCCCCCCCCCTTCCCAAATACAGGCGCACAGCTATGAATGCTTTAGTTTAATACCCCCCCCACACACACACACACACACACACGCACACACACACACACACACACACACACACACACACACACACACACACACCCTGTTCACTCCCACTTGCTCTCCCTCGCTGTCTCTCTCGCTCTCCCTTGCTAGCTTGCCTCCTAAACTCCTACACCCTTCCTTTCCGCCCCGTTCAAATCTAAACAAAAGACACATCTGGTCTCTCTCTTAACCCCCCACCCCACCCCACCCCACCCCTCCAACCTCCAGCCCCATTCGCTCGCTCTCTTTCTCCCTTTTCCTTTTCTTTTCTTTAACTCGCTCCTTGTTTCTTCTCTGGGTGCTTTTCAACTCTTTGTATTGAGATAAGAGCATAGTGACACTTTGTTATTGAGGAGAGCTGGAGGAGGTCGGCCGCGCTTTGTCACTGCAACGACGTCCGCCGGTCCAGTTAACCAGGGGAACTCCACCCATTTTCAATATTTTACTATGTCATTGATGTACCTTCAAGGTGTTGGGTGGACATGATAAAAACGTTCCCCCCATTCTGTGTTCCCAAGAAATGGAGGTCTGAAGAAAAACACTAACATGGTGAAACAGCATTTGTACACTCTCAGAAAAAATGTTGAAAATGGGTGGAGTTCCCCTTTAACCATCCATGCTGTGTGGTTTGTAGTCAGAATCACTGTGCAGCAGGAATATCACTGGTGTTCTGTGCAAACTGTGGAGAATCATAATCTGCCAGAGCTATGTATGCATACCATATGTCGTATCATATGGCTTGAAATGTATAATAACATGTCCACGTTTTCCACGTTGTATGTATAGGAAAGATAACAGGCAAACGTTGATCAGATATAACAATACTTCTACATTCTCTGATAGTGTACACTTCTTCATAAATTGACTTAATGCAGATGTTTAACAATAATGTAACTCTTGAGAGTGTACAGTTGCTTCTATAATGGTTACCAACTCTCCATCATGTAGCTGGGGATCACTATGGAACCCCCTCCAGAACCACCGTTAGAGCATTTTGTACAGTGTGCATAGCGTTATGTCGAATGACTGGGAAATGTGTCATTATAATATCCATACAGTGAGATGAGACTAGGGGCTCCATTTTCGTTACATGCTAAACCCCTTATCCCAAATCCCTTATTTCTTTTTTACTATTTTGAAACACTTTTTGGAATATTTCAACAGGTCAATCTATTAACACGTTGTGAGCTTGTAGACTAGCCATTTGAATTACTGAAAAATGTTTTTTAAAATAGTTTAAAAAGGCAAAGAAGTTAAGGGATAAGGGGTTTAGCGGTGACAAAAATGGAGCCCTAGATATTGTAATATTGACATCACAGATGTGATACTGTAAGTGTTGTTGTTTTCAAGTGGTATAAAGGTTCAAGGTTCAAGGTTCAAGGTTTTTATTTGTCACTCCAGTGTATGTCAGGACATATACAGGGATGAAATAGCGTTTCCAATTTTCCACAGTGCAATAGACAAGACAGTGCAATAGACAATAGTCAAGACAATAGACAGTGCAATAAGACAAGGTCGAGACAATAGATGAGACAACAGTAGTGCAGCAGACCAGTAAAGTGCGAACAGTACACCTAACTTGAGGTGAAGGTGCACATAGGCACACATAGACATTACTAGACATTACTGATTACATATGACAAATCTCATTGTGTTAATATTTTATCATGGCCACAGTATCATCACAATATTGGTATTTCCTCATAAATACCATGATATTTGATTACCCCCCTACGTGTCACAGCCCTGCAGCCCTATCGACAGAAAAAACGGCCTGCAAGCGTAGCCATAGATACCATCACACAACATTAAAACCTGCAGAAAACAACTCCTCTTGTTTCAGGCACGCAGCAGCATTCTACAGATCACCATCTACAGCACAACAGCCACGAAAGGAAAGGGGAAAAAAAAAAGCTGTGGTCTGCAATAAATACGTCTGTAATAAACTGTGACTGAGGCAGAGAAAGGGGCGGTGGGGAGGTGGGCGGTGGGGGCAACGCATGCTGCTCCTCAGATTTAGAAGTATTGATTATCTTCTCACAAAGATAAACCTCCTCCATCCGCTCTGTGTGTCGTCAGAACCCTGGGGGAGTCTCGGGTCTCGGAGATGCTGATGCATCTGGAGCCACGCGCGGCCGCAAAGCGCGTTGCGCCGACACGCGCAGAGGCTTAAGACATCTGTACCATGCACATCAGCGACAGACCCAGTCTGTGTTTACGTTCGTTCATGACACATACTTTACGCATGCCTGTGTGTGCATGATGTGCGTGCCTTAGTGTATGGCTGCGTTGGGAGGTTTGCATTGATCTGTGTGCATGTGTACAAAATGTGAGCGTGTATATACATTGTGCGTGCATGTGCACAGCAGAAATGTCAGTCCGTGTGTGGAAATATTTGTCGTATAGCGCCTCACTTATACTGTAACAGTATGCATGTGTGTACTGTGTATATTACTGTATGTTGATGAATGGTCATTACAACTTGATTCAGTCATGATATCTCCGATAGCGCATAATACATTTGACTAACTACCCAAACAGACATCCGACCGCAATCAACCTGTTCTGACATGTTAATATACGCTTCTTCTGATGGTCACACAGGTCATCATGACCTCTTTGACCCAGACTCGGACCGCCAACCAACGATCCAACGCACCAACCGACTGAGAGACAGACAAGAGAAAAAGATTCACATCTGGATCCAAGGTGCTATTATTAAACAGCAACGCTTTCGACCTCCCTCCCTCTCTCCCTCCATATCCCTCAAAGAATTTGGAGATCCTCTCCTTGATTTTTATCCCCCTCCTCCTCCTCCTCCATTTCTCTTGGAATATTCACTAACTGGTTCTGTCATCTTTGACTCTCTCTGTCTCTCCCGCCTAATTTATGATCCGTCATGTGACAGCATAGTCACAGGTCAAAAATGCAGATCTACAAGCTCACCAACGAGTCGCACGGTGCACAGCTAGTTGTGAGCTTGCGGGTCGGTCGGCCGTTTTCGGCACCGCCGTACGACCGAAACACGAGTCAAAACCTTTTCTCTCTCTCTCTCTCACTCTTGACTGAACAGCCCCCTCCCTCGCTCTCTCGCTCGCTGGGTTTTATATAGAAAAACATTCCTGGTGTTCTCCCCGGCTCCGCTGAAACCTGGTGCTTATTTTCAGTGCCCTAAATTGATAGCAAATGTGAGGACAGATCCCTCCCCTCGTACACTCTCCCCTCCCTCCCTCCCTCCGCACTCCTCCTCCCCTTCTGGCATTAGGCGTCGAGGATACGTGGAACATTTTCGTGGCCGTATTGAACCCCGAGGCGTTTTTCTTTTCTTTTTTTTATGTTTTCGAAGGTGTTCTCCTTTATATTCAACTGCATGTGTTTTTGTTGAGTTTCGGGTATAGGCGAGGAGTATCTTTTTATTTTTTATTTTTTTGTTTTTTAATAAGCCCCCCACTGCACCGTGGAAACCCAAACCTGGTTAGCCTCAGCTGTCTTTACCCATAATTCAACAATCCCTCTGTGTGTGTGTGTATGTGTGTGTTTTCTCTCTCTCTCTCTCTCTCTCTCTGCCTCTCTCAGTCCAGGGGCTGATGTAACATTTCCCAATTGGGGGGTGCAGGAGAAAATGGTATGGGGACGGCTTCATCGCCCGTGGCGCGAAGCGACACGGGCGATGAAGCCGCACCCATACCATTTTCGGTTACAGGACTTTTATTAATTAAGCATCAGTTGTTGTTGAAGTTGCAACAGGCACGCAGCATGCATAAAGCTAAAGGTCTGACTCAGAGAGTTTTCTGCTTTCTAATGATGAAATGGTGTTGGTGGTGCCACAACTGTAGTTAGTTAGTAGCAGTAGCAGTGTTTCAAATCATGTTTTGCATGCCCTCGTGTTTGGTGGGGCAGTCTGGGCATTTAGGGGGGCATTGCCCACCCATGCCCATGGCTAGATCCGCCCCTGTCTCTCTCTCTCTCTCTCTCTGTACTCTGAAAGTGAAACCCTAACTGCTCCCTTCATTTTGTTTCAGCCAACTGAGTTCTGCTGGACCAAAATGCCCTCTATTGTTAGGGATGTGTGCCGGAGAGAGAGAAACCCAAGCCCAGTGGCTGCCTGGCCCACTAACTGTGTGTGTGTGTGTGTGTGTGTTACACACACTTATAATGGTTATGATTAGGGGCTGGGGAAATAAAACACACTCGCATCCTGGTCCACATCATTTTTGCTTTGCTAACCATTAAAAACAGTCCGTGGGTCCCCTGTTTTTTTTTTTTTTCATATTCATAACATCCACACTTAATGCTCGGTAACCTTTTCACACTGGTTTATTAACCCCAAAAATGTAACTATACCAATAAATATTCTCTGCATTGTTTCTTCATCATCGTTGTTGTTATTGCTATGATTACTTAAGGGCTAGCAACCAAACAAACTGGGGAATGTGTTTATTTTTCGATGAGAAATGAACACACAGGTCAATTTAGCTGATGTTGGCAGCTGTGTCCGTGCAGTGAGTCAGGAGCTGGTCACAAGACGGCCACAGCTCTGCCTCGCATCCATCAGAGCAACCAGACATCCTTTATGTTCACCAGGCTAGAGCAGGGGTTTTCAACCGCTGGTCCGGGGACCACCAGTGGTCCCTGAGAGGATGCCAGTTGGTCCCCAGGCTAAATGATGGAAAGTTGGTTAACCAGTTGTAACTCTTTGAGAGCGTAAAAATGAAACCAAATGGACCCGCAAGTTAAAATATTCATCATGTGAATTAGCCCAAGTCTGCACAACTAGAGAATGTACATGATTAATGGTCATTTTGATCTGTATGTTTGACTGTTTTGTTTCTGAAATCCAGCCTGATATTGTGGAAAAAAGCAGCAGAAACCTTTAGTTTTGGGGTCAAATGGTGGTCCGAGGCTCACATTCTGAATAAAGGGATGTGTGCTC
The DNA here is from genome assembly GCA_039105355.1 of Benthosema pterotum. Lineage (NCBI taxonomy): Eukaryota > Metazoa > Chordata > Actinopteri > Myctophiformes > Myctophidae > Benthosema > Benthosema pterotum. The sequence continues at coordinate 25,536,900 of CM076965.1, read as the reverse complement.
AGCCCCCTCCTCTTCACCCTGTTGACCCACGACTGCACACCAAAGCACAGCAACAACATCTTCGTCAAGTTCGCGGACGACACAACTGTGGTCGGTCTCATCCACAACAACGATGAGTCCAACTACAGAGATGAGTTGAGCCAGCTGACCACGTGGTGTGCAAACAACAACCTCCTTCTCAACGTGGAGAAGACGAAGGAGATCATCGCTGACTCCCGGAGAGCGCACACCCAGCACTCCCCACTGAGCATCAACGGAACTGCGGTGGAGAGAGTGAAGAGCACCAAATTCCTTGGTGTGCACATCACAGAGGACCTCTCCTGGAACACCAACACCACATCACTGGTCAAGAAGGCTCTGCAGCGCCTCTACTTCCCCCCGCAGACTGAGATGAGCCAGAGCCCCAGCCCCCATCATGTGCTCCTTCTATCGCGGCACGATCGAGAGCATTCTGACCAGCTGCATAACTGTGTGGTTTGCACCCACAACTATCTTCAACATAGTTGTAGTGATGTAAAACTACAACTATCTTCAACATAGTTGTAGTGATGTAAAATCTTCGTCAAAAAATGGCTAAAAATCCAAATCAGGTAGGTTTAGGGTGCTGGAGCCATGACATTAATGGTAGGGACAAAGATATATAATCCAGGTCTTCAGTATTCAGTTTTCAGCCAAATGTTTCCTATATTCGGTATTCCGTTTCAGGCAAGAATTCGGTGATTCCCTAATAGCTAACGTTTTGTACACAACACTCTACAACGAGAGGGGTTACGTATTTATTTCACACTATAATGAAACGCCCCTAAAAATATGGGGGCCGGGTCAAAAGGCCTTAAAATAACCACCGGGGGTTTCAGTGTGTATCAGTATCATCATTACAACACCATGCATGCGCTGGGTCTGCAGCCAGCCACGCAGATGGTTGCAAGCACTTTTACAACACAGATCCTCTTTTCAGAAGAACATTTGCAGGGGTGGTGGTTGCCCCCCTGCAGTGGCGTTTCTAAGCAATTTGGAGCCCCAGGCAAGATTTTCCCTGGAGTCCCCCCTAAGGGGAGCCCCCCCTTACCAAAGGGAAAACCTCCTGCGACGTCATACCTATGACAGGCACAGTAAAATGGTGCCCCCAAGGGATAAAAATCTGAACTATTTTTAAACTGAAGAACATACTGTATTATGTGTTTTAAATGTTCAATTAGTTATAGAGGACAAGTATTTATCTATATGAGGCATGTCTGGTGCGCCCCCCTCATGGTGCCCCAGGCAACTGCAAAGTCTGCCTAATGGCAAAAACGCCTCCGCCTGGTGGAGCCTAGTAGGGCACAGGGTGGCACTGGCACTGTGGGCAGAGCTGTGATGGTTGGTTGGTTGGCTGGTGGAGGTGGTGCACGGACGGACGGACGGACGGACGGACGGTCGGAGCACCAGGCCCAGGCCTGTTTGTGTTGGCCAGCCGTCAGCAGCATTCCACATGTCTTTGTGATTTTCAGCTCCCTGACCTCAGGAGACCCCTCCGCACTAAGTTACACTCACACCAGGAGCGCAGATGGATCAAGGAAAGGAACGCTGAAATCTCTCTCCTCTCCTCTCCTCTCCTCTCCTCTCCTCTCCTCTCCTCTCCTCTCCTCTCCTCTCCTCTCCTCTCCTCTCCTCTCCTCTCCTCTCCTCTCCTCTCCTCTCCTCTCCTCTCCTCCATGCGGCTGCGTGGTTATACTTTCAGCATGCGGTTCTAATGCCTCCTCCTCCGCCGCCGCTAGCTGGACCAGGCGCAGGAGCCTGTCACCATGAGGCTCAACGTCAACGCTGGAATCTGACTGCTTGTGATTCCACAAAATGGAGTTACTGATACTTGGCTAAGAGCTGCTCTACAGTTACCAGCCTTCTGCATCACCGGGCTGTACTGTATAGGTGGTCCCTGATCTCTTTTCCATCATCTCTTCTCTGTCTCTCTCTGTCTCTCTCTCTCTCTCTCCCCATAAACAGTAGTATCTACAGATCTTTCTTTTGTCTCTCTCCCTCCCCTATCTATCTATCTATCTATCTATCTATCTATCTATCTATCTATCTATCTATCTATCTATCTATCTATCTATCTATCTATCTATCTATCTATCTATCTATCTATCTATCTATAGTATCCATGTTCAGTTCAGTACATTAAAAGTAAATTTAATTTTAAAAGAATAAACACCGTCTGAAAATCTTCAAGCTGTTAATGAAAAAGAAATCATTGATTCATTCATTCATTCAATAACTAATAACCAAGGGCTAGCAAGGTCAATTCAATTCAATTCAATTCAATTCAATTCAATTCAATTCAATTCAATTCAATTCAATTCAATTCAATTCAATTCAATTCAATTCAATTCAATTCAATTCAATTCACAGGTTTCAGCAACCATTTAGGATGAGTTACAAGCAATTAAGACAGAGCTGCTGCCAGTCAACAGCATTATACCAGTTGGTACTACCCATGGGAAAACTAACTATAGGTCTGCCCTACTACAGTTTGCTTTAGTTTAGTTTAAAGTATAATGAGCGAGGTACTGGTACGGTCAACGGTATGTTGTTTTCTTTTCAGTCAATGATCCAATGAGGTTGAGCTCAAATAGCTGATCTACGAGGTCACACAACGCAACACAACAACACACTATGTTCAGTGTGCATAATATATGCCTTCATAGCAATGCTTCCCAAGCATTGGGTCCAGGGACCCGCTTGTGGACACACATTTTGGGCATTCCTATATTTTTTGTTGTTTGACTGTTTTGTTTTCTCTGAAATCCAGCTTGGACAAAAGCAAAATAAATCTTTAGTTTGGGGGTTTGTGGGGCTAAAATGTCATCAAATGGTGGTCCGTGGCTCCAATTCTGAATAAATAGTGGGCCCTGGTATGATTGTTGAAACCCACTGATCTACAAGATGACAACACATGTTTGGAGCTAGATCCGCTATCTTCACTGGTTTGGGGTCCCGTCAGGCAAAACATCTATAATCCGTCTTTTAGGTCACAGGTTAAACCGTTTGGTGAAGTTGGAACCAGTGCCTACACACACAATAGGACCACATAATAAATCAGGCTTTATCCTCCTGTGCTCCCAATCACTCACAGTTTAAATAGCCCCGCAGGGATACAGTATGACTATTGAGTATCACACAGATTATAATGATCTTTGTGGACTTTGTGGCCCTATAAGCATTATTAGCAGGACTAGTCATGGGGCCTCCAATGAAAATTCAATTAGGAGCTAACCACGTTAGAGCTCTGCTAATTATGGACTCATGTTAGTTAACTGGCTGGCTAGGAGGAGTGTGGGAAAAATACTCAATTGTTAAAAGTAAGAAGAAGTATCAATACTGCGATAGTAAAAGTCTGGAATACTAAATTCATCATGCAGAATGTCCTACAGTATGTCAAGTTTTCAAATGTATGAACATCTTTTAAAAATAGCAGCGGGTGATTTGATTCAGTTATACAGGCAAATCCGGTATACCAGTGGTTTTCAACCAAGCATTTGAGCCATGGACCACCATTTGATGACATTTTAGCCCCACAGACGCAAAAACTAAAGATTTCTTTTGCTTTTGTCCACAATTCCAGGCTGGATTTGGGAAACTAAACAGTCAAACATACAGATCAAAATGACCATTAATCTTCTAATTGTCTAGACTTGGGCTAATTCAGACAATAAATAAACATGAAACCAAATGTACCTGCAAGGGTCCATCAGCTATTTCCAATGGCCTAAGACTAAGGGCTGGTACAGGTTACAAAGTAACTATAGTAAACTAAAGTTTTCAAATAAATGTAGTGGAGATAAAATACCCCAATCCAGGAGCTCACAATGCAACGCCTTTTAAAACATCTCTTGCCTGTAATGACCTGGGACGCCAGGGTTTAAGTGGTTAATGTTCCTTAACTCAATAAGGGCAGCTAGGGGGAGATATGATGCCACCACCTGTCACCTACTGGCAATTCACTTACTGTTGATTCAAAGACGCTGCCATTGTCTATTTCCCAGACCAGTGTCAGTGTCACCTCTCCTCCTCCCTATTGCTCCTTATTATCATCCGCACCTGGCTGGGACCATGACCTAACCTGGCCCTCGGGGCGGCCACTTTTAACACCTGAAACACCACTGTCGGTCGAATCTGTGTGTGCGAGCGGAAGTAGGTGCGGTATATAAGACAGGAGTGCTGCGCTGAGCAGTGAAGTGATATGTAAGGGATAACACCCGACGAACCAGAGTTTTTTTTCTGACCGAGGTGCAGCCGAGGTCAGTTGTTAGGAAACAAATCATCGGCTCAAAGGGTGTCATCCCGCGTGTTACATGGCTTAATACATCAATAAAGAACTAATAATTGTCAGAAACATAACAAGGCAGCTTTTGTTTATCTGCAGTTGTGTAGGCTACTTTTGTCCATGCAAGGAGGTCTGTTGTTGAGCGGAGCGGTCGGTTGTTGTGACATACAGTATGTGACCGATCATGTGACCAGAACGTTGGCTTCTCACTGGAGAATTCATTCAAGCCATTGTAATAAGAGGTAATGACCCAGATAGCAAAATGCATTGATTCAACGCTGAATTTTGGTTAGATAACCAGAATTCAACGTTGAATCAATGGATTTTGCTATCTGGGGATGCCTGGTCTATACTTCTTTTTTGTACAACGCCTCACACGCCCCCCCATAAACAAATAATCTTTCTAGCTGGGTAAACGGCACTATCACTTCGCAGCTTGAGAAGAAACAGAAGACTAATACACAGGACATATGCAAGAATAACATGCAACTGTGGAGGTAAAGGGGCTGAAGACAAGAGTGGAGAATATGTACAGCTGAGCCAATAGCAGCGAGGAGAGTATGTAATTAGTGTGTGACGACGTGCTGAAGACAGAAGGAGAAGGGTGTGTGTGTGTGTGTGTGTGTGTGTGTGCGTGCGTGTGCGCGCGTGTGTGTGAGAGAGAGAGAGAGAGAGAGAGAGAGAGAGAGAGAGAGAGAGAGATGGTTCCTAGCCAAATTAAGGCACAAGCATGGCTGCAGGGGCTGATCTAAACAGGATTTACCTGCTCCTGTCCCGAGGTGACCCGGTACTCCCGTAGGTAGGCTAGCAAGGCAGCCTGCTGCAACTCACTCACCCAGCACTACATACTGCCTTCAGGGTGAATTAAAACAGAAAAAAGCCTGAACGTGTACGTGTGTATACGTCAGTGTGTACATGTCATGCACGCATGTACGTACATGCACAATGACTAGTGCGTGCACGCACACACACACACACACACACACACACACACACACACACACACACACACACACACATGCACACATTTCCTCACTCTCCCCCGGGCCCCTTTTCTGTCAAGTTATTTTTCTTCTTCAGAAACTTCTGCAGCTTTTATCCGCCTCCACCACATAAAGACCCACCAAACACTAATTTACCTACAGTGTCACTCACTTTCTTTCAAACATTTCCCCCCAATGTATACGTTATGGAACCCACAACTCTGGTGTCTGTCTCTCCCTCTCTCTCTCTCTCTCTCTCTCTCTATGCAGGGGTGGATGTAACATTTGCCAATTGGTTGGAGGGGGGCAGGAGAAAATGGTATGGGGGCGGCTTCATTGCCCGTGTCGCACCCATACCATTTTTAGTTACAGGACCTTTATTAGTCAATTAAGCATCAATAATATCAGTTTGTTGTTGAAGTTGCAACAGACACGCAGCATACATAAAGCTAAAGGTCTGACTCAGTGAGTTTTCTGTTTTCAATGATGAAATGCTGTTGGTTTAGAGTGGCGCCACAGCTGTAGTTAGTTAGTAGCAGTAGTAGTGTTTCAAATCATTTTAAATATAGGCACTTTAATTTGAAATATCTTGGGTTGTTTTGCATGCCATCGTGTTTGGTCATGGGGCAGACTGGGCAGTTGGGGGGGGGGGCATTGCCCCCCCATGCCCATGCCTAGATCCGCCCCTGTCTCTCTAGCGGTCTAACAGAGAGCTCTCTGTAGCGCCGTAACAAACCCAGTCACCCTATACTGTAACCCTCTCTGCCCGAGGCTGGGAGGAACGCGCCATTCAATCAGGCCCGGGTTTATTCAACCTCAAGTCCATAGAATAATAAATTACGCCCTATAATAAACAACTCATAATGTCATAAATCCTCAAACCTAAACAGTTGGGTGACAGGTGGAGAGAGAGAGGGAGGGAGAGAGGTGGGGGTGGGGGTTGTATGGGGTTGAAGGAGAGCCCCCCTTACCCCCCTCCTCCCTCCTCTCCTCTCCTCTCCCCTTCTAACACACACACACACACACACACACACACACACACACACACACACACACACACACACACACACACACACACACACACACACACACACACACACACTATATACTGTATGTGCATGTACGTTCTATACGTACGAGTATATTAGTCTAATGTAACATTGGGGTCAGTGTTACAACACAGACCCCAATATGACACAAACATACACTCAACACAAACTTTGGGCTCCATTTTCGTTACCATCTAAACCCCTTATCCTAAACCCCTTATCATTTTTTTCTTTTTTAATATTCTGAAAAACTTTTTGGAACAGTTCAATGTGCCAATCTATCGACACATTGTGAGCTTGTAGACTGGCCATTTAAACTATTGAAAAATGTTCTTTTTTAAATAGTTTAAAAAGGCAAAGAAGTTAAGGGATAAGGGGTTTAGCGGTGACAAAAAATGGAGCCCTTTGTGCTCATGCCCATATTGTACATGTGTGTTTGTGTGCATTGCAGAGTGTCCTGTGCAGTTGTCGACCCCATTATTCATAAAGTAACAACCCAAACACAATAGGTGTCAGAGAGCAGAGCCTGCCGTCATCAAAAGCCGCACATGGAACAACGCCGCCTGGACCGGCCCGCGTGCCTCTACTGTTTCAGACACACACTGCCCCCCCAACACACACACACACACACACACACACGCACGGACACACACACACGTCGCCAAAAACACTTCTTAAACCAGCTTTCTGCCCTGGGGATGTGTGTCGGGGATGGTTTACACACACTAAAAACAAACAGGCCTCCCATTGCAACCAACGGCGAAAGAAGTGGATGTGGCTTTGGAACGAGAGCGAGGGAATGGGGGAGAGAGGGAAGAATGGAGGGAGGGAGGGAGGGAGGGGGGAGGCAGGGGCAGGGTGCGTGTGTGGTTGGGAGAGAAAAAGAGGGAGGGAGGGAGAGAGAGAGAGAGAGAGAGAGAGAGAGAGAGAGAGAGAGAGAGAGAGAGAGAGAGAGAGAGAGAGAGAGAGAGAGAGAGAGAGCGGCCGAACAAGAGTGAAAGTTGTCATAAAATGACAATAATAAGAGGCCTGGGTGCCACCCCCCTGACCACATCAAGGCTTCTGTAATGACAGACTGCGCACAACACATGTCCGCCTGACGGAGGGAGTGTATTTGTGTTTATTTGTGTGTGTGTGTGTGTGTGTGTGTGTGTGTGTGTGTGTGTGTGTGTGTGTGTGTGTGTGTGTGTGTGTGTGTGTGTGTGTGTGTGTGTGTGTGTGTGCCTGACACACGCGTGTCCTTCTGTCAGGGCTGAAAGATGACCTAGTTTATGTAATGATCATCAACAGCCAGGCAGTGCCTACAACCAGGATATGGCCAGTTGGTGACATATTAGGCAACTAGCCATATCATATGTTTATACTAGAACAGGGGTTTTCAACCTTTTTGATACCAGGCAGGGCCCACCATTTATTCAGAATTTGAGCCACGGACCACCATTTGAGGACAGTTTAGCCCCACAGGCCGCCAAAACTAAAGATTTCTTGTGCCTTTGTCCACAATACAAGACTGGATTTGGGCAACAAAACAGGCAAAACATACAGACCAAAATGATTCATCTTCTAGTTGTGTAGACTTGTGGGCTAATTAAGAAATGAAATGAATATTTTAATTCTTGAGAGTGTTTCATTTTTATGTTCTCAAGAGTTACATCTGGTTAACCAACTTAGCTGGGGACCACATGGAACCCTCTCAAGGACCACTGGTGGTCCCGGGACCACGGTTGAAAACCCCTGTACTAGAACAACTTAAAGGGCCTCTGACATCCTCACGATTTTAGAGCACATCACATGGTCAAATCGAAAACGTTTTGTAGCGCGAGCGACTGCCCCGACGGTCCAATCAGCTGGCAACTGAGTGAGGCGTCCTACCTGCCTACCAGACTACCACTACTACTGCATGTCTGTTGCTATAGTGGTTTCAACGTTTTTATGGCTTCATATTCCTAGCAAACCTCATTGAACAAAAAGATGTTTTGGTCGAATATTTCAGTTAGAATGCAAATGATGTTGGCGTGAGGTTTCTATTGCTGTATCAAATATATCACACTCGAGTCCAACGCTCGCATTCAACTCTAACACAACGCCTGTTGCAGCGCCGATACACACACAGAGACAGACCCAGAGACAGACCCAGAGAGAGAGCGAGAGAGTGTGTGTGTGTGTGTGTGTGTGTGTGTGTGTGTGTGTGTGTGTGTGTGTGTGTGTGTGTGTGTGTGTGTGTGTGTGTGTGTGTGTGTGTGTGTGTGTGTGTGTCGCAAAGTCCCTCCCCTCAGCTGAAAAAAAAGTCAGGCCCGGGTGTAACATAATTGTGGGGGGGCAGCCGAAAATGGCAGTTAGTTTAGTGGTGTCTGTTGGGGCAGTCATGGCATTTGGGGTGGTTTGCCCCTCCCCATGCCCGTGCCTATATCCAGCTCTGATGTGATCTCTCCGAGTCTCCGTCCTTCTCTCTGTCTGAGAAATAGTTTTCCTCCCCGGCGCTTCGGCGCCGTCTCTCCTCTCCTCTTCCATCACCAGATGGAGGAGAACACTACGACATTATTGTTGTTGCGATCGCGTTGTTAGTAACTTCATTGGCGGGGAACGACAACTGTCATTCGCCAAAGAAGTGTGGAGGAGGAGAGGAGAGGAAGATCTGTAGCTGCTCTAGCAGCGGGCAAGCGGCGGCTTGATTCTTCACTCCACCACCGCTCAACTGACAGATACAGCTCAGCTGTAGCCTATCTGTCCGATAGCTGATAGTAGTATTGGTCGTCGAAACGGAATATCAGGGGAAAGAACTCTTCCACCTTGGCTTGCATGTTGAGATATGTTGGGGAGATATCCATGAGGATATACATTTTAGCCTGTTACTGATGCTGTGCTCTGCCTTGGCTCCTGGCTCTCTGAGCCGAGCACCATCTCAGTGAAACACACATACGTGGCCCGGTATAATGGGACCAACGTTCGAAATTGCGATTATGCAACAGTTCGTGTAAACAACAACACCTCAAGCCAATGCCATTGTAACTAAGATGTTCGAGTGAAAATAATAATTTTCAAGTGGACATTTGACCCAGTATGAAGCCATATGTAACGTCAAAACGACTAGCCTGTTGCTATGCTAGCGCTGACTATGGGGGAAGTTACACCTCCTGCGTGACGTCACGGCCTCGTTAGCCTCTGAATTAGCATTTGTTAGCTCCCCAGGGGGCGTGTCAGAGGCCCTTTAAAACAAATCGAACTCAACTAGAAGATTTAAAGCAATTCTAAACAATATAGTCTCAAAAGGTTCAATCATACACCCACACTAACTAAAATCTGTCTAATATGGGTACACACATACACAATATGATACCAAGGACCATTATTTATACTGAATTTTAGCAACAGACCACCATATGATGATTAGTCTCTCAGACCCAAAACTAAAGATTTTTGTCCCCAAATACCAAAGTTTTTGCCCACAATCCAATGCTGTATTTAGGAGAGATAACAACAATCAAATTAACAATATTTTCTAAATTTTCTAACGGTGTGGATTCTTGAAAATTAATTACCGCAATTCAGATGTAAGAGTTACATGACAATAATGTAACTCTTGTGATATTCGATTCAAGAGTTAAATATCTCTAAGGGTCCATTTGGTTACCAACTCTCCATCATTTAGGTGGAGAACCACCTAGGGGCCATTGGTTGAAAACCACTGCACTGGAGATATAAATGGTAAAAAAAATAATAATAAGACTATACATTAATAATCGAATGTCATGTTGCTATCTGGTTATGGAATTGTTTTGACTAGACAATGGTAAAGATAGTAAAATCAGCATTCCTGCCATTGAAGCAAAAGCATGTATAACTATTGACTGTTTCAAAATGGACCCAAATGGCACCAATTGGACCACCCGGGATCTCAGAGTTCAATTAACACTGTGTATGTGACCGCTGCGTGCAGTGTGGCGCTATAGTGTTTGAGACTGCACATACACACACAGACAGACACAGACACACACAGACAGACACACAGACAGTCACACAGACAGACACACAGACAGACACACAGACAGACAGACACACACACACACACACACACACACACACACACACACACACACACACACACACACACACACACACACAGACAGACAGACAGTCCGCCTGCCAGCCTGACCTTGGCGTCATCGTGTTGAGGCCAGCGCCGCCCGCGTCAGGCTAGCATGCTAAGTGAGGCGGGCCGCGTAGCGCAGGCCTGGGATTGGTGGAGAGGGAGCAGATGTCCTCACACAACCAAATGTCATACTATGTGTCCGGACGGTGCAGCTGGCCTGCATGTAACGAGCTGGGCCGTCGGGGGGGGGCAATGCCATGCCATGCCAGGCCAAGTGGAGGTAGAGGGGGGTGGTGGGGGTGGTGTATGGGCAGTGCCACCCACCCATGGGGGCTATAGCAGGACTGTAGCTACGCAACGACGGAGGGAAAACAAAAGAACGAAGAGAAAGGAAGCCCAGGGAAGAAAGAGGAAGGAGAGAGGAGGAGGACAGGGGCGGATCTAGGCTTGGGCATGGGGGGACAATGCCCCTAAATACCCAGTTTGCCCCCCCAAACACGATGCCATGCAAAACAACCCAAGATATTTCAAATTAAAGTGCTTCTATTTACTACTACTGCTACTAACTAACTACAGCTGTGTCACCACTAAGCCAACAGCATTTCATCATTGAAAACAGAAAACTCTCTGAGTCAGACCTTTAGCTTTATGCGTCTGTTGCAACTTCAACAACACCTGATGTTATTATTGATGCTTTACTTGACTAATAAAAGTCCTTGAACTGAAAATGGTATGGGTGCGACTTCACGATGAAGCCGCACCCACACCATTTTCTCTTGCCCCTCCAACATGTTCTCCTGTTCCCTCCCCAGATGGGACCAGTTACATCCGCCCCTGGAGGAGGAGGGGGAAAACAGCGTAGCGTACGGTAGAAGACGTTCCAAGCAAAACCTGAGCCATTCCATAATAACATCTAGCTAGGTTTCACCCCTTCTGCGTGATAAACTGTCTGTGCAGGACACGGCTGCGCTGTTTACCGGAGCGGATCGCGAACAAAGGGAAGGGGGGGGGGGGGGGGGGAGGCGGAGCGATGGATGGAGAGACCTGAGGCCAGGACAGAAACCCTGTTCTTTTCACAAACACCTTGTGGGGAAGAGAGAGAGAGAGAGAGAGGAGAGAGAGAGAGAGAGAGAGGGGGAGAGAGGGAGAGAGAGAGAGAGAGAGAGGAGGAGAGAGAGAGAGAGCGAGAGAGAGAGAGGGAGAGAGGCTCGAAGAACCACAAAAGAGGCTCTGTGTGCTAAAGGGTATTTCAGTTAGAGTTCTAGCCAGGACAGACCCACACAGAGCAAGCACACCCGTTGGGGAGAGAGAGACAGAGAGAGAGAGAGAGAGAGAGAGACAGAGAGAGAGAGAGAGGGGAGAGGAGAGAGGGGGGAGAGGAGAGAGAGGGGGAGGAGAGAGAGAGAGAGAGGGAGGTGAGAGAGGAGAGAGAGAGAGAGAGAGGGAGAGAGGCGAAGGGAATTTATTTGGTTAACGTCTTCCATGATTCAGTATAGGAGAAGAATGTGTGCAATTTGGCTCTGTTTATTTTGCATTAGGATATAAAATATCACACGTCCAAAGTCAGAGCCTGGTGAAAAAACGAGAGAGAGAGAGAGAGAGAGAGAGAGAGAGAGAGAGAGAGAGAGAGAGAGAGAGAGAGAGAGAGAGAGAGAGAGCAAGAGCGAGAGCGAGAGAGAAAGGGAGAAAGAGAGAGGGGTACGTTGGGCTTTTTGAGCAACATATCGGTTATGTCTCACTGGGACACAAAGGGAAGCCTTCAGCCTTCAGCGCAACGATGGAAGGGAGAGGGGGAAAAAAAGAAGTCAACCAAAAACATTGCACGTTGCCAAAGAGACAGCCTCAATCATCATCACTCAGCTTGATCCAATCCACAGCACGCAGCCTGCAAACAGCCATTTGTTTTAGAACCAGTCTAAACACCAGTCAGGAGTATATACAGCATATGGACGTGCAACGTATCGATTTTCCCGGCGAAATCTCTTGAGATATGACCATTTATTTTGGAGCGTGTAAAGGTCTTTACACCGAGGGGGGAGGGGGGGGCTGTGAATGAAATGATCTAAAAATTGCCAGTGAAACTGTAGACATGTAGTCGATGTTGATGCTTTCAAAGGTCCATGTCCCTTGTACAGTGGTTGTCAAACATTTTGATACCAGGGCCCACTATTTATTCTGCATTTGAGCCACAGACCAGCACTTGATGACATTTTTTCACCCCACAGACCGCAAAACTAAAGATTTCTTTTGTTTTTGCGGACAATTCGAGGCTGGATTTCAGAAACAAAACAGGCAAACACAAAGATCAAAATGACCATTAATCCTCTACATTCTCTAGTTGTGTAGACTTGGGCTAATACAGATGATGAATATTTTAACTCTTGAGAGTGTAAAATGAAACCAAATGGAGCCGCAAGGGTCCATTTGCAACTCTCTCAAGGACCACTGATGATCCAGGGACCACTGGTTGAAAACCACTGCTCTAATCTGTTCGACCTCGTTCTGAATAAAAATTTAATCGCTTTATCGCCATGGACTATTTGCATTCTTTGTCGTTGCACTCATGACACAAACAGCGGTTAGATTTTTTTTTTAGTTTAATCGCACGGGAAGAGAAAAGTGCCTCCTTAACTCTCAATTTAACGCTCAAGAGTAACAATCAGGATCTGACTGCATGCATGCACACTGCTGTGAATCTTTAAAGTGTCATTTCTGTCACTAAAATTATAGTGATGTTTATCTAGTCACGTGATTCAGTGATCCAGGCTAGCAGTCTCTCTCTCTCTCTGTGGCGTTTATGTGGCGTTATGGACCTCTGAAGTCGCTGAAAACAGTGGAGAAAAAAAGAAGAGGAAAAAAAAACAAGCAGCCCTCTATTTTATGTAAACCAACTTAAGTTTAGTTGAAGTAATCGTGACTCTTATCATAAGGATTTCCCTATGCTGGCTGCCAGGGCTGGCGTTGTGGAAGTTTGACTTCAGGCCACAAAAGACAAGATCTTCCACTTCATCATCATCATCATAGGAGGAGGAGAAACATACTGAGAGCGCCGAGCGAAAAGAAGAAAAAGAAAAAAAAAAACACACACACAGAGGGACTTGGCCTCTGTGGAGTCACCACCAGCCAAGGCGTGGAGCAGGGGCGGATGTAACATTTCCCAATTGGGGGGGGCAGGAGAAAATGGTACGGGGCGGCTTTATCGCCTGTGTCGCGATGAAGCCGCACCCATAACCATTTTTGGTTACAGGACTTTTATTAGACAATTAAGCATCAATAATGACATCAGTTGTTGTTGAAGCTGCAACAGACACGCAGCATGCACAAAGCTAAAGGTCTGACTCAGAGAGTTTTCTGTTTTCAATGATGAAATGCTGTTGGTTTAGTGGTGACACAACTGTAGTTAGTTTGTAGCAGTAGTAGTGTTTCAAATCATTTTAAATATAAGCACTTTAATTTGAAATATCTTGCGTTGTTTTGCATGCCATAGTGTTTGGTGGGGCAGACTGGGCATTTAGGTAGGGGGGCATTGCCCTCCCATGCCCATGCGTAGATCCGCCCCTGGCGTGGAGGTCCTCATATAGCGGTGAAAAATGCCCCCTTCCTTGACCATGGTGGTGCTGGATAATGGGAGCGTTCCTGAACGCGTCGGTGTGAATGGTCTCTCGTTAGGAGAGACCCCGCACTCGGCACCCACGGCCAGAAGGAAAAATAAACTCAGATGAAAGGAACAGAAACGACAATAAAAGAGGCAGGCAAGGGAAAGAAAGCAGGGATTTGAGATGTTCTCGGGGCCAAAACCGCAGATAAAAATCTAACCGCAGAATGAAGGCCAGATTGCTCTAATTCACTGTCATCTCAGGGACTGCATGGAGGGGAAAGAAGGAGAGCGGGAAAGAGAGAGAGAGAGAAAAAGAGGGGCCTTTCCCTCTCGTTTTCTGCCTGCCCACACCCGCACCCAGTCCGCCATTCAAATTCACTGCTCTTAAATTGTTTGCCCTCTCCTTTTAATGGCTGTCTCAAGATCATCAGCTCTTAAAATAAACACCGGGGCTTGAGTTACCCCTCCCCTATCACCATTTCCACTGCAGCATGACCACGTCTGACTGTACGGACACTATCACTCTCTCTCTGTCTCTCTCTCTCTGCCTCTGTCTGTACAGTATTGCTGTTGGTGCTGTTGCTGCGCTCTCCACTGTCGGTTTTGGGGGTGGCTGGAAAGGAGAGCTTCATCGCCTCGTCGCATTAAAAAGCCAAGCAGCAGCAGAAGAATGGAAACTCAAGTAGGCCCTCGCTCCGGAGCAGCAGGGTGGTCTGTGTCTAATAATACACCAATCAAAATGTTACCGCACAAAGCGCAAATAACAGAGCGGATCAACTTGACGGCTGCTGCTTCTAGAGGCAGACCAGGGCAGAGACATCTGTAAAAATACCCAGTAATATGGGCAATTGTATTGTAATACCCCCAGCCCCCCCCCCACACACCCGCCTCCAATCCACCCCCCCTTTCCAATTTCCAATCTTTTTTTTTCTTAATAATTCCTGAGCAATGCTCTGGATTCAGATTAAAATTGAAAGAAAGCAGAGACCGCATGCTTTTAAGGACATTTTATACGCACTTGCCGGGTAACTTTCCACTTACATGGTGACAGACTGCTCCCAGTCAAGGACCAGTGAGGGGCACCCAGTCGGGGCCTGTGTGTGTACCCACTGCTCTCCTGGCCCCGCGTACACACGCCTGCAGAGCAGGGTGTCAGGTGGGTCCTCTCAGGTCCACAGGCCTACTAGGAGAATACAGGTCATGCCTGTGTGCATTTCTGTGCGCGTGTGTGGCTAATGTCTATCTAAATTCACAATATCTGCGTTTGCGGGCATGTGCCATGTCTGTGCAGACACACACACACCACATGCACATGGCTGTGTGTGTGTGTGTGTGTGTGTGTGTGTGTGTGTGTGTGTGTGTGTGTGTGTGTGTGTGTGTGTGTGTGGTGTGTGTGTGTGTGTGTGTGTGTGTGTGTGTGTGTGTGTGTGTACGTGTGCACCAGGTGTGAACTAGGGTTCAGGTGCCAGGTCAGTCAGGGGAGAACTAGGCATATGCTCGGCCATGATGGACAGTGTTTGTTGTCTCTCTCTCTCTCTTGCGGTCTCTGCGGCACACATGCGCTCACATGCACAGAAAACAGGAAAAAACAAGGCATTAAAAATCATATGTACAGCTTCCCTCCTATGGACTTAAAGCTAGTCACTGGGGACGCGGGCTTAATCTTTGAAGAGAGGAAAGCAGACTGCATTTGAAGGAGAAAAAATGAAAGGGGAAGGGATGCAGGCTCATGTTTATGAAAGATAACAATATTTTTCAAAGGCTGCCGCTCCGCGTTCAAGTGAAAAGCGGTGTAAGGCCCCCCCTGCGGATGAGTCTCTCATATCTTCGGCTTTTTTTTTTCTGCGCCTTTCAAATGGTCTGGTATCTAGGTCGCCATCTCCAAAGACACTTCACAGACTCTTCAGAGGATCAAACCCAGGTGTAGGCACCGAGGAGGACTGGGAGCGATCCCAAATAATACGTGTGAATAACATTAAAAGAAATCACCTTTAATCTAGAAACGAGGTTATTTAGAAAATCTCGGCTGCCCCAGTTGGTCCACCTCCAACAACAATTGTTTTATAAATCCAGAAACCCGTACCGTACTACATTCGCTGAGAAGAAAATCACATTTTCCTTCCTTTTTTTCCAGAGGGAACGGAAAGATCCTGCCTTTTGTAACCGTCGTATTCCAACTTTACTCAAGGTAAAGACCATGATGGACTCTACTCTACGGACGGCATCAGATACACCAGTGACAGGGTTATTTTTTCCCTCCATTTACCCCCCAAAAAAGTATTGGTTTTGGACACCCAAGGTTCCCGCCCCCGACGACTTTGTTTAATGCTCAAAATGTAAATGTAAGGCTATTTTCCAACGAATGGGACGGGTCGGTGGCAGTCCTGCATGACGGTGGGGATGCCCTCTATAGTGTGAAAGTGATCAGAGTGGATTCCTCTGGCAGTGGCCAGTGTGCTCTGGTTGCCCACAGAGTGGGCCAAAGTGCCAGCACCACCACGGTAACGGCCCCAGCCGCTGTGCGCCACCGGCGGCCACTCTCCTCCGTGCCAAGCAGGACAGACGCTGACGCCCCTTGGACACGGCCCAGGCGCGGTATGCCGGGTAGAAAGCGGAGGTAAATAAATAAATATAAATAAATGAATTTAAAAAGAACAACCTCGGTGTCCATGGCAACCTGATTCAATGACCTTTTTTTTGGACAGTTACCCAACAACCACACACACACACACACACACGCACACACACGCACACACACACACACACACACACACACACACACGTACAGTGTTTGTCGGTTTGGTATCGGGGTGTGATAGCCTACGGTCTTTTGTTGTGCGATTCAATGCCGGTCCAGGGAAGTTCTCGGTGTTAATGTAACCCTGAGTGTGTAAAGACAGGACCCAGGTGGGTCTATCGTTTACACTTTCAGGTTAAAATGAACACGGAGGATTTTTTTTTTTCCATTACGGCTTTTGATTTGTCTAGAAACGGAATGAGGACATGACGTGAGAGGACTGGTAAAAGACCTAGAGGGACTGTTCCAAATAAACATGCCCAAACAAACAATGCAATTTCATAAACTTCTTGTTTCTAATCTCTGCCATAGTTTTTTTTTTTCTTACATTATTGCTCATGAGAGAGTGTGAGGAGAGAGAGAGAGAGAGAGAGAGAGAGAGAGAGAGAGGAGAGAGAGAGAGAGAGAGAGATGGGGGAAAAAACTGTGTTGTTTTCCTATCTTTTATGAAATTTATGCGTCAGGGCTGCCAATAAGAATTCAAATGAGTATGAAATTATAGACGAGAGAGTTGAGCGCTGACAGTTGACGGGTATAATGAGAATGTTACCGTCCAAAATTATGCCTGTGAAACGGAGCCGGCCGTCCATATGAAAAGCAAACAGACGGAGAGATGGAGCGTGTGTGTGTGTGTGTGTGTGTGTGTGTGTGTGTGTGTGTGTGTGTGTCTGTGTGTCTGTGTGTGTCAGGTGATTTGGTGGTTTTGGTGCCAGAGCCCAGAGTCGGGCTGATCCCTCTCCTTCTTGTAGGAGTGTGTGTGGAGGAGGAAGAGCAGCAGTATGAGTGCGACGAGCAGAGACTGAATTTATACAGTGTCGTCGCCGCCGCACTGAAAATAGCCAATCTACAGGCTCACGCGTGACGCAAAAAAACATGCATACAACACTGCCGTGCGGCGGAGCTACAAATTCAGCCTAAGACGGAAACAAGTGACAAAGTGCAGAATGGTAATTAGAGATTGGGAGGCAGTGGAGTGTGGAGCTTTTAGCAAAGTCCATTCGACAGAATTTGAAGAGAAAGAAAAGGGAAAAGAGAGAAAAAGAGAGAAGAAGAAAAACTCTTCACTGGTTACTATGCCTGCAGAACCCTAAACCCAAAACACATTACGCTCCGAGTCGTTCGGTCCATTCTGTGGACTGTGGATATAAGAATGATGAATCGATCCCGACGAAAAACATAAAATAATACAATTTAGATTGTGGTCATTAATAAAAAACCTTGCTTTCTCCGTTTTTATGCAGAGAGCTCCAAGCTGTGCATAGCACTGTTTAACAATGATTAGGGGAGGGGGACGTCTTTTATTCCCTGCGACGACGGCAGAGTGTAAATCTCTCTCATCCTCTCCACTTTGTCTCCGTCTAAGCTCGCCCGTTTGTAGTTCAGCTGCTCCGAGATACGCGGTGCGAGTTTATTTATTTATCCGATTCACATTAATTAGAGCGTTTGCCGCTGACAAACAGGCATGCGGCCGCGTTAGCGCCTGGTGTACTGTACTGTACTGTACTGCACTGTACACCCACCTCCAGCCCCGTCACCCCCCCTCCCCGGCCCCCCCATCCATCCCCCTCCACCCCTGCTGCTGACTGTCAACCCGTGGAGGTGTAGGAGGATCACTGGAAACGCTGTGCTAATGTGACAACGCCAAAACCAGGGACACGGAAAGGCACACACACAGGTGTACAGTACACACACACACACAGTACAGCCATACACTGACACACGCATCCATGCTGCACACACATGCACACTCACACGTGTTTTGCATTCATTAACGAGTGACCAATAATGAAATGATACGATGATATTTCCAAGTATAATTAAAAGGACCAAAACGTAAAATGGTAATAAAAGAAGGGGATGTGGTTATTCAGGAATAACATTAGGAAGATGATTATGGAGCCGTTTGGCTTTGGCCACCGTCCGACCGATCATTCAAAAACACAATCACCTTAATTACATGAAAGCCTAGCTGGCTTCCGCTTTCTGGCCATGTCAGGCCGAATAGGTGAACATTCGTCCAAAGTGGGTAAACGTTTGGCGAAAAATAGGCCAACGTTCAAAGAACAAAAAAAAATGGGTAAAAAGAAAGGCAAATCAGCAAAAAGCCTAGGCAATTAAGAGAATGTAGAAGAATTGTTGTTTCGATAAAGGTTTGCCAAAACTTGTAATTGTAGACTAATTCTAGTAAACGTCGTCAAAAGGAGGTCTGTGGCTCAAAACAAGCAGAATAAATAGTGGGCCTTGATAAATGAAACACGATGGTTGAAAACCACCATTGCCATTTTAGACCCAATAGAACAGTCCAGGTCCTAGACTGCACTGTATACTGTATGTATACCACTTCCGTACAGTATCTTAAATTATTAGCATTCGTAGTCCCACATAAATAAAATATATACATTAAATACTTATGCTCAGCAAAGTCCCCTGCACCCCCACCACCTCACCCCAAACCCCCCACCCCCCTCTACCGTCCATATTCACGCTGTTATTTCAGCGAACAAAAGAGGGGCTCTCGAGGCCATGGGTGGATCCATGAAAAGAAGAAAGAAGCCCTGCTCCTGGTCCCTGGCTGAATAGGGGCCTTTCACACTCAGAGAGGCCTGTTTACTCTCCCTCAATAATGGCTCTAATTTTCGGATCATTATTGAGTAATTCCCCCCACCCCTACGCCCGGCGTTTAACGCGCTCTCCCATCACTCACGGGCCGCCTGCGTGCCGTGCGCGCAGCTCGTGCCCCACGCGGGTCTGATTCCCACCCACCACCCCCCCATCTGAAATTATGTGAGAATCCGTTGCCCAGTCTATACAGTCCAGCCGTACCTTATATTATAGACCCGATGATGTGCCAGAGTCTACAGGCTTGTTTGATTTAACAGCATATACAGGTCTGTCAAATTACACCAAAATGTACTGCTTCCGTTTCATATAGCCTATCATTTCCCTCTCTCTCCCTCTTCAGGCTTTAAAAATATACCGGTATATATTAAAAAAAAAAAAAAGTCATATTTCTTGGCCAAAATGTTATACCATCTGGTCTATGATTTATAATAAAAAAAACATTTTGTCCTATTCATAAATACCTATAATCATCGCACAGCACTCTGTACTTCATTGGCCAGAATGTGTGTGTGTGTGTGGTGTGTGTCTGTGTGCGTGTGTGTGTGTGTGTGTGTGTGTGTGTGTGTGTGTGTGTGTGTGTGTGTGTGTGTGTGTGTGTGTGTGGAGTGGGGTAGGGGGATCATTCTCCCTTCTCATTGGACAGGAGCTGAGCATTATCCTCCATTTTGTTTTGGACCGGAATCCCTAGCAGCAGCAGCAGCACCAGCACCAGCACCATCACGCTGAGTAACAATATAAGCTCCGCGAAGCCGCTTGGAAAATACACTTAAAATTACAAAAAAGTAATATGCCGATGATGATCATTTCACTGCATGTATTCATAGGTACAATAGTAATGTTGTTGTTGTTGTTGTTGTTTTTAAATCGTTGATACGTATTTCCGATGGCGATGTGTGTGCCGGCGAAAAAAAAAAAAACAGAAATCCATACGCATGGTGGTGTGAGCCAGGGGCTCCTGGCGAGGGGGGTGAGAAGTGTTCATCGAAAATGAGTATATAGTGTGTGTGTGTGTGTGTGTGTGTGTGTGTGTGTGTGTGTGTGCGTGCGTGTGTGTGTGTGTGTGCATGTGTGTGTGTGTGTGTGTGTGTGTGAAAAACGAGAGGAAAAAGAGAAAGAAAGGATCAGAAGGAGAGAGAGGTTGGCAGAGTGTGTGTGTGTCGGTTTGAAAAGCTGGCACCTTCCAAACAGAGCTGCGGCTTTGGGTGCCAAACGGTGCCAACCAGCCTCACTAGGCTGAATGTGTACCCTGCCTCTCTCTTTGTGCTCGCCACGCCGTTTTGCATCATCTCTATTCTCTACGCCTTTCTTTCGTACTTTTTTTTTTGTTTATATCGGCGCTGAATATCTGCATTACGACGACCCACGGTTTGACATCGATTATGCTGTTAAATAAAATGAAAAAGGAGGAGGTAAGACGAAAAAGAAAAGCGTCAAACGATGCGGTAATATTTACCCGTTATTCAACTCGCTCATTTATTTTAAGGATTATGTTGGATTCTTTTGTTTCGAGGGGATTTTGAGTGTGTGTGTGTGTGTGTGTGTGTGTGTGTGTGTGTGTGTGTGTGTGTGTGTGTGTGTGTGTGTGTGTGTGGGGGGGGGGGGGGGGGGGTTAATGGCTCTGAAATGCCAAATTGTGTTTGTGAAGCAAAAAACAAAACATGAAAAAATTAAAAAAAGAAATAAATTTCAACAAAAAATATATAAGAATAAAAACTGTACATTTAAAATCAGTGAGTGACGCAGGGAAGGTGAATCCGTCGGTATTCCCGGGGTGTTTCCGGACGGCATTATGCCTGTGACTGTGTGTTCCGTCTAGAAAAAGGGAGAGAGAGCTGTCCCAATTACAGAGCAGTCTTCCCTCGGATCTGCTCCACTGGGCTGGAGGAACAAGCAGCCCGGCCATGAGACTGTGCTGCTGGGACCTGGCCCAGCGCAGCCTGCCCTGCCTCCTCTCCTCCTCTCTCTCTCTCCCACCACCTCGCTCCTCTCCTCGGTACAAGGAGCAGCCAGGCCAAGCCACCCCTCCTGCGAGGGTATATGTTTTTAGGGAACAGACAGATTTCCAGCTTGGCGCCTGCACAGAAGAGAGAAAAGAGGAAGGAGGAGGACTTGGCCATATATACCGGAGTCGAATGCCGGCGCGCTGAGACGGCACTATAGAGAACTATATATATATGCGTGAAATGAATATATATATATATATATATATATATATATATATATATATATATATATATATATATGCGTGAAATGAATAAAAAATGAGTAAAAATAGAGGCTATATTCTGTGTTTATTGTTTGTTTAATATATATATTTTATTCTATTTCAAATTGAATTACAAGAGAAAAAGTTCTATTTCATGACTCAAGTCTAGGCGACTTAAATTTTAATAACGCTAAATTAATTGAATTTATTGTGCATGTTTTGTTGTTGTTTTTTAAACAGATTAATTTCTTATTAAAGTCTTATATCAGTGATCAATGAAATAAATAAGATAAAAACACAAAATAAACAGCGTGGATAGAAAGAGAAAAAAATATGAGCAGTTCTTGCTAAAAGGGGTTATTTAATTACAATCCTCAATTATACAAATAATTAAAAATCGCTGTACAGTGAAATTAGGAAATAAAGTTAATCCATTTTTTTGCCACGCAATAGGTACTTTCTGGTACGAGGAACTGTTTTCACTTGCAAAACTAAAACCTGACCTTTGCCTCACAACGAAGCTTAATTCCATCATATTATTCTGAGGCTTTTGTGTGTGTGTGTGTGTGTGTGTGTGTGTGTGTGTGTGTGTGTGTGTGTGTGTGTGTGTGTGTGTGTGTGTGTGTGTGTGTGTGTGTGTCCCTTTCTCAATATTATTCACTAAACTGGATAATTACAGTGGATGTTTCTGAGGGCGAGCTTGGCCCTGGTGCGTGGCGCGCTGGAGTGGTTGGGCCTATGTACCGCGGCGAAACGTTGGGAAAGATCGGTTTAAGGGGGAAGAGGGGTGGCGGTAGTGGGGGTCAGAGAAAGGATCGGACACATAGCGCCTGTAATCCTGAGCACGTAACGCTTCGCCTCTCGTTCAAATCGATTCCACCGGAGCCTCCGTCATACTGGAATAATCTGTACCAGCGATTCCTTACACTCCGCACACTCCTCTCTCACACACACACACACACACACACACACACACACACACACACACACACACACACACACACACACACACACACACACACACACACACACACACACACACACACACACAGCACAAAAAGAAAAAAAAAACTGGTGGAAAGAAATTGGGGAGCTCTGAAAATGGGCCAAAAGCTAGGGGGTTTCTCCACAAACCCTATGCTTCCCCGACGTGAACACATTAAAAGGCGAACAGTGTTGCCGGCGCTGTCTTGTCGTGAGAGAGGGCCTCGCCGAGGCTCAAACTTTATTGGCCGCATTATTTAAAACGACAACACGGCGCATGAAAGTTCTCCGCCGAGAGAGAGAGAGAGAGAGAGAGAGAGAGAGAGAGAGAGAGAGAGAGAGAGAGAGAGAGAGAGAGAGAAACGGAGCGGTGGTGCTGTTTCTCACACCAGATGAATGTGGCTCCCGCGGCGCCGGGTGCTCGCTTCTACTCAAACCAAACCCCCCCCAAAACCCCCCTCCGTCTCTCTCCCGGTCCGCCCCGGTTTGTAGAACCACTGCCAGAACAGCAGAGAGAGCAGCACAATTCCCCGTTCCCCTTCCAGAATTATTCTGCAACGACAGTCTTGGCCGTGGAAAAGAAGATCGAGGAGCACCCTTCTATCCTTGTTTTTTTTTTTCTTATAAGCTTGGGAGATGCCCTCTCTCATTTTTTTGTTTTTCTGTCCTGTTAAAATCGAGCGCATGAATTTCGCTCTCGTCATCCCGCTGAGCGGCCAACACACACACACACACACACACACACACACACACACACACACACACACACACACACACACACACACACACACACACACACACACACACACACACACAGCTGGATGGAGGAAGGAAGACGCAGAAAAACCGTGCGACCGCAAACCCAGAGCGCGCAGTCCTTAACACGACCGTCTCTATTCGTCGTTTTTACTCACATTCATACAGTCACATTTTCTGACTACGGCTTGCCGGATTCCTGAATTATTGCCACTGTAATGCCTTTGCAAAACACATGAATGCCAAAAATCCTTTACACACACACACACACACACACACACACACACACACACACACACACACACACACACACACACACACACACACACACACACACACACACACACACACACACACACACACACACACACACACACACACACACACACACACACACTCAAGAGAGGGAAAAAAAGAAATCTTGTTAATGGTAGAATTAAATTAGTGGGGTAAACGATTCCACCATGTCCTATTGGGTGTCTCTGGTTCAGTCTATTAACTAGTCTGATAACATTATACCTCCTTTTGAAACACAGGATGTTAGGCAAACCAGATTAGATGTCTTTGACAGATCAGCCCTGACAGAGTTATGTCCTCTGGCCTGGTCAGACTCTTTGTTTCGCCGCTACTATAAAAGCCATTCTCCCATGCGGCCGTGCGTGCGTACATGCGTGGTGTAATGGTCAGGGCAGATGCAGGCGCGCTGGGAGGAGGAGGAGGAGGAGGAGGAACACGCTGACAGGTTGAAGCCTGATTTATGCTTATATAGTGGCGCTGGTGTCTGCTGTCTGTCCCGTCGCACACCTTAAATAGTCCATCTAACTACGCTGGGACGCTCTGCTCTGCTCTGCTCTGCTCGCAGTGAGTTAGAGGAAGAAGAAGAACAGCCTCTGCCGCGGTGCATGGTTCCACCACCATGGCAGCTGCAGATACGGTGTTTTCTGGCGCGCGAAAGGCAGATGCACGCAAGCACGCATTCGCACATGCACGCACACACACATGTACCCACACACGTACACACACGCGCACACGTGCACGCGCGCACACACGTGCACGCACACACACACACACACACACACACACACAAAAGGTTGGCTCTCAGACCTGGCACAGGCACCTCTCTGGTCTGTCTGTCTCCAGTATAGGGAACAGATTAGGAGGGCTCTCTCTCTCTCTCTCTCTCTCTCTCTCTTCTCTCTCTCTCTCTCTCTCTCTCTCTCCCCCTCTCATTCTCTCTCTCTCTCTCTCTCTCTCTCTCTCTCTCTCTCTCCCCCTCTCATTCTCTCTCTCTCTCTCTCTCTCTCTCTTTCTCTCTCTCTCTCTCCCTCTCTCTCAGAGAAACATCTTTTTATCATAACGGCGTGGGTAATGAAAGCCGTATGCGCGGCGTGGCTCCGGCTTCCAAAACATGAGTAATGCTGGAAAACGTTGGGAGATTCGTCAGGGGCTGACAAATATGGAACACGTCGCTTCGAAAAGTACCTGACCTGATCCGAGGAGGGGTCCCTCTGGAGATGGATTCAAGGGAATGATGATGATGATGATGATGGCCGGACCGGATGGACAGAAGGAAGGCCGGGCAGGCATGCAAGAAGAAGCAGAAGCAGCACCCGAATGCATGGAGAGTGCTGGACGTTTTAGGGCTTTTTTTCCCCTACAGACATGTGATCAAAAGCTGAGATTCCTCTCTCTGTCCATCGCGTTCATTTCCTCCACATCCTCAAACCATTATCATCATCATCATCATCATCATCGTGAGGAGGGTGTGGAGGGATCTGTCATTACGTCAATAAGTCTTATTCGCTATGTGGGAATTCAACCCCCTCGTAGGTTATCAACAATTGTATCGCATTTGTCAATTCTTTTTTCGTCTGATTGCAAGGCGGTTGATTGCAACTGTCGGTGCAGCTGTGGAACAGGAGTGCTGTGGACTGTGGACCAGAGCGACTCAAAGCTGCAGTTCTGGACCACGCAAACTGAAGTGGTTTGATCAGGGCCGAGCTCGGCTTGTCCTCGCTGACTGCCCCGCCTGAGAGAGAGGCCTGCGACTATAATTGGACAAAAGCAAGACACACCACAGAGTGAGGGAGGGACAGAGAGAGCGACAGAGAGACAGAGACAGTGACAGATACATGGAAAGGAGGGGGGGGGGGATTTTTCTCTTGTCCTGTCAGTCACACGGCTTGAAAGCAAGCCCCCCACCAACACACACACACACAGCTGGCGACAGTGACATCATGACGATGTGAGAGAGTGAAGTGAAACGCCGCTGCCAGCGAGGCGAGCGGAGCGGCGACAGGGACAAGCGGCGACTGAGGCAGGCAGGCGCTTGTGTTCCAAATCGTCAGGCCTGGCAACCGATAGCTTCCACACGACACAGACACCCTGAAAACAGTGTGCTGAGCGGAGGACGAGAGAGAGAGAGAGAGAGAGAGAGAGAGAGAGAGAGAGAGAGAGAGAGAGAGAGAGAGAGGAGGGGAGCTAAGAATAAAACTGTAACGAAGCCACGGCGAAAGGTTAGAATGGAGCCACTGTCTGCGTGTCCTCTGTAAACTCTGGTTAACCCCCGAGCCTGCATGCACGCCTCCCCGCAAAAACAGCACCCGTAGAACTCCAACCAAAAGAGACAAGGGCTATATTTCGATTCTTTTTTTTCTTTTTTACTTTAGGTTTCCAACACAAAGCAGGCAAGCAGCCATGCATCCTGCAAAAAATGATAATATTTTTGTTTCCTTTTCACCAAGCAGCACACTACAGTAAAAGGCGTATAGGTAAACAAAATGCATGTTTTTTCCGCTGATGGTGGATCTACAGTATAATATTTTTTATTGAAGTAAAGAGGTCTCCTCTCTCTTGCAGCGAAGGGGGGGAAGTGGGGGTGTGGGGGGATGTAAAATAGGACTTGTGTCTTTGCCAAGCAGAGCTCTGAGCCTCTCCCTCATAAGCAGTTTGCAAGTGTGTTCTGCTTTTTAAGATGTGAGCATAAACAGAGATGCGGGGGAAAGAAATATTTTGACAAATGTTAACAATAGCGTACCGCTTCGTGATGGAACATAACCTATGAAGGGAAAAAACACACACACAGTATGAAGTGCTGTATAGAAGCCATGATGTTGTGTGTCGTATTCGCATGAAATATGTTATTAATATGTTATATTATTTGTGCACATAAAAAAACCTGCATGTGTGCATGCGGGAAAAAAACACATGCATAGATGGATGTACATATACAGCAGGGGTTTTCGACCTTTTTCATACCAGGGCCCTTATTCATCATTTCAGCCGCGGATCACCATTTTATGTTAAGGATTTTCAAGTTTTTATGCACAATTTAGGACAGATAAACTGGCAAAACTTTGGTTCAAAATAACGATTATTCTACAATTTCTATTTGTGTAGATTCTTGAAAATTAAGCAATTCAGATGTTTAAATCTAACTCTAACTCCTGAGAGTGTAAAACGAAACCAAATGGACCCTCACAAGTCCATTTGGTTTCATTTTACACTCTCAAGAGTACAGATTATAATCCATTTGGTTACCAACTAACTGTCCATCATTTAGCCTGCATGGGGGACCACCCAGTGGACCAGTGGTGGTCCCCGGACCACTGGTTGAAAGCGGGACAAGCCTGCTAGGAGGGTGGGGGGGGGGGTTGGATTGGGAGTGAGGGGCCTTGTGAGTCCTGGCAGCGGGTGAAAAAGGCTCCACTCCGAGGGGGGCCAGGCTTCACTGGGAGCTAATCTGAGCGGCATTTCGCCACGGCACATTGTGGAACAGGAAGAGACGCTCGCAGAGGGCCCCGCTAACTGAAGCCGAGTTACACACTGGACTGAAAGGAGCCCGGCATGGGGTGCTCTGTCACAGAGGAGCCGTTGGGCCTCCCTGCCAAGGAGCCGACTTAATGCTCCTCGGTCTGTAACTGTATCCCGGGTCTGCTGGTAAGACAATACATACACTTTAGACCCGGGATAATAGCGGAGGGCAGGGAGATGGGTCTGGTGTAGCCGTCCGACCGCACAGCGGTAGGAGTTTGGGGCGGTGTCAATGTTTACACTCCGAACCTGACTCTACCCGACAAGCACCTGAAGTGCAACAACAGCCAACTGACCCTGAGCCGGATGGTGAGACACGCCAAGCACAACAGCCAGGGGCAGGGGGGGTATTATGTCAAGAAAAATGTGGATTCACACTCAGCCTACTTTTTCAGATATCAAATGATTGCCACAAATAGCAAATGAGAGGACAATATAATGAGGAAGATAAATGATTGCATGATGTTGCTATACAACGCCTCAAACCACACAGATGAGGAAAATACAACGCCATTAGGCTGTGTTCATGCTTTATGAAATTAA
Source organism: Benthosema pterotum (assembly GCA_039105355.1). NCBI lineage: Eukaryota > Metazoa > Chordata > Actinopteri > Myctophiformes > Myctophidae > Benthosema > Benthosema pterotum. The sequence continues at coordinate 25,509,156 of CM076965.1, read as the reverse complement.
ACGTTTTCTTGTACGTCTATTTCATTATGGCTTGTTCAGATCTAAATTAATGTCAAAACCCCATTTTGAACGGATTAACTCAATACCACAAATGTCATTATTTAAAGTCAATTCGACTAAATGCAAGGAGAAACGACTAGATGAATTTACAATGTACGGTATTTTATATAAATAGGACAACAAACACACACACACACACACACACACACACACACACACACACACACACACACACACACACTTAAATGTATGTAAAACATGCACTGACTACATGGTGAAGATGCTTAACAACGACACTTCCACCAAACTGCCAAGAAAATCAGCAGCAAAAGCAAATTACCAGCTAATATAAATCACATGCATAAAAAGTCCCACTTCTGTCATAGTCGTATCAACTGCAAAATGTACTAAATTGAATATCACAACAGGGACTTTTGTTTTGAGTATGGGTTATGGCATACCGTAGGGAGTCAAGTCTAGGGCCGTTTCTAAACACACTTTCCAAACATTTCTGCCACCTCTGCTTCAACTTTGGTCACCAGAGCCTGAGGGAAACACCTGTCCTGGATATGCTCACACATAAAACCATCTCATAAGCTAACACAGACACTGCTAACACTGTCCAAGCACAGGCAAGGCCATTTCAAGCTGTAAATGTGTGTGTGTACTGTGTGCTACATGAGTAAATGTGAGTGTGTGTGTGTGTGTGTGTGTGTGTGTGTGTGTGTGTGTGTGTGTGTGTGTGTGTGTGTGTGTGTGTGTGTGTGTGTGTGTGTGTGTGTGTGTGTGTGTGTGTGTGTGTATGGGGGAGGGGGGGTATGATCACACAAGGTCCTGTGTGCGTGTGTGCTCGCGTGTGAGTGCGTGTGTGTGTGTGCGTTGTTTACCTATATTGCCTAAGTGTGGTTAGAATGCCAGTGAACGAAACTGTGTGAGTGAAGTGTGTTTGAGGGAGAGCCTGTTTATGTGCGTGCAGACGTGCACGCCGCCCGTGCATGCGTGTGTGTGTGTGTGTGTGTGTGTGTGTGTGTGTGTGTGTGTGTGTGTGTGTGTGTGTGTGTGTGTGTGTGTGTGTGTGTGCGCGTGTGCTCGTGCTGGTTGGCGAGAGGATGGGTTTGCAGAGCGGTAGTGGAGTGAGGCTGCGGACTGAGGCAGCCTGTGGGGCCAAAGAGCGGGAGGTGAGACTACACACAGGACGTCTGTGACTGCTAAACAGCCTGGGACACGGCCAGCTGTCTGCATGCACGCTCCACACACACCACACACCCACACACACACACACACACACACACACACACACACACACACACACACACACACACACACACACACAACCCAACAACAAGCCACAAACACACAACACGCACTGCTATCGACACGCAGAACAACAATAACAACAACAACAACACACGGTGTACTGGCACATAAGTCTCATTCTCTGTCTCTCAATCTCTCTCACACGCATGCATGCATGTGAGTGTGCACGTGTGCGTGCGTTCGTGCGTGCGTGCGCACACGCGCACACACATGCACATACAGAAAGAAGTCTGAAATAAACAGGTTTGCAGATGCTTTTGTTTACAGATGGCACAGGAAAACATGCACATTTGGATATAAGCAAATTTGCCCACAAACACATGAACAAATGTACCAGTGCAAACATATCCCTATGTAAACACAGGTTTTAATCCTCGCCCTGTGCAACGCTTCCAATCACGCGGAACAGCCGGACAGGGAGCATTTATTTAGAAAATATAAAGTATATTGTACTGCATTTATAAAAAAAAAACCATGGTGATATATTGTTTCATGTATATTATGATCCACATTTTAAGTGCTATTGTAGGCAGGAGATAGCAGACTCACTATAAAGTAGCTGTTTGTTGTGATTATCAAAGGCTGGCATTAGATGTGGGGGAATACAGTGAGGTGCTAGTTTTGGCACTGGAAATGGTGTTTCACCTGCCAAAATGTGTGAAGCATCAGGCGCTGACCTGTGTGTGTGTGTGTGCGTGTGTGTGTGTGTGTGTGTGTGCATGCACACACGTGCACAAGTGTGCATGTGTGCACACTCGGCAGTCCGTCCATCTATTTTACAGGGTTCCTGAGTGTTTGTTTGATGGATGTTTGCGTGCGTTTTTATTCATTCGCCGCCGCTTTCGAGTAACTACCGCATGCATGTATGCGTGGGTGCGACTGCGTGCGAGCACGCATCTATAGTGTAAACACCGAAATACGCCTTGTTAAATTATCATTTGTAATAATAGAATAGAAGGTACAAATGCATCCATTTGATTACATTTTCTACACACTCAACGTCATCTAAACAAACACTCTGACCGTGCGGTAGGTATACCTCGCGCAACGACACATGGCAAGTGTTTCAGACACACATTAACGTAAAGGCACTAAAGCAGTGTTTTTCAACCCGTGGTCCTTGAGAGAGTTCTAGGTGGTCCCCAGCTGAATGATGGAAAGTTGCTTAACCAGGTGTAACTCTTTGAGAGTGTAAACATGAAACCAAAACTGATTTCATTTTTATGCTCTCAAGAGCTACATTCTCTTGTTGTGGTCTGCACTACAAGAGAATGTAGAGGATTAATGGTCATTTTGATCTGTATGTTTGACCGTATTGTTAACCCAAATCCAGCATGGGTATTGTGGACAAAACCAAAATAAACCTTTTGCCGTCTGTGGGGGCTAAAATGTCATCAAATAATGGTCCCCCCGTGGCTCAAATTCTGAATAAATAGTTGGCCCTGGTATCAAAAAGGTTGAAAACCACTGCACTAAAGCCTTACGCGACGCGTGAATCCCCCCTCACATCACCACCATCACGTACCTGGCGTGTGGACGAAGTAAGCCAGGTAGAGGTCCAGCTCTTTGACGGAGACTCCGATGTGGTGCGGCTGCACGCACAGGCCGTGGTTGGAGCACTGGGGCGACTTGACCAGCCGCTCGCCGTCCGTGCTCTCCAGGGGGCTGCCCTTGAACAGGATGACCATCACCAGGTCCAGCCGCCACACCTTGTCGGCCTGGCGCAGGCAGTCGATGCGGCGGATCTTGCCCTTCTGGTCGGGGTTGGACAGCACGCAGCAGGGCGGCTTCTTGCCCGTGATGGTGAGCACAAAGTCCTCGCGGAACTCGGGCCGGATGTCCTTGCGGAGCTTGGCCAGCAGGCGCGACGCCCACTTCTGCTTGATCTCGGGCTTCTCGCCCAGCAGCTCGTCCTTCACCGCGCGCTCCTCGTCCTTGGTCATCCTCTTCTCGTGCTTCTTGAAGTACTTGCGCTTGCGGGCCTGCAGGTTGAACCAGGTGTAGGAGAAGGCACGGACATGGGGGAGGAGGGCCTCGATGAAGGGATGAAATTCATCCTGGAGGAGGAAGGGAGAAGAAGCAAAGGGAAGACCAGGAGGAGAGAGAGAGAGAGAGAGAGAGAGAGAGAGAGAGAGAGAGGTAGGCTGTTAGTGTCATGTGCTGTGGTTGTCAGGTCACTATGAAGATGTTGAAAAAGTTAACATTATGTGTCTAAAGAGAGGCATGCAAAAAATGGCGTGTTTCAAAACTAAAGCTTTAAAATTGTCAGCTGTTTCACTGAAGAAAAAAAAGAGGCAACCGGAAAACTCTGTAAATGTGGTAAAATATTAATGACAGATAGTAAAATTAGTAACATTAACAGTAAATAGTTAATATTTCCTATTAATAAACACTGTGCATGAGGTTGCGTTATATTGGAATTAATTATTATTGCAATAAGTAAAAAATAAAAAGAAAAGATTGGGAAATACAAAATTTAACTGAACAATACAACAAGATGCAAATGCCATAATGCTATAAAATGTATTCCACGTGCCTCTTTTTTCTACACAATATATACCAAGACATTCCAAAAATCCCATGCGCAAAAAAACAAAACATGAAACTAATTCAAATCATAATGAAAAGAAAGAAGAAAGAAAAAAGAAAGAAAAAACTGAAAAGTTGAGTCGAGGCGCGCTCCCTATTAAAAAAGATTTTTTCTGCTGTAAAAAAAAAGAGAAGTTAATTATTCTGCTATACCATTAATACCTTCACTACATATCGCTGGGCAACAATGCCCAGATCTCGCCATAGTGATCCTGTGCCAGGGCTGCCACACACCGGTCGATCACCAACGCCAAGCTTTGCCGCCACAAGACCACTGTTGAAATGTGCTGCTAAAAGATCAGCCATAGCATTTCCTTCCTATATCTCTCACTGCCGTCTCTACCATGCAAAAAAAAAACAGGGAGCTCCCAACCAGACTCACATTTCCACAACAAACTGAAAGCCGACAGAAATCATCACCACAGAAAACCACACTGCTAGAGGAAGAAGAAGACAGACGGCCTGGTAGTTACCATTTTGCACTCTCATCATAAATTTGGCACAGCGTTTAAAATGAGAAAAAAAAGGAGAGAGAGAGAAAAAAAATCTCCTGCACCAGTATTTTCCCCCCCTTCCTTCTCAGAGCTCCCCAATGTAAAGCGGATAGAACTGGGGAGGAAGATTAAATCAATGTTTTTTTTTTTTAATTACAAAAAAAAAAAAAAAAAAAAAAACTTGATTGAAAAATGTTTTTTTTTTTCTTTTCAAGAATATGTTGTGACTCACTGGTAAACAGTGGCCCAAAAGTTTAAAATCAATACAAGAAGAAGATACCCCAGAAAGATTCTTAGAGAAAGGGGTGAGGGGTGGGGGGGCACAGATAAACACCGCAGTCAGACCATGTGCAGAATCTAATGAGACAAAAAAGCCAAAACAATGCCGTCTCTGAAAAAAACACTGAAAAAATCTTCTAAAAAGTCAAAAGAAGTAGAGACATTAACAGTATATTTCACTGTTTAAAAAAAGTACCGGAATAAACTTTGAACGGCACAACAATAAGAGTAGGTGCACTTAAAACAAACAGATCTTCTTTTGTGCTATCCCATTAAAAAAAAGTAATGAACCTAGAGAAGAAAAAAAAATCCTTCTTGGCAAAGTGTAATTGGTAGTGGTGTCTGTTCTGATCCCTGGGCCCCGACGTAAGACTCTGACACACACGTGTGCACGCGCACACACCACACACGCACGCACACACGCACACACACAGTTGGGGGGGCCAGGGAGTGCAGAGCACAGAATAGGAGAGAAGGCAAAAAAAAAAAAACGAAAAAGGAAAAAAAAAAAACGGAGAGCCGAATCAATGTTGGACGAGCGCATGCGACCGCTGGCAAAGCAGACTGACGCTTCTTTTTTTCCCCTTTTCTCTCCAACTCTCTCTCTCTTTCTCTCTCTCTCTCTCTCTCTCTGTTTCTCGCTCGCCGCCGTCTCTCGTCCTTCTCTGCGTTCTTCCCCTAACCATCGCTTGAGCCTCTGCCAGCGTCGAGCAGCTAGGCCCACCTATTTGGCAACAAGATGCCTGTAGTCCAGCCAATGCTTTAGCTTCAAGAGCTGAAAGGGAGGGAAGAGAGAAGGGAGGAGGAGGAGGGAGGAGGAGGAGGAGGGCTAGCGTGGCAACCAGGGGGAGAGTGAGAGAGAGAGTGTGTGCAAGAGAGAGCATGACAGAGAGAGAGAGAGAGAGAGGGAGAGAGAGGGAGGGTTGAGGAGCGGGCGGGAGTGACAGAGAGAGAGAGAGAGAGAGAGAGAGAGAGAGAGAGAGAGAGAGAAAGAGAGAGAGAGAGACAGGGGGCGGATCTAGGCATGGGCATGGGGGGACAATGCCCCCCAAAATGCCCACTCTGCCCCATGACCAAACACGATGGCATGCAAAACAATCCAAGATATTTCAAATTAAAGTGCTTATATTTAAAATTAATTGAAACACTACTACTGCTACTAACTACTAACTGTGGCACCACTAAACCAACAGCATTTCATCACCGAAAACAGAAAACTCTCTGAGTCAGACCTTTCTTAATGCATGCTGCGTGTCTGTTGCAACTTCAACAACAACTGATGTTATTGTTGATGCTTAATTGCCTGATAAAAGTCCAGTAACCAAAAATAGTATTGGTGCGGCTTCATCACCCGTGGCGCGAAGCGACACAGGCGATGAAGCCACCCTCATACCATTTTCTCCTGCGCCCCCCCCCCCCCCCCCCAATTGGGAAATGTTACATCCGCCCCTGGAGAGAGAGAGAGAGCACGCAGCCCCATCCGACGGTGTACAATTTGCCAAATCGACAAGTTCCTCTCTGACACAGAGGCAAAGTTCAGGGGACCATGGTTTCTCCTGCACCAATCCCCGCAGCCCTCAGCTCGACTCCATATTTACTACGGGCGCCATTGTAACACATGCAAACTCCCACCCTCTTTCTCTGCACCCCCCCTTTCTGTCTCTCTCTTGGTTTCTACCTCCCCCCATACACACACACACAGACAGACAGACTCTCTCTCTCTCTCTCTCTCTCTCTCTCTCTCTCTCTGTCTGTCTCTCTCTCTCAGTTTGCGTAATGCCACCTTGGCAGAGGATGGCAAAGCGAGAACACACAGCGTTCAGAATCCCACCAGACCCCACCGCCGGCAGCTGCTCATGGGTTTACCACAGCAAACAAAGAGCGAGAAACAGACCCAGTCAGCCACACTCCTTTGACAGCAAAACCCAGACACAAGACACATGAACGAGTCGCCCCGGATGATTTAAAGACAGAGAGGGAGAGAGACACACACACACACACAAAATACAGATTAACATATTCAAGAGAGGGGGACACGGAATTTGTTTTAACCACTTAAGCCCTATATATAGTTTGTTGTGCACCAAATAGGGAAAACAGCTCATCTATCTAGAAGCGCAAGATATGTGAGCATTGATTTTTTATTTTTTTTTTTTTTCAATTTTTTAAAAATAAAATAATGTGAAAACGTTAAAAAAGTTTAAAAAATAGGTACATCGGAGTTAATGTGGTTAAGGGCATTGCGGTTATAGAGCACATGGGGATGCATGGGATGCAGTAAAGAAAAAAAATAAATAAAGAAATGTGTTTTGTTTGAGCAAACTCACTCATATACTCTCAGCTACACAGAGAACGTTTGTATTTCCAACATGGGGGAGCTGCACGAGGGTGAATGCTAAAGATATAATTTCTCCTTTTTGGTTATCTGCCCCGGCGCTCGGCTCGCCGTAAATCCCCGTGGGGACTGGGTGATGGGTCTGCGGGCGAGGATGCCAGGATGCCAGCCATGTTGCCTCCTCATGAAGCACGTCATTCACGGCTGCACCTGCTCCACAACACAGGCTATAGCAGTGGGTTTTCAACCTTTTTTCACACCATAGGGCCCACTATTTATATTCTGCATTTTAGCCACGGAAGACCAGCATTTGATGTTGAGTTTAGTCTCTCTCGGACCCCAAAACTAAGGATTTTCAAGTTTGTGTCCACAGTTTAGGAGAGATAGAAGTAGAACTGGCAAAATGTTGGTCAGAATAATAATTCTGATACATTTTCTAATGTGTATATTCTTGAGAATTAAGCAATTCAGATGTTTAAATATAATTTCACTTTTGAGAGCGTAAAATGAAACCAAGTGGACCCTTACGGGTCCATTTGGATTCAGAGTATTTTACAATCTCAAGAGTTACCGATCTCTAAGGGTCTATTTGGTTACAAACTGTCCATCATTTAGCTGGGGACCACCTGGAATGCTCTGAGGGACCACTGGTGGTCCCTGGACCACTGATTGAAAACCTCTGGTCTATAGTACCAAACTAGTCTGTTCTGGGAAGGGCCTTTTAAAAAATGAATTATCGATGTGGATTGTTTGTGGCTTTAACCACTTGAACATATTTTAAACGTGTGATGGTGTGGTGGATGGAGAAACAAAAATGGTACCCCATTAAAAAATAGAGAAAATAACCAAATCTACCAGCTCTCCCCATGACACAACATAAAAAATGTCTATAGGGTGTACATAAAAGAACAGAACCAGAACAGCCAGAATCAGCCTGGCATGTCCAAAATTATTGTACACATTAACCATTTTTTGCAAAAATCATGAAAAAGTGGCGCAAATGTTTGAATAATCTGTCACTGCAGATGTTTTAAACTCAAATTTATTTTGCTTCGGGAAGGATCCCTGCTGGAACTACAGATTTTCAGATGTGAGTCGGCGGCCATATATATATTCCGATTCAAAATGGTTTAATTAACGACAAAATCATCAATAGATGTTATGTTGGCCAATATCTTTCTCCTCGGTGGTGGGTGGAGAGCACTGCTGCAGTATACCTCGCCGATCATCAAAGTAGTTGGATAGACTGTTATGTGTGGAGTGTTGCTTTTGGAAAACGGTGAAACGTTTTAAGGGGAGAAGAGGTGTGGGGAGGGGGATTTACTTTTGCATATGACATTCTCAAGTCAAAAGGGACGACAGGTTGCGAGTTGTTAAGATAGCTAAACAAGAACCCATCTGTGATGTCATTCAAGAGACACTCTTGGCTGCTCCACTGAAGATGGATTGGAAAGGGGGACTTGGATTTTTTGGTTTGCACTCTCGCAAACCAAATGAGATTTATTCTGCGATGTTAATGAGGCAATTGGACTGCTAAGATATTTGTGGGTGCTGCCACGGCACGGTCCACATTCTGTCAAAAGAGCAATGCCAGAAATGATAAAGTAATAATAATGAATTCAACCAACTCCCACATTTCTAGTATTGCATCAACAAATGTACTTTTTTGCCTACGAGTTTGTGGGCTTAAATTGAAATAGCCTTTTAACGACTTTAACAAAATGCCAGAAACACAGTACATGTAAGCTGCTGGTATACCTGTGTTCACACGAACACACACACACATGCACGCACACACACTCGCACACACGCACGACAAGGGGCTCCATTTTTGTCACACACTAAACCCATTATCCCTAACTTTTTTGTCTTTTTTTTTTACTATTTTGAAAAATGTTTTGGAATCATTCAATATGCCAATTTATTGACACGTTGTGTGCTTGTAGACTGGCCATTTCCAACTGTTGAAAAATGTTTTTTAAACAGTTTAAAAAGGCAAAGAAGTTAAGGGATAAGGGGTTTAGCGGAGGCCTAGATCTTTTGAGATGATGCATTGTCTCCCTGACATCAGGGTCAGCTGATGACTTCCAAAGGCAGCAATAAATGTCACCGTCCATCTGAGATTTATGGAGAGAACTTTCCCTCCATCATTAGCTTTATGAGCTGGTGGCTTTTGCCCATCAATTGTCAGCCTAGTGTAAGACAATACATATAGACGATCCAGTGGTTTTCAACAGGTGGTCCGGGGACCACCAGTGGTCCCTGAGAGGGTTCCAGGTGGTCCCCAGCTAAGTTGGTTAACCAGATGTAACTCTTGAGAACGTAGAAATGAAACCAAATGGACCCTTGCGGGTCCATTTGGTTTCATTTTTACACTCTCAAGAGTTAAAATATTCATCATCTGAATTAGCCCCAAGTCTACACAACTAGAAGATGGACAAAAGCAAAAATAAATCTTTAGTTTTGGGGTCTGTGGGGCTAAAATGTTCTCAAATGGTGGTCCGTGGCTCAAATGCTGAATAAATGGTGGTCCCTGGAGTCAAAAAGGTCGAAAACCATACATATAGACGATCCAATCCATCTCCTCAGCTCCACTTGTCATATAACGTTGAATCGCTTGAATCGCGTGGTTGTGCACTTGAACGAAAGCGACGATAAAGACATTGACAAACTTTCGATCATAACTGAATTGAACCATGAATCTGTTTTATGCAGGTAAACCAGCGGTTTTCAACCAGTGGACCTTGAGATGATTCCAGGTGGTCCCCAGCTAAGTTGGTTAATCAGATGTAACTATTGAGAGCGTAAACATGAAACCATGTTAACGCGTCATGTTGAAGCTCTCAGTTACTCTCAGCTCTCAGTCAGGTAAGTTAACATATTCATCATCTGAATTAGCCCAAGTCTACACAACTAGAGGATGTAGAAGATTAATGGTCATTTTGGTCTGTATGTTTAACTGTTTTGTTTCCCAATTCCATATTGTGGACAAAAGCAAAAGAAATCTTTAGTTTTGGTGTCTGTGTGGGGCTAAAATGTCCTCAAATAGTGGTCCGTGGCTCAAATGCTGAATAAATAGTGGGCCCTGGTATGTATATGCATGCATGTGTGTGGCGTATGCTCAACAATAAACTAACAAAAAAGGTCAACAATCAAAACCCAAAGAAAAAAGTCAGCAACAGGCTTTAAATGAAGTAGAAAAGCCCAATTCCAGGCGGAATGAAGTTAATACACAATAATAAACAAAATGTCACAGAAATGACATTTTAGCCACACATGCACAGATTTGATTTATTTTCCTTAACTATGCTTTTATTCCCTCTCTCTGCAGTGCCAGAACAACCTTGAAAAGTCCCTTGCCTCTTTCCCAGAAACTAAGATTACGCAGTGTCTTGGAAAGGCTCGGCGCAATGACCAGTGGAATTCCATGAAAGTTTTTAGCCTATATAAAATATAAAAAGTTACAACCAATAATATCCTACCGTAAATGCAGCCAAAGTATCCTTGAGTGACCTATACTATGACTACACCACTGGTCCTCATGGCACTAGGGATCCAGGGGACCCCCATGGGTTGCCAATGTACATGCAGACTTGTAGGTCTGCAATTCATCTGGCGGTCCCTGTGCGTGGCCGAAGAGTCTTAATAAACACTTAACTACACAAGGGCCTTATAATATTGCCTTATAATATCTGCCCCACAGACCCCAGAGACTAGCAGGGGTCCTTGAGGGAGTTGTATGGGGTCTCCAGCGACTTGCTATCTTGGAACCAAAATACTAAATGGACACTTTATGTAACTCTGTGAGAGTACAAACTTTCAGACCTCCATTTCTAGGAAACAGAAACTCAGAGACTCCACACACAACATCTCTAAGGGCATATTAATGATATAGTAAAATGTTGAAAATGTGTGGAATTCCCCTGTAATATAAGGCTTAGAAAAGGCTTAATATAATTAAAAACCACTGCCCTATATGCTAATATGGGCTAGCCTATATCACAAACTCACTGTTTAGCAGGTCTTTAAACTAGTATGGGGGTTATTTCACGGTTTTCACCATTTCATCAAATAGCCTACCTGTTATTATGGATCCCGCCGTAGTTCTGGGCAACATCCGCCCACCCGGGGGGCTAAAAACTAAGGTGGGATTCATAATAAGGTGACGCCTCAGGCAGTCTATCCTAGCGTCGTCAAGCCCTATTACATATATTATTAGCACATGATAATAGTAGCACATACGTACCTTTGAAACAGTCAAAGTGCATACCCGGGCCCCTATAGTCTATAGTAGCCTATACACTGTGCTGCCAACTAAAGTTTTTAGCTGCCTTGTTGTTGCCAACTTTCTATTTTTTTCTACCGTTGACCCTTACCAACACAACACAACACTACCGGGTCGACCCAGTCCAGCTGGTGATCTGATTGGTCAGCTGCAGAAAATGGCCAATTAAAATATCAGGCAAAACTTCGCGTGACTCTGAGCGTCACAAAGACAGAAAAGACACCACCTGCCACAAATATCAGCACGTAGGCTATACTCCCACCTATAGCCTAATTAATAATGGTAGCAACTGGGCTATTCATGTGATGGAACAATGGCTTTTCCTAACCACAACAACAGTAATGTTCGAAAAAATATTCCAAACATGAGCAGCAATTTATCTGCTTGATTCGCCGCTCAAATTAGCACGGCCCGTTAATAGGTCCAACCAAGACTTCAGCCAAAACAATTAAAAATGCAGCATCGGAGTTTTTTTTTTTTTTTTTTTTTTCCTTTTTTACATCTTCCTCACAGGGCACTTAAAATATGAATACTTAAAAAGAGTGAAGACATCATCGCCCGCAGTCTGCCAGCTAGGAGGAACATGGAAATGAATATAAGCTGGATGGAGAGAGAGAGAGAGAGAGAGAGAGAGAGAGAGAGAGAGAGAGAGAGAGAGAGAGAGAGAGAGAGAGAGAGAGAGAGAGAGAGAGAGAGAGAGAGAGATACTGGCATTCAAAGCAAGCGAGCTATTTGTGCTACTACACGGTCAAATAGGCCTAAAATCCAGCTTCAATTAATATTGGAAGATCACATACAAATAGCCATTCTATTCATTATATTATTAATAATAATACTAATTAGTATTATTAATATTAATAATATTGTTATTAGCACTGTAGTAATTTGGAATGAGCAAATGGCCTACTATAAGGCCTGAACGACCCTAGATGGTTCAACACTGATCCACTGGAGGGGAAAAAGACATCATTTTTCCAGATTATGATGCAGGGCGAAATTGAAAGCATTATTATAAGCTACAAAACAGTCATTAAGCTAGTGTTGTCGACTACTTTGAGTTATTTAAATTTTAAGTTGGAATATAGGCTTAGAGTGCATGATTTTAATAAGAAAATGTCAGTTTAGTCTACTGTTATATTACGGGCCTGTATACACAAACGAACTCTAATTAACTGGGCTAATCCGGTGTCTATAATTCAACCAGTCTTCTCTTATTATTATATAGCGAAAAGCAGCAAATCGTTCCGTTTAAATCACTGGTTAAAAAAAAAACAAAGCAATAAAAAGTGCCATATCATGATAGCCTAAATTTATAAGCTGAATCTAAGCCAATGTTAAAGACAAAGGAAATAATTTCGAAGCCCTTTTATTTCTCCATTCTCAGCACGTCTGACTGGCTGCGTTGGCTGCCAAGTTCATTAACTCTTTCAGTGGGAACAGAACGGAAGAAAGGGCCCTGAAAAGCAACATATAGCCTATATATAAGTTTTAGTCCTATAAGTTAGCCCTTTGCAAATAACTTTCATTCGGATTAATATAGAATAGGTGTTCTTTTGATTGAGCAATTAGAAGTTCAGACAATCAGACGATGAAAAGGCTATTCATTGTCGTTTTTAAACGGCTGAAACAGGCCTATACACAAAAAAATAAAAAATGCAGACAGTTAACCTGCACTTACAAATGAATAATGATCAACACAAGGAATGTGCATATTGATGCGCATCAATATGCGCTATAATGTTAGATATATTTAGATTTAGCGCACTGCTGTATAGATTGGTATAGATTTTGGGCCGTGGCCAGGATTTTATAGGCCATAGGCCAAATAATTGTTAACACTCTTATTTGTGCCATTCCAGCCAATATAAAAATTAAACATGCCTCAGACTATGTGTGAAACACCGTGTGACCTTTGCAGCACTACAGTGGGCCTATATGGCTGGATGATCAATCAATCATCTAATTGATAAATTGGTGGCAGGTGCCTTTATAGGAAAACTGCATTAGGGATTAACACGCAGGCCAGCGAGTGTCGATGGTGATTTAGCATCACCGTCCATCAGTGTCAGAATCAGAACACTGATTTTATTAATCCTAATCACCTCAGTTTGACTGCGGGACGCAGGTTTAGTTCACACGTTTACATTTGGATTGGACTGCTAATTCGTGTTTTGGTGCGTAGCCTATATAGTCCTATAGGCCTCACGAAAACACCCACACACGCACCCCCTTTTCCCCTCCTTGTATATTTTTCTGACCTTACAGAAGTGGATATTTGTATGTCTTTAATTGTTTGATATAAGATAGCCACTATCGCAAACAAGTTCTTTAGTGTGTCCATTCAGTTAGTTGTACTGTAAATGTAGGCCTACTGTAATTCTCGTATAGCTGCTGAAGCTGCATAATATATATATAAAAAAACATCCATCCATCCATCCATCCATCCATCCATCCATCCATCCATCCATTCATTCATTCATTCATTCATTCATTCATTCATGTGCACAACTGGCAAAAAACAGTCTTTTAGGAATCCTCAAACACGGTTAATGGGGAATTCCACCCATTTGCATCATTTTTTCTGAGGAAAAAGTCTGGGAAAAACATGTTGAAGTAGTCCACATCTTGATGATGTCACGATGTTTCACGCCTAAATTTCAGGGAAACACAGAATGGGGGGATTTTTTTTTACCACACATCATTCCAAATGACAGGCAAGTGTTGAAAATGGGTGGAATTCCCCTTTAACGGAGAAAACGGACCCGCCATAAATAAACATCGTTAAATGTTTGGATGCCATCGGCATCAATTACATTACAATATGTTTCTTCTTGTTTAGCTAACCTTGTATGACATGGACTACAGTCAAGTTAATAGCCTTAAATCTAGTTTAAAGTGGACTTCGGTCCATAATAAATCCAACCCAAATTATCACGTTGCCAGACTGAAATCCGTTGGATATTTGTTGTGATTAATCCCTATTTGAGTTTTTTGTATCCCATTATTTCCAAACAAAGCCGAGTCTCTCACAATGGATGTTTTCAACTGGATCATTTAGCCCGGTTGTTTATCCCCCGAAAAAAATCCGAACAAATTGGGTTACGCATGTGAAATCCACCCTATCGTACAAACAATCTCCACATTAAAAACACAGAGTGAAACCCACGCGTCTCGATAATAGTCCCTTTCTCTGCACTCACAGTAAGCCGCAGTATACTAGTAGGTACTGTATACACAATGTGCAGCAGCATGCAGTCTTTCTGCCCCAAGCTTTGTCCTGTCCTGTCCTGTGGCTTCCTGCTGGTAGCCGACCTGACCTGCAGGCCCACAGTGGTGGACTGACACTGGAGCAGGGCCGGATCTAGGCATGGACTGGAAGGGGGGGGGGGGGGGGGGGGGGGGTGGGGGGGGGTGCCCCTATAAATGCCCAGTCTGCCCCAACAAACATAATGGCATACAAAACAACGGTATTTCAAATTAAAGTGCTTATATTTAAAATGATTTGAAACATTACTATACACTCACTAGAAATTTACGCAACTAGCCATTTAATCATTCAAAACAGAGAATCTCTGTGTCAGACCTTTAGCAATATGCATGCTGCATGTCTGTTACAACTGATGTTATTATTGATGTTTTGCTAGCCAAAAAGTCCTGTAACTGAAAATGGTATGGGTGCGGCTTCCTCGAGGAAGGACCCCCATGCCATTGTCACCTATTTTCATGATTTTTTGACAACAACAAAGTTCTGGACCATCTGCAGGACGAAGCAAGTGTCTGTCTGCAGGGAAACAGCTCCAGCATCAAAGTAGAAGCAACGAATTACCTTTCTATTTCTATTGAGAAAAACAACAACATAGTCTTCTTCTTACTGTATATTCAGGCTAATAGGGTATATACCCGGTATTTAACTCCACTGTATTATTTGAAAACTTGTAGTTTTTCATTATTATTATAAATCATACTGTAACTGTACATTTCAGCCATTTAAAATAGCAGATCTACAAGCTCACAACTGCAGATAACCCAGTATGCAAAGATATTTGAATACTGTGTCCTGATTGGCCACCCCAGTTCTCTGGAGTAGGAAATTGCCACACAATTGAGCTATTCCAGACTAGATTTGCTTACAGGCAACTTTTTGCCAACAGATGATTCGCTCTGGCTTTAGCCAGGCTACCACAAATGAGCCTTGAAAAATGGTCGCCATCTTATAACCCGAGTCGTATACATTCAGGATAATATGGTGTATTTATAAACATTGCATGCAGTATTGACATACTTTTAGTTTTAAGTTAAACTTGGTAGGCTACTTCTATCCAGGCCAGGATGTAAGATTTCCCAATTGGGGAGGCAGGCAAAAATGGTATGGATGCGGCATCCATACCATTTTCCATACATATACAGGACTTTTATTATAGGCAAGTAAGCATCAATAATAACATCAGCATACATGAAGCTAAAGGTCTGACTCAGAGAGTTGATTGATGAAATGGTGTTGGTTTAGTGGTGCCACAACTAGTTAGTTAGTTAGTTAGTTAGGGTATAGTGTTTCAAATCATTTTAAATAGAAGCACTTTAATTTGAAATATAGTTGAAGCTTGGGTTGTTTTGCATGCCATTGTGTTTGGTGGGGGCAGTCAGGGCATTTAGGGGCCCTACCTCTATCCACCACTGCATGACCTGCATGTCTCTGTAGCCTGTGCTGTATCTCATTGTAGACCAATTAGACCATGGTCTGCATAACCTGAGAGCCTCCCGTATGATAGGGCCACCGGCCGGCCTGGCTCTCTCTCCATCAGCTCAGCTCTGGTCCGGTCCGGACGGACGCTGCGTCTCTCCACTGTGCGTCCTCTCCTGGCCAGCTGAGTGTCCCTGACCCCGGATAGACGGGTGGATGGATGGTAGCCCGACACCGGCTGACTGACCCCGGCCAGGCCGAGACCGACCGCCCAGAGAGAGAGAGCCAGGGCACAGGGAGGTGGCAGAGAGGAGCCGGACGGGCCAGGGGTGAGGTGAAGGGTGCAGGCATGTGTGTGTGCGTGTGTGTGCGTGTGTGTGTGTGTGTGTGTGTGTGTGTGTGTGTGTGTGTGTGTGTGTGTGTGTGTGTGTGTGTGTGTGTGTGTGTGTGTGTGTGTGTGTGCGTGCGTGCGTGCGTGCATGCGTGTGTGTGTGTGTGTGTGTGTGTGTTTTGGGGTTTGGGGACATATGAGATTCAAAAATCAACTCAATCCTTGACAGTACATGTAAACAGTGGGCCTATGGCGAAAATTTTAAAGAGGTCACACTGGAGTACAAATACGTTTATAGGAGGCTGTATGTCTATTAAAGCAACGGTTTTCAACCCTTTTGATACCAGGGCCCACTATTTATTCAGCATTTGGGTCATGGACAACCATTTGATGACACAAAACTAAAGATTTATTTTGCTTTTGTCCACAATTCCTGGCTCGATTTGTGAAACAAAACAGTCAAACATACAGATCAAAATGACCATTAATCTCCTACATTCTGTAGTTGTGTTGTGACTTGGGTTGATTCAGATGATGAATATTATAACTCTTGAGAGTGTAAACATGAAACCAAATGGCCCCGCAAGGGTCCAATAGGGTTCATGTTTACGCCTTCAAGAGTTACACCCGGTTATCCAAATGTCCATCATTTAGCCTGGGGACCACCTGGAAAACAGTGGGCCTATGGCAACATTTTAAGGAAATGTCTTATTTGACTGTGGGATATGGCAACTGGCAATGCAAAGAGGGGCTATAGTCAATACGTGGGCAGAGGAACAATATTTTGTCTCTTGGACAACATTGTCTGGCGATGTAGCCAATCTTATTCAGGTGTTACTTTTGTATTACTCTCCACATGGAGCCATACAAGGACATACAGTATAATGCCAGCAGAAAACGCCCACTAGGAGATGTATATCGGCCAGAGTTCGCCGCTGTTGGCCTGCTGTTTAAAAGTACTGTCAGTCAGTTGAACGATATGACGCTGGACGGAGGTAGGAAGGACAGATCAGGGCGGGGTCATCATATATATGTCCATAAACAGACAAGTTACAACTGTGTCCTTGTTGGGTCTTATATGTCTTGGGTACTTGGGTCTTACAGTATATGTCCACGGCAAATGGTAGATTTTATGTGAGCTTGTATCTGTTCGTTTTGAATAGCCATAGTGCTAAAACCTGGTTAGAAGGACACGGATGCTTAGCCGGTTGTAATGTGTCAAAGAATGTTTCTGTTGCGCTATAAGGCCTTGTGAATCCCTCTCTAAACCGCATGCATGGACCCTGCCTTCATATTGTGGTCATATACAGTATATGATCTAATTTCGTTCTCGTCGATGCCGTGACACTGTGGGAGGTAAAGTATGTGTGCACGTCCTTGGGCGGTGAATGGTATAGCTAGATGCATCTGTTTTGGACCGCATGCATGTCTCCCTTCATTTCTCTCCCAGTCTATCCTTTTCTACCCCTAAACACACACACACACACACACACACACACACACACACACACACACACACACACACACACACACACACACACACACACACACACACAGACACACAGACACACAGACACACAGACACACGTGCACACACGCACGCATACACAAACACACACCTCTGGCTGTGTCTCCCTCCTGAAGCATTCAGCAGCCCCTAGTAGACATGGACAAAGAGACTTGGCGACCTCAATGATAACACATGCGCGTGCACACACGCACACGCACACGCACACGCACACACACACACACACACACACACACACACACACACACACACACACACACACACACACACACACACACACACGTTAAATCACTTGTCTCTTTTATTGAAATGAATTCAGGCACTGCGTCACCTTGAAAATACTGTCATGTCAGCTGCATTACCTTGTGCATTGGGACCATGCATGCACGCACCCAGAGTGCATGTCTTTATTTAACTGCCAAAGGGGTTTTCTTTGTAATCATCACTATACAAGCTCAAGTGCCGGTCGCGTCCACTTGCGTCCATTGTTATCACATGAAATCATTTCTGTTAACCATTAGTCCTCCTTGGAAAATAATGGCCCGAGCAAAAGGATCCGTTTTTTTTTTAAAGATATAATTTATATAAACGGCGGTGGGGTAAAAAGTACACCGTCTATCCCACCCCAACCCCACAACGCTCTCTCTTTCTGTGGTCGAGCGAGTGATGCGTAAAAAGGAGCGTTTGAAGTGTGCAAGCGCCCCCGCCATTGGTGGTTGTAATTATCTTGAGTTTACAAACCAGCGCGTTACTATGTGTTAAAAATCTGCAAGCAATTTGCGGTGGCTGCGCGCTAACGGGGGGCCCGGGGTGGGCCGGCCCAGCCAATCGGAGGAGGAGGCAAGGAGGCACGCATGGCGCATTCCAGCTATACCCCCAAACCCCCCACCCACCCAAACCCCTTAGACATGCAGGGGTCTATACAGTATGGGTCTGCTGCTCAGGGGCGGATGTAACATTTCCCAATTGGGGGGGTGGGCAGGAGAAAATGGTATGGGTACGGCTTCATCGCCCATGGCGCGAAGCTGCACCCATACCATTCTCAGTTACAGGACTTTTATTAGGCAAGTACAGCATCAATAATAACATCAGTTGTTGTTAAAGTTACAACAGACACGCAGCGTGCATAAAGCTAAAGGTCTGACTCAGAGAGTTTTCTCTTTTCAATGATGAAATGCTGTTGGTTAAGTGGTGCCACAGCTGTAGGCAGTTAGCAGCAGCAGTAGTTTTAAACTAAAGGACATATGTGTTTTAAATGTTCAATTCTATAGTTATAGAGGACACGTGTAATATATTTATCCATATGAGGCTTATGAGCCTGGGATCCTTTTAAGGCAGGGGTTTTCAACAGGTGGACCACCAGTGGTCCCTGAGAGGATTCCAGGTGGTCCCCAGGCTAAATGATGGAAAGTTGGTTAACCAGATGTAACTCTTGAGAATGTAAAAACATTTTCACAGTCTCAAGAGTTAAACCATTCTTCATCTGAATTAGCACCACTTAATTAAGAAGTCTACACTGTTTTGTTTCCCAGATACAGCGTGAAATTGTGGACAAAACCAAAAGAATTTAGTTGTAGGTTGTAGGTTGTAGGTCTTTGCGGCTAAAATGTCATCAAATGGTGGTCCGTGGCTCAAATCCTGAATAAATGGTGGTCCCTGAGATGAAAAAGGTTGAAAACCCCTGTTTTAAGGCATGTCTGGTGGTACACCCCCCCCCCTGCCCTCATGGCACCCCAACTGCCTAGGCTGCCGAATGGCAAAAACGCCCCTGACCACCACCACCACCACCTTCACCACTAGCCTCTTCCTCCTCGACACAGCTGACATCTATATCGCACCACTGCACTACATACTTCATGCAGAGTACGAGGAGAGTGCTAGATATCGAGGCCTGCTTCCAATAGACACCCAGGAAAGATTTATCTGGAGCCATAAAGGAAGGACGAATCAAACCATGCATCACTAAACAAACAGTGCGGGGCGTGAATCCACACGAGATACAGGGAGGGAATTCTGCGCTGCAAAAACAAAGTGTGTGTGTGTGTGTGTGTGTGTGTGTGTGTGTGTGTGTGTGTGTGTGTGTGTGTGTGTGTGTGTGTGTGTGTGTGTGTGTGTGTGTGTGTGTGTGTGTGCGTGTGTGCGTGTGTGAGTGTGTGCGTGTGTGTGTGTGCGTGTGTGCGTGTGTGCGTGTGTGCATGTGTGTGCACGGGACGGGGGGAATTATCTTATTGAAAAATATTGAAATATCAAGTTGAACTCGGTTCAGTTGAAGACACTTTTTTGTTTCTGCTTCGATTTTTTTTTTCATATTAAATTATATCTATTCCGTTCCCGCTGGAGGAGAAATGCGCGTCGAGACACGCCGATGTTCCAGGATCAACAGATAGGACTGAGTGAGTGGGACGCTGCTGGGGGCGGGACGGGGTGAGACAGGGTGGGGTGAGGGTGAGGCGGGGGTGAGACTGGTGCTCTCACCGGGGAGAAGGAATATGATCCCAAAGTCTTGCCCTTTTAACATAATGAAACATGGAGTAATCAGCCATGTTTGAGGATAGAGATCACCATTAATAATGATGGCATGAATGAACACTGATGAATTGATAATGTCACATTAGCGTACACTGCTGTATACATTCTCTCTCTCTCTCTCTCTCTCTCTCTTTGTAATCCTAATTTATGGTGCAGGGTGAAGAGAGAGCAGTGCGTCCGGCGTGTCCCGTCATGGAACATGATAAGAGTTGAGAGCGCGTCGCCACGGGCCGTATCACCATGTGGAGTAAAGCAGCGGTTCCCAAAGTGGGGTCCAGGGGACACTGAGGGGTCCTTGAGGGAGTTTGGAAACCGAAGTTTGGAATCGAAGTATATCGAAATGAAAACAGTAACATAATGTATTGTATCGTATCGTTTTGCAATGCAAATAATGAGTATCGAATCGTTTTGCTTTGCAGACAATCAATTGCATTATTAGTATATTTTTGGGCGCAACATTTAGCATTTTTAAAGAAAAAAGAAAATGAAATCATGCATGGAATCGTATTGGACCATATCGCTAGAATGACCTAATATCGTCCATGTATCGTATCGTTAACCATGTATCGTGATACGCGTCAAATCGCTGTCAAAATTTTAAGACGTACACATCTTCTATTATGGGGTCCTCCTTGGCATGTGTTTTCAAATGGTTGGGGGGGCGTGCAAGCTAATTAGTGTCAATTCCGGGGTCCTTGACGTATACATAGTATAAAATGTGAGTAGTTTTCCCACCACCATGCATTAAAGGCAGTGGTGCCTGGCGCTAAAACATGCCTCTTGACTCTGTGCACGTCATACGCAGACATAACTCCCATGTCACACATGCTCACACTGACATGTAGGCTTAGACAATCCATGGTGCAATGTATGCACATGTACACAAAACACACACACACACACACACACACACACACACGCACACACACACACACACACACACACACACACACACACACACCTTCAACTGCACACTGTCGACGACTACACACTATAAGTATACACTGTATACATACAATCAACTCGCACCTCTCTTCTTGTCTAGAAAGAATGTGTTATTGAAATGGAGGAACCACCGCCCTGCCCTCAGTGTGTATGCGTGTGCATGTGCGTGTGTGTGTGTGTGTGTGTGTGTGTGTGTGTGTGTGTGTGTGTGTGTGTGTGTGTGTGTGTGTGTGTGTGTGTGTGTGTGTGTGTGTGTGTGCGTGTGTGTACGTGCAGCAGCAGCAGCTGGCCATGCTGGGGCAGGCCGACTCAGCACCTTAACAGCCATGACTGACTGTTTGGTTGCTGTGCCAACCCAGAGACTACATTATTGTACCTACCCCTATGCCAAACCCAGAGTCTATATTGTATATACCCCTGCTGCTGCCGCTGCTTCTGCTGGTCCTGGGCTGGGCGACTTCATTAAGATGGATATAAGGGGAATGGACTATGCCTGGAGGACATGGAGGACTGTTTTCACCAAACGCGGATCATCAGGCCGGATTGACATTTTGGACCAACATCTGCATACTAGGCCTGCATGCTTGCCATGCTAACTTCCTGTGCGCCGAGGATGGCCATGGGAACACATTTTAAACGGTGCATTTCTGATATGTAATCATCTACTGATATGCGTGACACATTTGGCTTGAATTACACAGATGCATGCATTAAACCATTCTAAGACGTACTGTATGTCACCCCCAAATAATACTTGATCTAGTCAGATTAGAAGTGTGAAGGCCTGATGCCGTCTGCTCACTTCACTGCATACCACATTGACTTTTATCTCAACGGTCCGATGCACCTGGATGGGAGACGTCACAGTGGCTTTCAGTGTACAATGATTCATCAATAGGCCCAAAGCATGGGGATGTTACACCACAACCACGCTGCCTCTGAAAAAAGATCCCTCTCTCTCTCTCTCTCTCTCTCTCTCTCTCTCTCTCTCTGCCGCTGAGCTTGTTTGGAATTATAATTTCAACACGGCTTGAAGAAGCGAGTGCTCTCCAGGTTTCATGTGTTAACTTGCAGCTTAGCAAAGCTGTAGGGCTTTGCTTCTCCTTTCAAAGAAATGAGCGTGAAATACCACAGCCTTTCACACACCGCTGGAGGAAAAAAAAAGTAATTTGAAACAACACAATCATCGATTTGAAACTGTGATAAGTAGTGTGTTCGGACAGAACGCTGGCATTTGCACGGGTGATTAAAGATAAACCCAAATACAATGTGCGTTGCTGAAAGTGATTTAAAAAAACACCATATTGGTTCTTTAACACCAACCCAATAGTGAGAACCCATACATCCATGATGATTATTAGGGCGTGATTTACAGTGTTGTGCAATTGTGCAAATTTGCACAATTAAGAATATTGTTCTTTCAAGGATTGAACGAGCTGGGAGAACTCATTCTATTACTATATAAAAATATAATATAAGTTCATCAAATTATTGATTGAATTAAATTGAAAGTCCCCTTATTTTCTTCCCACAATGCATTGCAACGCAGCATTTTGTAATCAAATCCTCTGTTGAACGACAAAACCAGGAATTCCTACGATTTTTCGAAGGATTCCTCCTGATTTCAGAATTAAAAAAAAATTTTTATGTTCTACCTTTTCAGTGGTCCCTATACTGTCTCACATTCACATCCACTATCTCAGCACCGAGAGCCCTGGACACTACACAGGTAATCACGGGTTCTAGTCACAATTAGTTTGCAGACCGTTCAATTTCCGTCGCCGTAATAGCAACTGACATGTAACTACACCCACTGCGAAATCCTTAGTGTCAGTGGAAGAGCTGTGTAGAGCCAAGATACTATAATAATCGGTGTGTCCTTCAGAGTGACGTTTATACTTCTAGCAGTAACTCTGAAGCCTTTGGCCCTGACTGGACTCCGCCGGGTCCAGAAACAACAAGTCCAT
The DNA here is from genome assembly GCA_039105355.1 of Benthosema pterotum. NCBI lineage: Eukaryota > Metazoa > Chordata > Actinopteri > Myctophiformes > Myctophidae > Benthosema > Benthosema pterotum. The sequence goes on along the minus strand of CM076965.1, from coordinate 25,485,876 downwards.
GCTAAATAATCGTCCCTTTCACCCTCTCCACTACTATGACATCACCACGAAGCAGCTAGGGCCGGCGTAACGGGAGCAGCCGGATCGTGTAGTCTGTAACCATTTCTGTATACTGTAACACGTTTTGGTGTTGTAAGCAATTATGTACAATACGTACTTTAGCTATTGAGAAATAGCAGATTTACACCTGCTCATTCATAGCGTGCAACCGAGTGGCGTGCTATGAGCTTGTAGTTCTGCTATTTTTGTCAAAAATCGTCAATAAAGGCAACATTTTTAACTCAATTCTTTGCTTCTGTGGGATCACTAGAAAAAAATGTTTCCAAATAGGGGTCCGCAAATATAGTTAATTCTGGTGGTCCTTGGCGTGTAATATGTTGAGCATCACTGACACAGGAAGAAACATTTTTCAGAAAAACTAGAACATCATGTCAGAAACTAAAATTTAGTGTCATAAAGTAGAATATTGTGTCAGAAACTAGAATATAATGTCAGAAACTAGAATCTAGCATCAGAAACTAGAATTTAGGGTCAGAAACTAGAATCTAGGGTCAGAAACTATAGCATCATAAACTATCTAATCTAGCATCGGAAACTATGATATAGCGCCATAAACTAGAATCTAGCATCAGAAACTAGGATATAGTGTCAGAAACTAGAATCTGGTGTCAGAAACTAGTATATACTATATAGCGTAGTCTGCAGTGTAGTCTGCAGTATAGCCTGCAAGTGTTGCTAAGGCCCACTCCGAGAGAGAGAGAGAGAGAGAGAGAGAGAGAGAGAGAGAGAGAGAGAGAGAGAGACAGAGAGAGACAGAGAGAGAGACAGAGAGAGACAGAGAGAGATACAGAGAGACAGAGAGCGAAGCTGCACTGGCCCGTCCATTAGCAGCGCACACAGAGCCACACATTATCCTTATGTGCCCTAGCCTATGTTTTATGCAAAACATATACATATCGCTGCCAACACATCTGTCTCATCCATCAAATGTGGATGAGAACTCTCCAGATCATACCGTATGAATGCCGCGTGACATCCCACTGATTGCGCACAATATAAACTCAAAAGACATATGTGATGTAGTGTTGGTGGAGGACAATCACAGACTGGGGCAGGCAGGGGGACCGAGTCCCCCCCTCCAAATCCCCATCCATCCCCCCACCGTCCCCGCTTTTACATGAAGACCGAGGGAAACTAAAGCCCACTACTCACGCAGTGTTGAACGCTTTGCAATCAAGAGAAATAAAGGGCCAATCTAGCACACAATCAAACAAGAGATTTACCCAGCGCTCCTGCCAACAGCTAGGGACCTCCTCTCTCGAAACAAGGGATGCACTATTGACTACACCCCCTCCTCTCTCTCTCTCCATCGCTCTCTCTCTCTCTCTCTCTCTCTCTCTCTCTCTCTCTCTCACTGTCTGTCTCGACTCACCACTCTGTCTCTCTCTTTCTCTGTCTCTCTCTCTCTCTGTCTGTCTGTCTCTCTGCCAGTCTTCGAGGCTTCATGCCAACCTCTTCCACCGCCGGGCGCACTGCCCTGCCCTTTATGCAAATGATTTGCCACCATCCCCACCGTCTAACCCACCGTGTCTGTGCACATGCATGGCAAGCATGCACGCGCACAACACACACACACAAACAAATGCACACAAACCCTATGGCCTTGTGCGTATGTATAATAATAATTATTATTATTGTTCCTATATTTTGTGTTGCTATACTCTGTCCTCGCAAGGCAAGTAAATAAGCCAGAGACCTATTTGGGCCCTATATAGCTTGCGGTTGTTTATTAAGCACTCACATTTAGCCTTTATTCGAGACCTTGTGCGGCCGCTGGGACCGTGGATCATTGGGGCTTAATGCCGTCCGTGCCCAGAGGCCTCGACTTTTGTTTTCGCTGACCTCCGCGGGGCAAAAACGACCCCAAACCTAAGGGATGTTTGATAGAGGTGTGACTGTAGGTGTGTCTGTAATGGCCCTGATAAAGGAAGGGCATCTCCTGGTAAATAATGTCAAAAAGACAAGAACACAAAACAAACAAAGCGTGCATGTATAGGGGGGAGGGTGTACTTAAAAAGAAGAAAACAAAGAAAGAACGAGTGACGGCGTCCCACTGGCAGATGTTAATTTCTCTTATATATAGAGAGAGATGACTTTTGTTACCTTTCCTTCAGTTGGTTTAGAAAAAAGTCGCTTTATTTATCTCACCGGTGTATCATTTGAGAAGATAATTTGAAAGAGCATTAAACCTCACTGCAGTGAACACAGAACAACTGTTAATTAAACAAGGATCTAAATCAGACAGGGACAAATTTAATTAAAGAGTATAATTGAGTTTATAAAATCATATGCACTCGAAAACCAGGGGGAGAATTCTGAACTTGGAGCAAAGGAGGAGGAGGAGTTAATAAATTCATTGCTGGTTTTAAAGACAAAAGACGGAGTCAATAATGAGCGTGGATAATAAAAGGACATTTAGAAAAAAAAACAGGCACAGGTTGAATGGAGAAAAAATGCTTAATGAGGTCATTATGTATGTCATGTGGAGGCAGAGAGGGTTAATAGAAGACAAAACAGTTACTCTTGAACCTGGACTCTTATGTTCTGGGGCATCCTTGAGAAAAATAACTTGCTGAATAAAAACAAAACAAAAAAAGCTATTCAGTGTTCGACTAAACGATTTTGTGTAGGCAGGGGTATTTAAAAAGAGGAGAAGAACAAGTATAGAGCCCTTGTTACTGTTATGCTTCCCATATGCATTCCATAATTTGGCATTCCCAAATATGCAATGTACGGTGCACAGACACATGCACAGAGACAGTTTTTGCCTGGCTTACATAGTAATCTTGCTTACTCAACAAAAACACAAAGGAGATTTGTTTTTAAAGCCCAGGAAAGGACTTTAAAAAGTTATAACCAGTATCTATAACTTATAACCAGTATCTAGCATGAATATAAACTAGCACTGGCAAGATAAAAGGCCTATTTCACCATATCGATTGGCTTTGTTTCAAATGGATCCTAGCTCCTCCATTTGGTTCCATTTGTGCACTCTCAGAAAAAAGGTCCTAAAAGAAAAATGATTAATATTGTGAAATCATTGATAATGTCATCAAGTTGAGTTTCACCTGCATTTTTTTCAGACCTCCATTTCTAGAAAACACACAATGGGGGGAACTTTTTCTGTAAGGTATATTAATGACATAGTAAAATGTTGAAAATGAGTGGAATTCACCTTTAAGAGATCTCGGCCTAGATTTTTATCACCGCAAAATCCCTTATCCCTTAACTTCTTTTCTTTTTTAAACTAACTAACATTTTTCAATAGTTAAAATGGCCAGCCTACCAGCTCACAACGTGTCATTGAATTATTCCAAAACAAAAGGCTAAAAAGTTAAGGGATAACATGTTTAGCGTGTGACAAAAAGCCCCTTATCTTCACATATGAAAAGTATAAAAGTGAAAAACAGACGGGAGTGAGTGACAGTTACAGGGTTAATAATACCCTGCGGTGGGGGCCATGTAGAGGAGGAAAGAGCCATGCTAATGTGTGGGTGAAACAGGGGCTTCCGCTCCGCTGCAGCCCAGAGCGGAGCTTCAAGGCAGGCAGGCTGGGCTGCAGGGTCCACACATATGCCGGACGGACACCAGGCCACACACCGCAGGAAAGGAGGTCGGGCCTAATACAAACACTGAGCCCCTGCATGGACACACACACGCACACACGCACACACACACATACACACACACACACACACACACACACACACACACACACACACACACGCACACACACACACTCACACACACACACACACGGACACGGACACACATGGACACACTACGGTCGCCTCACATGCCCCGTTCATGCGAGGACATGGGGGCCGCTCTACGTAGCATACTGTATTACTCCTCCACCGCACAACACAGAACTAAAATGGCTACCACCTGAAATCCCTGCTGCACCATTTCTGCAGGTGATCCAGAAGAGGAAAAGAAAAGGGTAGTACTACTAGACCCTTCATTTACAAAGATAACAAACGTTGATGAATGAATGCACCACATAATGGAGGTAATGAATCGTGGGGATGAAACGTTACTGTTCCACATGTCTAAAGTAATGCGGTAACAGAAAAGGAAACCTTGGGTTCTTTCGGATAAACAAACAGAGACGCCTGAAACCCTAACAGTCTAGACCAACAACAACACTGCACCACAAGGCTCTACTCTCCCAGTATAAACTTCAAGCCTTATTTCCCCAAGTCTTTTCTCGCATACAATGGCCTGCCGCAGTGCCTCCCTGAGAAAAGGAGAGACAAATAAACAAGAACAAACTAGGCTGGTAGGACGTTTGGGGAGCATTTAAGACATTAACACCCTTTCCTCTATTGGCGAGTGCGACTGTGCCCACAGCACTGCCTCTCCAGCAGCTTCCTGTGCGGACTTCCTCGTCTGCAGTTTCAGTAATAAAGTTTCAGAGAAAACCAACACAATCCCCGTAAGGGATGGCGGCAGGCTAAAGATGAAAGACAAAGAGAGAGTGGACTGTGGTGGTGATGGGGGGGGGGGGCGGCAGGCGATGAAAGACAAAGAGAGGGGGTGGTGGTGAACTAAAACAAAGGAACGACCCAGATGAATGAATAGAGATACGAGAGACGCTTTCTACGTTATATTATGAACATGATAATGATGATGATGAATGAAAGAAACTAAGTACATGATTCCCTCCTGCCATCCTCTGCCTCTTGTAATTTTAATTATTCATTTAATTGTGTGTACAATAATAGTAAAATCCAGGGCATAAATTGTAATTCTGAAGGTTCCCTTAGCCCACCCACTCTCAGAGTTATATAAAAAAGTACAGTTGGTATAATACTGTATGTGTGCCGCGTGACAGTGTTGGTCTATTGTGTGCGAGAACAAAAGGAAATCCCACCAGTTGGTCCAACGTATTTAGGGTCATTACACAGAATCTGAATTATGATATAATTTCTGCTATTTCAGTGAAATAACTAACATTACATTACAAATTCCTGGATCTACTGAATATACATGCAGTAGATATTGTATTTTATTTTGTACTTCAAGAGACTCAAGCAGAATATTCACAAATCTTTATATCTTTATGCATACATAAATGTAGGAAACGAGTTCAATGGAAAAATGGAAATCGAAAAAAACCAAAAACAAATCTGTGTGTGTACCAGTACAGCATATGTGTTACAGTTCATAATCTGCATTGTGTGTGTGTGTGTGTGTGTGTGTGTGTGTGTGTGTGTGTGTGTGTGTGTGTGTGTGTGTGTGTGTGTGTGTGTGTGTGTGTGTGTGTGTGTGTGTGTGTGTGCGCGCGCACATTATACAGTATCGTATCTATATCGTATAAAGCAGGTATATGTGCATTTGTACCCAAGTGTGCGAGTGCACGCATGTCTGCGTGTCTGTGTGTGTGTGTGCGTGTGCATGTGTGCGTGTGCATGTGCGTGCGTGCACGTGCATGCATGCGTGCTGGATGGAGGGAGGGAGGGAGGGGGGCAGGGGGAAATGAATGAGGTCCTTTTTCCTTACAGCAGGGTCCAGATCAGAGCTCCTAACTATGGGATTTGGTGCTGTTGCCTTTCTCCCCCTGGAGGGAGTAATTAGGTTAGAGAGGACAACTGCCGCATTGTTTTAACAGAGGGGGGATTGTGCAGGCCAAAGTCCCACCAGCGACATGCTTCCCTCACAACAAAAAATGCCAAACGGATTCTACAACACACTAAAGTCCGGAGTCCAGATTTTTTGTTGTCTGCGCAGCTCGCAATTACCCACATACACATACACGCCGCACACACATACACGCGCACGCACATGCATAAACTCCGGGTGGGATTCATTTAATCAAATCTGGCTTTTATACGCATGCAGGCAGCAGCAATAGAAACTTTTGCTTGTGTGTGTATCCTATGAAATGTCAAATGCAGTCCAAAAGTGTCAGATATCTTTTTTCCCCCCTCTCTTTCTTCCTGTAGGTTGGATTTATACTGCGGAGCGGATCGCTGCATGGCTTCCTTTGTGTGGAACTAGCTTCACTTTAAGGAGGGCCGTGTGCCGCTTTCTATCCCTGTATCCATGCAGGGACTTGGCAACGCCGGCAGCCCCCCCACACCAACTAGTATAATATGGTTATGATGCATTTGCATTCCTTCCAGTCCCCTAGGAAATACTATACTTCTATATCGTCTGTTTTAATCACGCTCCGCTTCCAAGGAAAGTAAAAAAGAAGTAGGAACACAAACAGGCCAGGGCCATAAAGACTCTTTCTCAAATATACATCAGGCTGCGCTTGAATATGTCTTCCGTTGATTGATGGGGAGTAAATCAAACAAATCACACTGGTAGGAGAAGAAAATACAAGGATCTGAAATGCTTGCACACACACAGTCTCTACACCAGAGGTTTTCAACCAGCGGTCCCTGAGAGGATCCCAAGTGGTCCCCAGCTAAATGATGGACGGTTGGTAACCAAATGGACCCTTACATAAGGATTATGGGTCCATTTGGTTTCATTTTACACTATCAAGAGTTAAATTATATTTAAAAATCTGAATTACTTAATTTTCAAGAATCTACATTAGAAAATGTAGCGAATTGTCATTTTGACCAACGTTTTGCCAGTTGTCTCTACTAAATTGTGGACACAAACTTGAAAATCCTTAGTTTTGGGTCCAAGAAACTAAACTCAACATCAAATGGTGGTCTGTGGCTCAAATGCAGAATAAATAGTGGGCCCTGGTATGAAAAAGGTTGCAAACCACTGCTCTACGCTAAACTTAACAACCTGCTTTTCTCTTCTTTATGCTTCTCTCATTCATAATTTGTTGTTTCTGTTTTTTGTTTATTTTTCTGCTACTACTAGTACTATTTGCTGACTCTTTGTTGTTTTTTCCAGATCTTTCTCTCTTAAACGGAAGGGGAGAAAAATCTGTGGCTTCCTTTAAACCCCTTTTTGTCCTTAAGGTCTTTTAACCCAGTCCTGTGGTTCATCAACACTCCTTAAAAACCCAAAAGAAAAAATAAAAAGTTAAAGTCCTCAACCTTCCTTCTGCCGCACATGCACACACAGACGCACACACAATTTAATATACACCTCTGCATACCCGCCCACACTATCCCTATTCACTTTAATCATAAATCTCCAGGCCAATATATATACCGGGTCCAATTTGTGGTCCCCTTAAGAGTCCTAACTCTAGCATAGAATCCATCTTATTCAGGTGCACGGATGAAGGGAAGGGGAAGAGAGAGAGAGAGAGGAAGAAATAATAATAATAATGACGAATGAAAGCAAAGGTGTGTGAATGGATGGTTATATGCACAGGCCCGGATTAACAACGGCTCACAGAGTGCCAGGGCCCAGGGTTTGAGACTATTTCAGATATGCTGTAGGTACAACTGTCGCTTCCAACTGAAATCGTACCACAACACAGGAACCCCAGCTAGTGTAACAGTTCCTCAACCACTCACTGGGGAGACTCCAGGAGACTCAAATATACAGGGCTGGATCTAGGCATGGGCTGGGGGGGGGCTGACTGCCCCACCAAACAAAGCATGCCAAAACAACCCAAATTTCAGATATAATTTCAGACTTTCATATGTCGAATTAAAGTGCTTTTATTTAAAATTATTCGAACAATACAATTGTCGCACCGCTAAACCAACACTATTTCATCATTCAAAAAACTCTCAGTCAAACTCTGAGTCATCCTTATGCATGCTGCGTGCCTGTTGCAACAACTGATGTTATTATTGATGCTTACTTGCCTAATAAAAGTCCTGTAACCGAAAATGATACGGGTGCGGCTTCGCGCCACGGGTGACGAAGCCGCCGGGCCACCCCCATTCCACTTTCGCCTGCCTCCCCCCAATTGGGAAATGTTACATCTGGGCCTGCATTCATCGTGTTACGCGCATGTGAAATCAATGGGCACCAGCATGCGCAATTTGCGAGTGTGCATGGGGCCCATTGATTGGGTGCATATACAGTAGCTCCAGGGCCCTCATACTAGGGCTTGATCTGGCACTGGATATGCAGCTGGTAATGGATGTGGAGTGATGCAGGACCCCTGTATATGGCCTATAGAAGACTGTGGGGTCTATCTACCCTGTGCAGCCGCGACTTGAGCCACAGGTGGCTGAGATGATTGCGCTTTATTCCAGATGATGACGACCATAATGAGGCCTGTTTGAGTTTCAGAATTCGCGGGGGCCTCTCGCACCAGACACTACGCACGCACGCACAAACGCACGCACGAACGCAGGCACGCTAAAGAGACTGACAGCAGCCTGACATATTAGACAGAGGGACGCTCCAAGGCTCTCTCTCCCTCTCTCCCCCTCTCTCTCTCTCCCCCGCGATTCCCTTTTGCAACAAAGCTTAAAGGGGAGGAAAAAAAGAAACTAAGCAACCGCAAAAAGATGACAGCTGAATGCACCCGCCGGCCACCGTTCCGTTCCGTTCCTCCGCTGGAGGGGGGCAGAGGGTGATCGCATGACAAGAGGGGCTTCTTTTAGAGGACATGGAGACTGAGGCTGTCAGGCACAGCACTGAGACGTCTTAATAGTGTCTACAACGAGAGAGACAAGAGGTAGAAAGCAGAGCAACGGCGTTGTCTCTGTGAGTTTATGAACTGTTATAGAGCAGTGGCTTTCAAGCAGTGGTCCCTGCTAAGGGACCACTGGTTGATTAACCAGATGTAACTCTTGAGAACGTAAAAAAATGAAACCAAATGGACCCTTGCGGGTTCATTTGGTTTCATTTTTACACTCTCAAGAGTTAAAATATTCATCATCTGAATTAGCCCAAGTGTACAAAACTAGAAGATTGATGGTCATTTTGGTCTGTACAGTATGTTTTGCCCGTTTTGTTTCCCCAAATCCAGCCAGGTATTGTGGACAAAAGCAAAAATAAATCTTTAGTTTTGGGGCTAAAATGTCCTCAAATGGTGGTCCGTGGTTCAAACGCTGAAAAAAATGGTGGGCTCTTGGTATCAAAAAGGTTGAAAACCCCTGTTATGGACCCTTCTGTGTGCGTACTGCACATGTGTGCATGTGCATGTGCATGTGCATGTGCAATTGTGCATGTGTGTGTGTGTGTGTGTGTGTGTGTGTGTGTGTGCGTGTGTGTGTGTGTGTGTGTGTGTGTTTGCAGAGAGAGAGGAGGGAGAGTTTTCCTGCCTGGTAGAGTAACCTCACGGAGTAAAAAGCTAAATCTGGCCCCATCTGTGTTTTATATATTAGCCCTCCGACATGAGATCCTCGTCCCTCCTGCGCCGAATTTTCCAGTCAAATATACAACTTTTCCATGTAACACACACTAATCCCCAAGCTATTTCTCAGAGCCTAAACAGAGCAGAAAGTTTATACTGTATATCTTCTGCAGCAAGTTTTCCCTCGCAGCAGCAGCAGGGGCGGATGTAACATTTCCCAATTGGGGGGGGGGGGGGGGGGGGGGGGCAGGAGAAAATGGTATGGGTACCATACATACCATTTTTGGTTACAGGACTTTTATTAGGCAATTAAGCACCAATAATAACATCAGTTGTTGTTGAAGTTGCAACAGACACACAGCATGCATAAAGCTAAAGGTCTGACTCAGAGAGTTTTCCGTTTTCAATGATGAAATGGTAGTTAGTTAGTAGCAGTAGTAGCCTGACCTCAGTCTGAATTGTCATTTCGTTTCACTTAGTATTCAGACAGAAGTCCCTCTCTACCACAGCAGTTTCTAGGATGGGCGTTATCAAAGCAGCAGTCTAAACGGTGATTGGTTCGACGTTGTGAACAAAGTGATTGACAGGGCTGTTGGCCAATCAGGTGCTGGGATTGGATTTCCAACCCGCACAAACTGCCCCAAAGGCAGGGAAGCCAGATCTTGAATCACAGGAAAAAAAATAAGCTAGTATTTTTTAAGGTGCTGATTCAGGGCTGAGCCAGGCTATAGCAGTAGTAGTAGTGTTTCAAATCATTTTAAATATAGGCACTTTAATTTGAAATATCTTGGGTTGTTTTGCATGCCATCATGTTTAGCGGGGCAGACTGGGCATTTAAGGGGGCATTGCCCCCCCCATGCCCATGCCTAGATCCGCCCCTGAGCAGCAGCAGCAGCAAGCTGCAAGTCGAGTGCAGCTGTAGTTGTTGGGATAGTAGTTACTTATGGGTCGTTCGGTCGTTCGAGGCCAAATAGAAAAAGCCACAGAGTTGTGTTTCGACTGCAATCCTCCCCCCCAAGACCTGCCCTGCCCTGGTCCCACTCTGCTCTACTCTACTCTACTCCAGTGTTTCAACCTTATTCATACCAGGGCCCACTATTTATTCAGAGTTTGAGCCACAGACCACCATTTGATGACATTTTAGCCCCACAGACCCCCAAAATTAAGATTTCTTTTGCTTTTGTCCACAATACATGCAGAACAAAATGACCATTAATCTCCTACATGCTCTAGTTGTGTATAGACTTGGGCTTCAATTCAGATGGTGAACATTTTAACTTTCTTTGGTTTCTGTCTCTCTGCTCAACATTGGAGTGATTTGTTTCGCTCAAACTGTGTTCTATTCCAGTGGTTTTCAAACCATTTTGACCCCAGGGCCCACAACTTATTCAGCATTTGAGCCAGCAAGGATGATAGTTTCACCCCCACAGACGCAAAACCAAAGAGTTTTTGTCCACAACTCCATTGGCTGGATTTTTGCAAACAAATCAGGCATTAATCTTCTACATTCTCTAATTGTATAGACTTCTTAATTAAGTGGGGCTAAATCAGATGATGAACATTTTAACTCTTGACGGTGTAAAAAAATTGAAACTAAATGGACCCATTTTTACGCTCTCGAAGAATTACATCTGGTTAACCAACTTTCCATCATTTAGCCATTTAGCCCCAGAACAACTGGTTGAAAACCAGCGTTCTATTCAAATGTCATGGAGGGTTCAAACAGCCCCAGGACTCACTGTAGCCTCTGCTATAGCAGACACAGTATCACAGGACGCACACACACACACACACACACACACACACACGCACACGCACACGCACACGCACACACACACACACACACACGCACACACACACCAGGGGCGGATTTTTTTTTTTTGGGGGGGGGGGGGGGGGGGGGGGGGGGGGGGGGCAAGAGAACATGTTGGAGGGGCAAGAGAAAATGGTATGGTATAACATTTTCAGTTACAGGACTTTTATTAGGCAAGTAAATCATCAATAATAACATCAGTTGTTGAAGTTGTAACAGACACGCAGCTTGCATAAAGCTAAAGGTCTGACTCAGAGAGTTTTCTGTTTTCAATGATGAAATGCTGTTGGTTTAGTGGTGACACAGCTGTAGTTACTTAGTAGCAGTAGTAGTGTTTCAAATCATTTTAATTATAAGCACTTTCATTTGAAATATCTTGGGTTGTTTTCCATGGCATCAGACTGGGTATTTAGGGGGACATTGCCCCCCCATGCCCATGCCTAGATCCGCCCCTGACACAAGCTCATCCGTACTGTCAGTCAGTCAGTCAGTCAGTCAGTCACACAGACAAACCCCCCCCCCCCACCCCTCTGTTTGCTCACAGCTGCTGCGGCCCCCTCTCTCTCAGAGTTCATCTAAGGTAAAGATATGTTATATTATGCAACGGCGTATAGATTTTCCACCGCTGGCCCCGCGCCAACTTCCTGCTCCGAAAGAGAGAGAGAGAGAGCTAGAGCTGTAGCGCTTTGTTCCCCAGGGCGACAGCCAGCCATTCCTTACTGGACCGGGTGGCCAAACGCTAGAAAGACGACACATGAGAGAGAGAGGGAGGGTGGGTGAGAGGGGGAGAGAGAAAGAGACAGAGAGACCGAGAGAAAGAAAGAGAGAGAAAGAGAGAAGGAAAAACTAAAAAGAATGCAAAGTAAGGAAGGAAGGAAGGCATACAGCCTGAGATTGTTGTTTGCAAATCCTCTCCGTCCTCCCTCCTTCCCTCTCTCTGTCTGTCTGTCTGTCTGTCTGTCTGTCTGTCTGTCTGTCTGTCTGTCTGTCTGTCTGTCTGTCTGTCTGTCTGTCTGTCTGTCTGTCTGTCTCTCTCTCTCTCTCTCTCTCTCTCTCTCTCTCTCTCTCTGTGTCTCTCTGACGCAGTGTCTCTCTCTCTCTCTTTCTCTCTCTGTGTCTTAAAGTAAGAAAGAAAAAAAAGTGTCCTGCATACTTTCCCCTCCTGGCTGTTGTTTTTCTCTCTCTACTACCCCGGACGGCTTTTTGGAAATCAGGTCAGAAGTGTTTTCGTTACTGTTTGACTTGTGGCTTCGCTGCAGCAAGCCTCCAAACGTCAAGCCTCCTCCTCCTCCTCCTCCACCCCCAAGACAGGAAAACCTTTTCCCTCCAACGTTAACCCGTTGGGTACTGCCCATTAAAATGACCATTAATCTCCTACATGCTCTAGTTGTGTATAGACTAGGGCTAATTCAGATGGTGAATATTTTAACTCTTGAGAGTGTAAACAATGAAACCAAATGTTACGCTCTCGAAGAGTTACATCTGGTTAAGCAACTTTCATTTAGCCTGGGGACCACCTGGAATCCTCTCAGGGACCATTAACCTGCCCTACAGAGTATCTCGAGGTACAACTGAGAAGTTTGTTTTTACTGTGTTCCTCGAGAGATTTTTCAACGTTGGTGTTCAATTTATTACAGAGTGTTAAAAAGTTGGACCCAAACGGCCCCCACAATCTAACAAAGAGCAGTGGTTTTCAACCAATGGTCCGGGGACCAAAAGTGATCCTTGAGAGTGTTCCTCAACAAAATTATGATGGAAAGTTGGTTAACCAGGTGTAACTCTTTGAGAGCGTAAAAATGAAAACAAAAAATATTCTGAATTAGCCCAAGTCTACACAACTGAATGTAGAAGATTAATGGTCATTTTGGTTTAACTCTTTTGTTTCCCACATCCAACCTGGTATTGTGGACAAAAGCAAAAGAAATCTTTAATTTTGGGGTCTGTGGAGCCAATATGTCTTCAAATGGTGGTCCGTGGCTCTAATGTTGAACAAATAATGGGCCCTGGACTCAAAAAGCACTCACAGACTGACATAGAGGAATTTCTACAGTGTATCTTCCTGCATGGGGGAACACAAAGAAGCCAAAGAAGGAACTTTTGAATTCCGATTGCAGATCATGAAATTAATCTCTCCTGTGTGCGTGTGTGTTTTGTGTGTGTGCGTGCGTGACTGCGAGTGCGTGTCCCGTAATCTTATCCGCGAACAAAGCCACACCACACCACCAATTACAGGTTCTAGATCGTCCCTGCTCTTTTCTCATCTCCTATGCTGAATAAACATGGCCTATAGCCTACTTGGCTTAACTTTTGGCGGCAGCAGCACTGCTGCGACTGACGTGAGGTAATGCGACGTGATGCACCCACTGTAACGCATTCATGATGAGAGAGAGAGTGAGGGGACAGGGGCGGATCTAGGCATGGGCATGGGGGGGCAATGCCTATGGAGAGAATTATGTGCCTAAAATAAATTCACACGTGACGAGGTCCACACACGTGTTTTGAATATTTACTAATCTCTCACGATGATTGACAAAAGTCTTTTCGGGTTTTGCAAATGTTTTTTTTATTTTTACAAAAAAATATTAGATTTGTGTGTGTGTAAATCCTGAAAAAACATTCGTAAATCCTCAATTCTGCTCGTGAATTTTAATAAAGTATTTGTCATTCTCTTTTCTTGTTGAATCATTTTGACACAAATTTCATGCTCGTTTATGATAATTTTCACAAATGTATTGTAATTATTCTGCGATTTAGTAGTTTGTATCCAAGATTTACAAAAGTGTCTTCAAGATTTACCAATCTTTCTCTCTGATTCACAAACTAAATTCCATGATTGACACATATTTCTTTGCGGTTCGCAAATGTTTTTTGTATCTTTACAAAAAAATATACGATTTGTGTGTGTGTTAATCCTTAAAAAACATTTGTAATTCCTCAATTCTGCTTGTGAATTTTAATAAAGTATTTGTCATTCTCTTTTCTTGTTGAATAATTTTGACACAGATGTCATGCTTTTTCATGGTGATCTTCACAAATGTAATGTTGTATCCACAAAAGATATCTTGTAACTTGTAAGTTGGATTTTTACAAATATATGACTATTTGTAGGTGTATTATTAGATTTACAGGCACATTCATCACCAATATCTGTAAAGCATCAACTCTGTGTGTTGCCACCAGGTGGCCACCATGCATTTGTGAGAAAATCAAACTCATTTGTCAACCCCATTTTAGACACAAACACACCAAGCGCGCTGGGATGTTTGTGTCAAAAAGATTGATTGGCTGCCTTGTTTCTAGGCTACCTCTAGGCCAATGGGAGACTTGACTTGCCATAAAACCCATAGTCTGAAAGACGCTAGGGCCATTATTGAGAATGGGGACAGAAGTAGGGACAAGTGGACTCCGAGTCAGGCAACAGTCCAGTTGTAATGATCTCAAATCCTTTTATTAGAGATAGTTTTGTAGTAAACTGCATAAAGACAACACTTTAGAAGCCGAAAATAGCTCTTATTTGCGCAGCCCTTGTTGAAAGTTTGCCCCTATTCTACCAGAACAAGGCACAATGTGCCTCGGTTGTCAGCCAGACAGTGTTGCCAACTTGGCACATTTGTCACTATATTTCGTTTTCTTTCCAGACCCCTCTATCGCCAAAATTAGTGAAAAGCTCCTGGCGGAAAATCTAGTGCTTTTTGGCTGCTGAGTTGGGGTGAAATTGATTGACAGGCGCCATAAATAAAACCCTCATTTTCACCATTTTCCTCCTATGACAGTGGTTTTCATCCAGTGGTCCCCAGGCTAAATGATGGACAGTTGCTTAACCACATGTAAATCTTTGAGAGCGTGAAACCAAATGGACCCTTGCAGGTCCATTTGGTTCCATTTGCAGTCAAGCGGGCAGCAGCAGGCTGCCCGCGAAGCTGTTGCATTGCCTTGTTTTACTGATTGTTTTTAATTATCGAAATAGGGATCTTAATAATGCCACTTGCGCATAGGCCTAACAGAGAGAGAGAGAGTGACAAAGAGAGAGAGAGAGAGAGAGAGAGAGAGAGAGAGAGAGAGAGAGAGAGACATTATTGCACAGACGACCCTCTCAAGGACTTCTGGTGGTCCGCGGACCACCGGTTGAAAACCACTGTTCTAAGCAGAGCTAGAGGGTTTACATCGTTGAGTAGTTAGAGTTTTGCAGTAGTTAGCAAGTTAGAAATTATAAATGCAATCTCAATCTGTAATTCCAGCATAGGCCTGCGCACTGACCTATATTGAATGCCATTGCCAGGGTCCATTTGGTTACCATCGCGATTTGATTGCCCTGTATGAGAAGCTACTGTATATTTACCGTAGCACGACATGATAAAGAGAATATAGCCTATACGTATTTTCTATTACACCACCACCTAACCCCCTAGCTCTGCTTAGAACCGTGGTATTCAACCGGTGGTCCGCGGACCACCAGAAGTCCTTGAGAGGCTTCCAGGTGGTCCCCAGACCAGTAACCATAAAAATGAAACCAAATCAAATGGACCCTTGCGGGTTCAATTATAGACGTGAATTTCAACCAAATTGGATTCTCTCTCTCTCTCTCTCTCTCTCTCTCTCTCTCTCTCTCCCCACAGGCCCGCTTGACTGCAAATGGAACCAAATGGACCTGCAAGGGTCCATTTGGTTTCACGCTCTCAAAGATTTACATGTGGTTAAGCAACTGTCCATCATTTAGCCTGGGGACCACTGGATGAAAACCACTGTCATAGGAGGAAAATGGTGAAAATGAGGGTTTTATTTATGGCGCCTGTCAATCAATTTCACCCCAACTCAGCAGCCAAAAAGCACTAGATTTTCCGCCAGGAGCTTTTCACTAATTTTGGCGATAGAGGGGTCTGGAAAGAAAACGAAATATAGTGACAAATGCGCCAAGTTGGCAACACTGTCTGGCTGACAACCGAGGCACATTGTGCCTTGTTCGGGTAGAATAGGGGCAAACTTTCAACAAGGTCTGCGCAAATAAGAGCTATTTTCGGCTTCTAAAGTGTTGTCTTTATGCAGTTTACTACAAAACTATCTCTAATAAAAGGATTTGAGATCATTACAACTGGACTGTTGCCTGACTCGGAGTCCACTTGTCCCTACTTCTGTCCCCATTCTCAATAATGGCCCTAGCGTCTTTCAGACTATGGGTTTTATGGCAAGTCAAGTCTCCCATTGGCCTAGAGGTAGCCTAGAAACAAGGCAGCCAATCAATCTTTTTGACACAAACATCCCAGCGCGCTTGGTGTGTTTGTGTCTAAAATGGGGTTGACAAATGAGTTTGATTTTCTCACAAATGCATGGTGGCCACCTGGTGGCAACACACAGAGTTGATGCTTTACAGATATTGGTGATGAATGTGCCTGTAAATCTAATAATATACCTACAAATAGTCATATATTTGTAAAAATCCAACTTACAAGTTACAAGATATCTTTTGTGGATACAACATTACATTTGTGAAAATCACCATGAAAAAGCATGACATCTGTGTCAAAATTATTCAACAAGAAAAGAGAATGACAAATACTTTATTAAAATTCACAAGCAGAATTGAGGAATTACAAATGTTTTTTAAGGATTAACACACACACAAATCGTATATTTTTTTGTAAAGATACAAAAAACATTTGCGAAACGCAAAGAAATATGTGTCAATCATGGAATTTAGTTTGTGAATCAGAGAGAAAGATTGGTAAATCTTGAAGACACTTTTGTAAATCTTGGATACAAACTACTAAATCGCAGAATAATTACAATACATTTGTGAAAATTATCATAAACGAGCATGAAATTTGTGTCAAAATGATTCAACAAGAAAAGAGAATGACAAATACTTTATTAAAATTCACGAGCAGAATTGAGGATTTACGAATGTTTTTTCAGGATTTACACACACACAAATCTAATATTTTTTTGTAAAAATACAAAAAACATTTGCAAAACCCGAAAAGACTTTTGTCAATCATCGTGAGAGATTAGTAAATATTCAAAACACGTGTGTGGACCTCGTCACGTGTGAATTTATTTTAGGCACATAATTCTCTCCATAAAGGCCCCCCTAAATGCCCAGTCTGCCCCACCAAACAAGATGGCATGCAAAACAACCCAAGATATTTCAAATCAAAGTGCTTTTATATTTAAAATGATTTGAAACACTACTACTGCTACTAACCAACTACAGTTGTGGCACCACTAAACCAACAGAATTTCATCATTGAAAACAGAAAACTCTCTGAGTCAGACCTTTAGCTTTATGCATGCTGCGTGCCTGTTGCAACTTCAACAACAACTGATGTTATTATTGATGCTTTACTTGCCTAATAAAGGTCCTGTAACCGAAAATGGTATGGGTGCGACACGGGCGATGAAGTTGCACCCATACCATTTTCTCCTGCCCCCCCACCCCAATTGTGAAATGTTACATCCGCCCCTGGTGAGAGAGCGACAGACGGACAGACGGAAAGGCCCAATCAACACCTCCTCCGCTCCAATCAAGACGGTGTGACGTGATCCATCTGATTACATCACATCAGGTATACAGTCACACTGTGATGTCATCCCCTCCCCACACACACACACACACACACACACACACACACACACACACACACACACACACACACACACACACACACCCGCTAACACAGCACTAACCCCATCCATCCATCCATCCTCTTCCACTTCACGGTGAAGTATGTGGCTTTTGTGTGCTAATGAACATAATTGCCTCTCCAGTGATTGCCAGGTGTGTGTGTGTGTGGGTGTGCTGTAAGTGTGTAAGTACATGCACTCCTTCACAGAGGCAGTCGGATATACTGTACACTAGAGGGGAGCGCATACATGGATGGACCCATGGAGTGGTCCATGTGGGAGGTATAGAGGGGTGGGTTCGGGGGTCAGTGAATGTGCAGCTATGTGGGTTCATAAGAATCAGTGCATGGTATTCTACTGGCACGTGGTAGCGCTCGCTGGCTTCCAACTTATCCCATTACACGCTAACGTCCAGGCGTCGCACACGCAACGTAGTTTACTGTCCGAAGAGGGGAGGGAGGGAGGGACTTTCTCCCTACAGTTTTAGCCCAGCAATCATAGTAAAAATGAGGGCCAGTTATAACAGTAGTTTAATATTATCCTGTGGGCCGAAGAAAATTAATTTGTGGGCCTGGTTTGGTTATTTATAGGTTTATCAAGCACTGTGTTGCCTTTAATCTGTTGCACTACTGTTAGTTGTTTTTATTGTTTATAACAAAGTAAACAAGTTGTTTTTCGAACGTTGTGAAGTTCGCTTGAGACGACTCAGCCCTGTCCGTGTTGTGGCCCCGATGTACAGAGAATAGAAAGTCTGAACTCGTCCCTCCCTAATCTAATCCCTACAGCATACACCCCGTCTTACCCAATCACAATGCCAGCGTAACGCTCCTTTCACCCCCTTCCTTCATAGGAAAGAAAACAGGGTCGTGTCACATGCGCCACTGGTGCAAAGTACGCACTCTCCAGGGCTCTGATGATGTGGTTAATTGGGCTGTGACTTTCACCGGCGGCGGCTCTAGATTGACTCAAGCGAGACAAGAATGCACACGGGCACCTCCTCGTGCACTCAAGTGTGTGCAGGTGTGCATGGGAAGTGCCTGAGCAGCGCAGCGTTTGGCCTCAGCTGTATACACAACGCATTATGCATGAGGCAGTAGAACCAGGACGGAGGAAAAAAAGCCTCGCAGTTGTATATGCGCTTCAGTTCAATGGAGACACTGTGTGCTATGATTAGTCGGAGATCATACGTTTGTGAATGGGCATGTCAATGCTAGCATCCACATGCCAGCATTGACGTATGAGTACAGTGCTGTGCCATTGTCTTAAACCAGTGGTTTTCAACCAGTAGTCCGGGTTCCAGGCGGCCCCCAGGCTAAATGTTGGTTAACCCAGATGGTTAGTAACTCTTTGAGAGCGTAAAAGTGTTCACACTCTTGAGAGTTAAAATATTCATCATCTGAATTAACAAAAGTCTACATAATTAAAGGATGTAGAAGAATGGTAATTTTTTAATCTATGTTTGTCCGTTTTGTTTCCGAAATCCAGCCTGGTATTGTGGAGAAAAGTAAAAGAAATCTTTAGTTTTGTGGTGCTAAAATGTTCTCAAGTTCTGGTCCGTGGATCAAATTCTAAAGTGGGCCCTGGTAACAAAATGGTTGAAAACCACTGTCTTGAACTCATTAAAAGCAGGACAGTATCTGGGCCACTACAGCATCAGAATCATTTTACTGTAACCATATATTTTGGAGATTCAAATTTAGCAGGTATACAAGCTCATATCACATCACTTCGTGGCATGCTGTATATGTTTAAAGCGATTTTTTTTTTCTTCCGAGAGCCTCTTGAACAAAATATTTTGAGATGAGGGTCTGTAATCAAATACATTACACGTCTGGGATCCCTGACTTAAAAAAAAAAAGTTTGAGACACAAAAGCGACAAACACATTTCTCTAAAATTATACTGAGGGTGTGTGGGGGTCAGGTCCATGTCATTATGGTCAATGGAGAGCTCTATGTAGAGAAGGCTGACAGATAGCTAGCTGTGGAGCTGAAGAGTAGTAGACAGAGTGGAGGAGCGGCTCTCAGATTTCATCCACATTAATCTGCTAGCTATGTAATGAGGGGGTCTACTGTATATATTTAGCCCTGTGGAGTGAGATGTAGGTCAGACAGAAAGGCAGCACAGGCCAAACAACATGGCCAGATTGCCCACACTGGAGTGACCTTGAGTGGGCCGACAGCGAGCCACAACAACAGCACTCTATTTATTCCTGTTGACCTGTGGACGGACGCTAGCTTGGCCGGCCGGTCAGCGGCACGGCAACGGCTTTGCATCCGCGTCGCCTCACCGATCACACAAGTCAAGAACCTTTGGACGTTTTCCCCTGCTTGGACCACAAAGGACCCCCCGTACGAGAAAAAAAACTTTAAAGGAGAAGAAAAAACAACATCCTTACTGAACTGTTACCGCTCATTGATAAAACAAATAAACCGCAAAAAACAAGCGCATGAATTATAGTTGATGTTCTCTCTATTTGTTGATACTGGCAGACGTACTTCCTCAATCCACCAACAAAGCATGATCATTCATGACTCTGCCATCTATAGCCACAGACACAGAACAAAACTAATACACACATAAAAAACCTTGGAGAAGAAGAAAAAAAGACAATCCCGGACATTCCTTCGTTGCAAAGTCATGAATACATGTCATTGTCTATTCAAAGCTTCCACCATATATCGTACATAAACATGGACCACTTCCTGTTAAATGGCTTTATTTTTAGAATAGATTTTAGACTTTTTTTTTTCTTTTTTTCTTCTCAAACTTAACTGAATAACTAAAGTCAATTTTAAACACATTGCACAATACAAAGCTAAAAAAAGATTGTGATTACCTATATTTACAGGTTAATTTCCATACAGTACTGAAATTCAAATAATCCACTGGCTCCCATAAAACCTAAGGGGAGAGACATGCAGCAGAAGTCGTCATGAACCACAAGGCAACCCAGTATGTCAAGAATATTGTACCGTAAAATTGTAGTAAATGCAGAGCACAGCATTGGATTCTAGAAAACATGCCAAAAGGTATGCCAGAACACCGGTTATGTTCTTTTAATGGCATTATTTGTGTTCTATTGACTCAATAAACATGGCGGTGGCACAAAATAACTAATGCATAAGTGTGCGGCCCCCTAACTACTGTAGCTGATGTGAGGCTCTTCCTGCTGCTCAATGACTTCAATGTATTTTCCTATTCATGCACAAGATTCATCAATCACTCTTGTAATAAGACATCGCCGTTCACCTCAAAAGCGCTGCCCTCAACCCAAAACTGGGAAAGCATCTGCATGTGTCATTTTAGATTTTTGTGTTGGCCATTCAGAAATAGCAGGCCCTGTGCAGCGCATGCGACACTGTGCAGCGGTGTGAGTTTATACGTCACCTATTACTGTACATTTTTCTACAATTGACACCGGGTCTTATTGGATTAAGCCAGTATACGAGATCGTATATAATGCCTTTTGTTTTTAATCATGAAAAAGTGTGCAAAACAGTGAATATTGAACGTTCTTAACTCACAATATTTCGATTCTTCGAGGTCCCCATATTTTTGGATGAGTGCCCGGTGACCAATTACATGCAGTATATATTTTGTGGGTCCTTGACATGAAACAGTTTGAGAACCACTAATATACAAACAGGTTTTTCAGGACACCTCACAATTTAGAAAAAAGAAAGAAGATTTAGAAAGGCATAGAATTGGGTCCTCAAGTAGGTCTTAAATGAAACCTAAAAGCCATTCATTCCTCCAACACCACTGCGGTGTGACAGCATCGATGTCACAGATATCCTTCTCTCTCTCTCTCTCTCACACACACACACACACACACACACACACACACACACACACACACACACACACACACACACACACACACACACACACACAAACACACACACACACACACACACACACACACCTCATGCAAAAACTCCAGTTATGATCTATTCAAAACAAACACACACGGCCCAGAGTAGGGGAAGGAAAATAACAAGGAGGAGAGAGGAAAGAAGGATGAGGGAAGTGTGCGACGTGCGTGTATATGCATGTGCATGCACGTGCGTGCGTGTGTGTGTGTGTGTGTATGTTTGTGCACGCGCATCTACCTCATGGTATGTGGATCTGTGTAAACCAGGGAACCACACCCTTTTATCCAAACATTCTCTAGCACTCTCTGTGTCTGTCTGCCTCTCTCTCCCTCAGTGTTGCCAACTTGGCACAATTGTCACTATATTTAGCTTTTTTCAGACCCCCCTAGCGCCAAAATTAGTGAAAAACTCCTGGCGGAAAATCTAGTGCTATTTTACTGGTGAGTTGGGGCGAAATTGAATGACAGGCGCCTGAGATAAAATCCTAATTTTTCACCATTTTTCCTCCTATGATAGTGGTTTTCAACCAGTGGTCCCCAGGCTAAATGATGGACAGCTGGTTAACCAGATGCAACTCTTTGAGAGCTAAAAGAG
>CM076965.1:25403730-25458730 GCA_039105355.1 Benthosema pterotum | reverse complement strand
CCCACATGCCAATCAAACACACGCTATGGTCTCGTTTTCCAAAACACAAACTGTTTCACCAGATGCCTGCGTGCGTGGTCAAAAAGTCACTTTTATCCACACGAGTAATAAACCTTCGCGGCTGCATGTGCTAGCTAGGTGGCCTCTTTGGTGTTTACTATTATCTACAAAACCGATTGACCAGTAGTAGTAGGCCTAGTAGATATGAATCAGCTACACAAATATACACGACAAGATATTGAATAACAGACACTAAGCTATTCTTCTCCTGTGGTGTTAGGCCGTGTATAAGTTCACTGAGCTTTTGGTCCTGCTTTGTTTCCGAACAATTCTAAAAACCACAGAGTGGTTTTTAAAGGGGGGTGGGGGCGTTTAGTCAGAAGATGAGACGCATGCAGCAGCAGCCACTGCTCTGCCTGACAACTGACATCCGGCAAAACTGGCTAATCCGGTGATAACCACACATGCACATGATGAGGCCTAATCGCCATGAGACAAGGCACCGAAGGTTTTGGTGTTTATTGGCGACGAGGAGGAGGGGGGGATATTTGTTTGCCATTGTGTGTGTGTGTGTGTGTGTGTGTGTGTGTGTGTGTGTGTGTGTGTGTGTGTGTGTGTGTGTGTGTGTGTGTGTTTAATTCTGAAAAATCCAACAATTCTGTTTATACAGACTGCGGTTCCATCAGATTTTAATCCCCTGAACAGCTGTTCCAACTCATTTTCCAGGCCCAAGGAAGAGAGAGAGGGGGGGCATGAGAGAATGAGAGAGAGAGAGAGAGAGAGAGAGAGAGAGAGAGAGAGAGAGAGAGAGAGAGAGAGAGAGAGAGAGAGAGAGAGAGAGAGAGGGAGGGAGAGAGAGGGGGGGAGAGAGAGAGAGAGGGTTCAAAGGCCAACTCACAAAATATGTGTAAATGTGTTTTCATGAGAGAGAAGGGCTCTGGGACTACGACAGAATGAGGACTTGGTTGGTTAAAAGTAGACCTGCTAATCCAAACACAAGATTCTATTAATTTAATTTGATTTTCATATTAAAACAAACTAGCTCATTCTTTCCCCCACTAAATGCTGCTCAAATATTTTCACTCTAAACACGGACGGCGATCTGATAAGAAACTGATAATGATGGCCGTTGATGACGTTAATAGAAATACAATATGTGGTTGGAGCAACACGTTATATAGCCCAGTCCCGTTAAATGTATCATAATGTAACGATACCAATTAGCCTTAAAGATCTGGACTATAGCAGCATGTGAGATAGACCTCGCTTAACTATTTTGTCAATGACCCCAAAATTGACCTTTATTAGAAGAGTGATCCCGCATTTGAATAATTTATGCCAAGAGGACCCCCCCCCCAAAAAAATATATGGCTCTGACCAGCAATTGGCAACCATTTTAATTTCAAGGACCGCCATGGTCATGTGTTATGGTTATAGCCATTTAAAAGCAACATTAACATGATAAGAAATGATGGTTCCCTTGACCCCACTTTCAGAACCAATGACTTATATTGCATTCCCAAAATATAAATTGCAAATATTGCCTATATATAGTTGTCATTAGGCTATTTAATTATTTAATTGATGGGCCTTTTGTTATTGTATAGGCTAAAGGTTTATTCAGAATAAATCTTTCCTTCCTTCCAACCAGGTGTAGTCTAGTGGAACTTGAAACGCACTGCCTGCATGCAGGCATGGCGCGCGTGCACGTGAGGCCGAGCGGAGCGCCGACCGTGCAGTGAGACGAGACACGCAGAGCAGAGGAGAGAAGGCCGTTCGCAAAGAAAGAACGTTGGTTTAAATGAACTTCGAACGCAGTTATATAAACAGGCGGGACTATATGGTGCGAAATGAATCAAATGAGGATAATTACACTATAATTTAAAGCAACAATCGCCCCTAGACTAAAGGCTATACCATCCAGCCATTCATTCAGGGTTCTTAAAAAACTAAAAGTGCGCGTCGTGTCTCTCTCTCTCTGAGCACCAACACGAAAGGCCGTTTTAAACCTATATTGACCTAATTGTCTCAAATTAAAGCAGGTAAAAATGTTAACAGTCGCGAATAAAATATGATGACCCCCGTCTTATTTTATTTATCATACATTACTACTGACTTACGTATTTTTGCCAAACGAGGTTATTGCTCCCTTTGCGCAAAGCTGCTGGAGTCACTATATGGCCTTTGGAATGGAAAAACGTATATTGGCCTGCTGCTGACTGCACGTGAGCTCGATCTGTAAGTACTGCACTAAATATCCCATACATTCATATATCTGTTATAAACCACACATTAAAGGGAACTCCACCCATTTTCAACATTTTAATGTCATGAATAGGCTATACCTTAGAGATGTTGTGTGCATGATAAAAAAAGTTCCCCCAATTCTGTATTTCCTAAAAATGGAGGTCTGAAAAAAATCATTAACATGGTGAAATACTGTACATCTGATGACATCATCAAGATGTATTTCACCATGTTAATGATTTATTTCACCATGTTAATGATTTTTCTTTCAGGCCCCTTTTTCCTGCAGAGGGTACAAATGGAACCAAATGGACCTTTTTTCAGTTTCTTGAGGTCAAGGAAGGCCAATTAGGGGCGTATATATACTAGGGCATATACAGTATAATAATATAGCAACACATTTAATTTAATGAGAAGAGAACGGGTTATATATATATATATAGGCTATAAAAACACATACACCCAATACTGAATATTAAATATGTTGGTGACTTACCACTAATGCATTGTTTAGAAGGTGAGTGGGGTAATACTTTAGTGTTGAGAGTAGTAGTAGTAGTAGTAGTAGTAGGTATGGGGAGCAGTAGAGAGGTGGCAGGTGTCCCGCAGGCGGCCAGAGGAGCAGAGGGGAAGGAAGATGTTAAAATGTCGCACTATAGTATAAAAAAAACTTCCAAAAAAGAGAACCGTGAATGTGAGATGATTGATGGTGATGCATGGTGATGATGAATATATTATAACATTGTATGTGTGGGTCGCATATATTATTATTTATTGCAGTGGTCCTTGAGAGGGTTCCAGGTACCAGTGGTCCCCTGCAGCTAAATGATGGAGAGTTGGTTAACCAGATGTAACTCTTTGAGAGCGTAAACATGAAACCAAATGGACCCTTGCGGGTCCATTTGGTTTCATGTTTACACTCTCAAGAGTTAAAATATTCATCATCTTAATTAAGAAGTCTACATCCTGTTTTGTTTTTGCGATATCCAGCCTGGAATTGTGGACAGAACCAAAAGAAATCTTTAGTTTTTTTAGGGTCTGTGTGGCTAAAATGTCATTAAATGGTGGTCCGTGGCTCAAAGTCTGAATAAACGGTGGTCCCTCCCTGGTATCAGAATGGTTGAAAACCCATAGCTGAACAGCAGCAGCGACAATGCGACTCAAAGTGAAGTGTTGCACTGCAGTCTCGGCGTATAAAGTTTTTGGCGTAAAAAGTGATGCTGCCAATTAGGCTCTAGTAGAGCCAGCTGCGTCCTGTGCAGCTGCGACGCGAATATTAGTGATGATCGATATTAGGTGTGCTTAAATGGGAATTCCAACCATTTGCAACATTTTACTATGTGGACATAATTTTAAAAAAAAAGTCAGCTCCATGATGTGTTTCCTAGAAATGAAGGTCTGACAAAAACAAAACAAAACAAACAAACAAAAAAAACATTAACCATTAACATGTTGAAACACATCTTTATGATGTCTTCAAGATCTACTTCTACCATGTACTATTTTCTGAGAGTGTATACTCCCTATAGAAAAAAAAGTAATAAATGGGTGGAATTTTCCTTTAAGTAGATGTAGAAGTTACATTTTTAAATTCCAGTTACAATAATGCATATACAGGAAAGTCAACTGCACTAAATATAATATTATAGAAATAACGACAACCTATAGTTTCAGCTGTCAATCATTTTTAATTGACTTATTTTAGCGCCAAAATATTATGTGTTTTATTAAATTGTGACTTTGCCATCATGCATCTCTGGCTGTGTATAACTTTTGTTTTCAGTTTGGTCAGACGAGACTCCAAGGAGTGTAGGCTATATATTTTCTGGGAATATTTATCAAACGAAAAAAAAAAAAAAAAAAAAAAAAAAAAAAACTGCACGATAGCAGGCCTATACTGTATGTGCCCTTTATTTTGCATCCCTAAATTACCTTACCACAGACAGACTTGTACAACACACACACACACACACACACACACACACACACACACACACACACACACACACACACACACACACACACACACTCACTGAGGGAACTCCGTAATTTGCCTCATGCTGCCCGTCACATCCCAACACGCTGTTATTACTTCTCTCCAGCAAGGCTTTTTTATAATCACTTAATAATTCACACATTTGTTTACTTTTGTTGCCATATCCGAGATCCAAAGCATTTTTAAATAAATAATTAACAGCAATTAAATAAGCAAAAGAGTTCTTCAGTGGAATGCTGCATGGTCGAGTTGGAGAGTGCGTGCAATGCCGTGCGTGCGTGGTGCCACGACGAGTCCTACACTGTGTGCAAAGTTTGCTCCTTCTGCACAGCACAATAACAATATACACAGACACACGCTAGACGAAATGAAACGACAAAAATATAATAATAAACGCAGTATATAAACCATCCTTCAACATAGTCTATACTGACATGTTTTTTTCCTGTCCCACAGAATGACATACTACTTTAGCATATGTGCAACATGTGCTCCACATTGCATGCATTTATGTTTCTGGTGCCAATTAGGCTACTTTAAATGAAGGGAAAATATAGTTTTTTTTTGTGGGTGCTCAATTCATGCAAGCTTCCATGCCTGCATATCTATGCATGGACATCATCTGGTGTGAAATCATCTAAAATGCATGTTTATAAGTTCCAGATCAGTTCTCAATGCATGCATATATATATATATATATATATATATATATATATATATATATATATATATATATATATATATATATATATATATATATATATATATATATATATATATATATATATATATATATATATATATATATATACTGTATATATATATATAAACACCTGTGTCATTTTAGATATTACATGTTGACATAAAATAGCAGCTGTACAATATCTAGCTTGTACATCTTCAAGTTAAAAGCTTTAAAAGTTTTTTTTAAAGTGTGACAATTACTGATTCAGAAGGCATTTAGGGATCGGCCTTGTGCAGCACTGCATGGTCTTAGTGGGTTAATTTATACTCAAGTTAGATTTCAGTCAGTCATTTTCCTCGAGGAGAGCCGTCTATCTTCTACATACAGATATAACTGACTGCAGCCTGCTTCAATAGAACTGGAGAATCAGGGAAAGTTTTTCAAATCTCCTTTGTCTTTTTTCATGTCAGTAAAGGGACAGCCTGGTGATTCCTCCTCGTATTGTTAAATGGGAACCAGACCCACGGCTGTGCCCGCATGAGAGAGACACACACAGGGGGAGAGAGGCGCTGAGAAACAGTCCCCTCGGCCCTCTGGTAGCAGTTCGTCAGCAGAGAGAGGCACAAGAAGATATGGGCGGGAAACACTTTTAATAAAACCACTGTAAAATCAGGAATGAATTACACATCAAACAAGCCCTGGCAGTACGCGAGCGGGACCAAGCCAATGAGGGATAAACAAGTTTTGCTTTGAAACAAGTACATTTTTTCCCTCCTCCCTTTAGCTACTCTGCACGGTTGTTGTATTATAGCACGAGGGCAGGTCACTACAATGCAGGCATGGTGCCTTCTTAGTTTACCGACCATAGAAACAAAGAATGAGGTTTGAGGTTTTATATAGAAAAGAACGGCGTCGACACATTCATGCCTAAAGCTAGTGGAATTGTATTTGTCTTGGGTGACAGTATATACAGTATGCCATATATCCAGTACAGTATGTGCACGCATATGGCAGTTAAATCAAACTGCAACTCGACCTTAAAAATAAGAAGAACAACACTTTATATAGGAACTAGGAGAATACTATACTATATGCATGCTGTGAGCATGCATGTCCCCCCAAAAAATGTGGGGTTTTGAAAGTGCAACAGTTTATGTGCCTATGATGAATTGTATAAATGCAACTACTACACCCATATGGCGAATAGCTCAGTGAAAAATGCAAGAGCTAGGGGTTTGTTTTTGTGCATAAACTCATGTCTCTTGTGTAACGTCCAATCCAAGGAAAGAGAGGTGAAAGGTTTTCGAGCAAAAGCAATGCTTCTCTACGTTTGGGGAATGATATTTAAATTTGCAAATCATTCTAACATAATTGTCGGTGCAGACGAAATACAAATACAAAAGAATTAAAAAATACATAAAAAATAGGGAGGATCCACATTGTTATAGCCCTATACACTCAATATAAATGTAAATGTGATTACAGTTTAGAAATCTATTGGATATGTGAATGGCATCTAGACATTTGTCACTGGAGCCTGACAGCAGAGTTATTTCAGGGTCATATAAGTCCACAAGACATGAGGACAAGATGCTGCCGCGTGCAGAAACACTCTGGCAATGCTCACAGCCTTCGGCCGACGCCACGCCATGGAGCAAATACTTCTAAACAGTTCCTTATTGAACTAAATAGCATGTGGTAAAAATGTACCTAAAGCGGTATTTTTTTAAAAAAAAAAAAAGCACACAACATCACATGAAAATTATAATTGTTCCAAATGTAGGCCTACTTTAAGGACAGTGTTAAATTTACATAGGACGGCCACATATGCAGCGGCATAAAATCTTTTTTTTTTAAGGTCAGGCTATATGATTATAAATTTTAATCTTGCAGTGTGTGTGTGTGTGTGTGTGTGTGTGTGTGTGTGTGTGTGTGTGTGTGTGTGTGTGTGTGTGTGTGTGTGTGTGTGTGTGTGCCAGTCCACATAGCAAAAGGCCGAAACGTGAGTCAACTGTAGTATAGCCTATTCTTAAAAATATACAGTATAGTCAAAAAAAGCAAAACATACATTTCCAGATTTTAATTATAGGCTATATATGTAATTTTACCTTCAATAAAATAATTTTAGGTAAAGGCAGTACACAGACCAACACTTAAATATGAGTTTTGGAATGATATATATGATTTTTATTTTGGAAAAAAGCGTATATCAACTAGCACTATAATTCTCATGCAGAGCTCTTAAAGTTAAATGAACACAGCATGTGTACTTGTCTTTGAGATGTAGGCCTATAGCCCTACATCTATACATGGGTAAAAAGAAGTTGAAAGCAAAGGGCACTGAAACACAATATTATATATATATTGGCCAAACAGTACCTATGCTATATATTATTCTCACATCATCAGATGCAGACCAAAAAGATTCTAGTCCATGTGCTAAAAAGGGCTCAAGCCTTTGAGTTCACTATTCAGTTGGGTCACTTCAGTTTGTCAGTACAACTACAGCCTATAGGCCTATATATACAGTGCACCCTAGACGCGCGCACACACGCCATCCATAAGAAGTGGGCGCGCGCGCACACACACGCGCGCAAACACACGGACGCACGCACACACAGACACACACACGGACGGACGGACGCAGATAGTAGCTACAAGACCACCAGACTCGGCTCTCCCATGCAGCAGAATCAACTTCAAGTTCAGAGTCAGACGGACTTTCTAACGGCCGTGAGCTCTACTGTATACATAGTCACTCTCTCTCTCTCTCTCTCTCTCTGCACCGCCAAAACGCTGACCAGTTCGACACGTTGGAAAATAACATCTCTCACACTCCATCATGTAATCTTAAACTTTCAGTCCACATTCTCTGTAATTCCTCCGCTCGAACTTTCTCCTCCTCCTCCTCCTACTAGACGAGACTCTCCCTCCTTTTTTAATATCAAATAGATTCGGGAGAAGCGCCATTTTCTCTCTCTCCATATAAAACCATGTGCAACAAAAGCGCGTGAGGAAAAAGTTTTCAACAAAGATACGCCTTCTTTAAAAATAAATAAATAAATGAAGGACAAGTGTTGGAGATCCAGCGTAAAGTTTTTACACTGGAGCTCGGGAGAGCATAAGCCATTTCAAACGCAACAATGTAACAGTTGCGAAAAGAGCTATTGAAAAACCGGCACATTCACACATTATACTGATCCATTACAAAGTAAAAGGAAATAAGAAAGACATTTACCTGTGTCAAGCAGTACGGGGAGTACATGGTTATTTTTTTTCAACAGGCTAGTAATGAATTTTTGGAGAGCTTATTTAAGTTGGATGGAAGTTCGGTGTAGTGCTGCATTGCAATCGCTCGCCCTCGTCCTGTTTCGCTCACTCCATGCTGTCTGTAGCTTACAGTAACCCCGCCTTGAAAGTGAAAGCCTACACAAACTTTTGGGGAAAAAAAGTTTATCGCCCACCCTCTTCCATGCGAGACTGACTCACTCTCCCTCTCTCTCTCGCACTCTCTCTGTGTGTCTCTCTCTCTGTCTGTGTGTGTTATGCGCTCACGGTAAAGAATTATTCTTCCTTTGAGGGCGTTTTATTAAACGTTCGCCCTAATCAAGATAGCCATAGATAAGTCGCAATTCCTCTGCATAGTTAGTTCGCGTATGCGTGTTAAAGTCGGAGCGACGATACGCGAATTGCGTAGGGGCTACATATAGCGCCTGTACGGGCATTACGTTTCTTAAACGTAAATCGAACAATAATGGGTGTTTATGGGCCGTTCTTTTGATGTTATAGAAATGCAAAT
Organism: Benthosema pterotum; assembly: GCA_039105355.1. Classification (NCBI taxonomy): domain Eukaryota; kingdom Metazoa; phylum Chordata; class Actinopteri; order Myctophiformes; family Myctophidae; genus Benthosema; species Benthosema pterotum. Next base: position 25,450,003 of record CM076965.1, on the reverse strand, counting down.
CACGAGTGACTTTTGCCTTTTAGCTAAAAGAGTAGCCTTGCTCTGATCTGGCGATGGTGAGATGCGGGTTTAGTTGGTTACATTTATAGTTATAGATTGAAGTTGAACCACTCTCTCTCCAGGCTACCGTTATTTTCTAAAACGATGTATTGTATGTATAGGCTTAGAACGTATAGCGAGCTGAGTCCAGAGAGGTGCTAGCCAATAGGCGACAGCAGTGTGTGTGTGTGTGTGTGTGTGTGTGTGTGTGTGTGTGTGTGTGTGTGTGTGTGTGTGTGTGTGTGTGTGTGTGTGTGTGTGTGTGTGTGTGTGTGCTATAGTGAGTGAGAGAGAGACCACAAGAAGCATCATTTGACATAATTTGTTAACCCCCCCACCCAAATGAATTTGACAAGTTCATTGCGGTTCAGCATGCATTATGCAGAATATGCACATTTCTTCTGCACCGTTGATTGATTTTTACCATGTTTAAAAAAACTTTGCTATAGCATTCCTCCATGACAGTGCACCAAACACTTCTTTTCTCCTTTATTTTCATTATAATATGCTGCTGCAAGCGTTATATAGAGCTAATACACTGCATTCATTGTGGGTGTGAACTGTGAAGTGGGTAGATTTATCTGTTGTTATTCAGCCACATCTGTCCCATGCATGCAGTGCAGTCTGGATGGAATACACCACGACTTTATGCTGTTTAAATTCTAGAGTTGGTCTCTGCAGGCAGCCAACGATGCGAGAAGGCGGCAGTGTTTTGAACTTAAAAAGGCAAACGGACACGATGACAGCCATATAATCACACCCTCCTCCGAGCAGTATCAAAAACAGGTCAGAAAGAAACAGAAACCCATGCAGAGACACAATTCACTGTCTTTGTTTATGTTTTTTTCTCTTTCCCTCCCTCCCTCCCTCCCTCCATCGCTCCCTCATCTTCCAACTTCTTTTCTGTCTGTCTGTCTGTCTGTCTGTCTGTCTGTCTGTCTGTCTGTCTGTCTGTCTGTCTGTCTGTCTGTCTGTCTGTCTGTCTGTCTGTCTGTCTGTCTGTCAGGGCCGGATCTAGGCATGGCCATTGGGGGCAATGCCCCTCCTAAATGCCCTGACTGCTCCACCAAACATGATGGCATGCAAAACAAAGATTAAAGTGCTTATACTTTAGAAGGATTTCAAAAACTACTGCAACTATAGAATTGTGGCACCACCAAACCAACACTATTTCATCACAAACAGAAAACTCTCTGAATCCTGTATAAAGAATTTAACTGAAAATGGTATGGGGTCGGCTGTCCTCATGCCAATTTCGCCTGCCCCCTGCCAATCGTGACATGTTACATCCGGGCCTGCTGTCTGTCTGTCTTTCTGTCTGTCTGTCTCATAACTCTCTCTACCCCCCTCTCGCTTGCACACGCAAACAAAATCTCAAATTCTCTCACTTTTCTTTTTTACACAAACACACGTCGTATACACACTAGTAAAGGACACGCACGGATACACAAACACAGCAAGATACACAAACACAGTGGTGAGTGATGTGACTTTACATACAAGTAATAAAATAAAAGTTTTGGACGAGGGTGGTATTTGGGAAGGGGAGGGCGGGGGGTGATGGGTTAGTTGGGGCTTACAAATCATTGTGCAGAAGTGCTGGAGCTCAGTTTTTTTTTTTTTTTGAGTCCCACAGATTTATGAGGCCTACTGCTTGCACATTTTAAACTGCAAGCTCTGCAGGCGAAAAACAAAGAGATCTTGGCCCCTCTATATGTGTCCAATTATACACTGCACACATCCATCCAGCAGAGCCAGAAAGGGATGGACGTCGACGGTTGGGCCAGTGGATGGATGTATACTGTATGATGGATGGATGGATGGATGGCTGGAGGGAGGAAGACGGTGTGTGTGTGTGTGTGTGTGTATGTGTGTGGTCAGGAGTGTATGCAGACCACAAAACCTTAACCTCCTTTTCCCCACAACCACATGAGCTCTTGATACCAGCATTCTTTTATGGTTGAGTCCTTTCTACGAACATGATACACTACTACTAATATGAAACACACACAATGTCTCGCACTCTCTCTCTCTCACACACACACACACACACACACACACACACACACACACACACACACACACACACACACACACACACACACACACACACACACACACACACACACACACACACACACACACACACACACACACACACACACACACGTTTGGTTATGCCATTGGCAGGTGGAATGGATCGTCCTTCTTTCTTATAAGAAAGAGTGTCTGCAAATCCAAAAGCTGGGGGGAGTTTTTAGGTCTTTTGTTGTTTGCAGCTGAACACCAAATTCTCTGCTCGCTTTTTTCTTTTCCCCCCTCAGAGGAGTCATTAAAAGTGGTGCATGAGACCACAAGTGCAGAAGGTTACAGCGAGCGGTTTGAAGGGGATCAAGAATCTGTCCCCCCTCCACCACCATCACCACCATGCACACCACCACACCACCACCACCTCTACCAGCTCTTCCTTTATAGAGTCAACTTGAATGCGACACACGCAAGCCCTCCTCTCTCTCTACCGCGGCTTCTTAAATGAGCCACACATTTAGTGGTCTGTGTGAGTAAATCTCTCATTAAGTAACACATGGTAGAGCCATATGCCTCGCATTGGTGGGTTTGCTGAGCCTCTGTGTTTTTCACACGCTGCTTGCAATATACATACACACACACAGTCAAAATCTGGACTGTCCAGTCTCAACTCTGGGAGCGTGTTCAAAATGGACCCGTATATTATTATGTGCACTAACTGTGTTTTCATTGTTGCTCAATCGGTCATTCTACACAGTAGGTATACACATGCATACAGTAGGAGATCAAATTCGGAGTAATAACTCTGAAAGTGTTGAACTGGCTAGTCCACTTAGTTAAGTTGTTATTTAGACAACTTATATAACTTATACAAGTGTTGCACAGTCTCATCTTAGTGTTCATTTTACTTTGAAAATGCAAAAAATGTCTATTACTATTGACATTGGCTGGGCTGTGGTTTTTGGGTGATTTCAAGGAAAAGTTGGACCTGAACACACAAGATATGTATTTGATCTATATTCACAGAGCTTATGAAGCCAATCATTTGCAAAAAAAAAAAGAAAAAGATTTATGCCAGATCAAAGATTCGCACTTTTCTCAAAACTGTAATCACAGTTTAGGAAGAAGGGGGAGAAAAAGTGAGAATAAAAGCAAGGTCGATGTTTTTTTTTTTTTTTTTTCTATTTGGTCGACCACCCCAGAAGACACAGCAATGGATGTGTGTGCTCACGTGCGTGTGTGTATGTGCATGCATAGTCAAATCCTGAGTGTTCAGTTAACGATGAGAGCATAGTCAAACTCTCTCTCACACACACACACACACACACACACACACACACACACACACACACACACACACACACACAAACACACACACACACGCGCACACACACACACACACACACACACACACACACACACACACACACACACACACACACACACACACACACACACACACACACACACAGAAAACACGCACACGCATCAAACAGCAGACCTCCTTGTCAGGGATTGTAGGTACAGTATAGACATCTCTCCTGTGGATGTTCTTGAACTCACTGCCCCAAACATCTATAATGTGGGTCACCGCGCGACGCTATACCCACCGCCGACACCGGACTATAACGCTCCTCTAACAACCATGTCACTCAGTTACAGACATAATGGTTCATTTCTGTACCCCGAGAGTCCAGACATACGATACACTGTAAGCAATCTAGATTATCCAAGAGACTGGGCAAAAGTCTTTTTTTTTCTAGAACACAAAGTTTTGTTTTGTAAAGCTGTCTCTCACCTCGCATTTTCTGTCATCCACACTACCCCCCCCCCCCCCCCATGCATCACCCAATTCACAATTTTTCACTTTTTATCACTGTTTTATTTCAGGCCAATCATCGTTAAAAAAAAAGACCTCGCGGACTGGGTGGATTTTTAGTTTGCCTGCAGGTTTTTGTTTGACTTCTTGTATATACAGTGCATTTCTAGGGCTACTTTCTTTTTTTCTCAATTGTTCTTTCTCCCTAACTCTCTCCCTCTTTTCTTATACAACTAGGCACGCTGCACATTATCGTTATAATTTTCATTCCCACGGGGCGCGGAGCGAGGGCGCTTCGTCGAAAGTTGTATAGCCCCCCCCCCCTCCCCACTACTTTTTTTTTCTTAAACGTGCGTGTGGAAATAATGATTGTAATGGTTTGCAGCTGAGGCGAGAGAGAGCTGTGAATGACATTATGATTGTGGTGCAATTACCAAAGACCATGAAAACACACCGTCAGTCATACTAATGACTAACGACTCAAATAGAAATGTTTAATAATCATGTACGGTGAATAAATAGAATTGAAGAAATAATTTACGATAATAGCACTTAATAACAACAATAACAACAACAATAAATAATAATGTGTAGTATAAATGTGTAATACGTTATAATAAATAAATAATAATAATAAAAAAGCATACCCTGTATGAATCTGATACTACAAAGCATTCAGGCATCCCAGGACCTCTGGAGGGATCTTCATTCACCAGAAAGGTTTCGGTTGCCTGAAATATAACACAACAGTCATTCTTTTATCCACATTGGAGACGTCTTTAACCCATTGTGTCCTATCTAGTTTCTGAATAACATAATATTCAAAGATTTGCACCACGTTTTCACAATTTTTCAAAAATAGCAGAGATACAAGCTCATAGCGCGCCACTCGGTGGCGCGCTATGAGCTTTTAGATCTGCTATTTTTCAATAGTTAAAACATAATGCGGAGAACACCAAAACGCGTTCACTACACCGTAAAAAACCCAACGACTAGAACATTGACTCAAATAGAAGATTGCTGGGGCAAGTTGAAATAGACCATTGGCTCAATGTTTTGATGGTGCTATTATTGGGAAAGCCAGTTAAAAAATGTTTGTACAATTATTTAAAAAAAATATTGAGTTAGGTGATAAATTGTTGTTGGGTGAACACCCACAATGACTGATATTGACTCAACTAACATACAGTTATTGAGTGAATTTTTTTGAACAAGTTGGTTCAACAAATTCAAACAATGTGGGCGGAGTCAGACAGAGACGGAGGCAGAACAACGCAGCCATTGTTGTGTGCAGCAAATAGCACCACAGACACAGCCAAATGAAGCAGAACATTATTAGAATTTTATATCAGTAGTCTCTATCAGTGGCAGAAACCGAGAGAACCCTCTGAAGCACTCCGTCCCTTTCGTCTGAAAAAGCGTTGCGACGAGGTAAGAAACACTGCGTTTGCTTCTTCAACATGTTATGCTAGCGATCTAGCCAGTTAGCTGACCTAGCTGTTGCTTCCCAACTCCGGTGAGTTTAATGTTGTTTTTCCCTGTGCGGTGTGCGCCACGGCCCCCGCCTCCCGGTTCGGCGCACAGTTTAGGCATAGTTTTACTGAGCTTAGGTTTAGGTTAATTGTTAGGTTTAGGCATAGTTTTAACTAGTGGGCTAACTTAGCCAGCTCACTAGCGTTAGCCGCATTCACATTAGCCACCGAGATAGTTTTGGTGCCAGATGCGGGTGCTGTTGGTTATTTAGTTTGTTGGCTCACTTTTAGCTTAGCTAGCTGAAAAAAACGACTTATAAAATTGAATATAGCCCCCCTCAGTTGTGAAGCTCACGTCTAGCTTGGAAAGCCAGTCCTGAAGGCTTTAATAACTTATACCAGTGGTTTTCAACAGGTGGTCCGCGGACCACCAGTGGTCCTTGAAAGGGTTTCAGGTGGTCCCCAGCTAAGTTGGTTAAGCAGATGTAACTCTTGAGAACGTAAAAATGAAACCAAATGGACCCTTGCGGGTCCATTTGGTTTCATTTTTACACTCTCAAGAGGTAAAATATCCATCATCTGAATTAGCCATTTTGGAATGTATCTTTTGCTTTTGTTTCCCAAATCCAGCCAGGAATTGTGAAAAAAAAAATCTTTAGATTTGGGGTTTGTGGGGGCTAAAATATTCTCAAATTGTGGGCCGTGGCTCAAATCCTGAATAAATGGTTGTCCCTGGAGTAAAAAAGGTTGAAAACCCTGCGTTATACCTGTTGTGATTTATTTCATTTCATATTAACCTGCACTAAGAAAACGTTTATGATGCTTTCTTTTATTTTGAAGATGAAGTTAAGGAAATTGATATGTTGTTGAAAACATCCTAAAAACGAATTGCACTATTTACAGTCAAAACAGTTAAAAGAAAGAAGAGTTAGCCTACTGTTTACACTTAAAACGAAGCAATTACTTGAAATACTATTATTATTTGATGTTCTGAATACTTGACAGTATTATTTCTGCACATAATGTTCTTATTTTGTTCTAAAAGAAAATACGTTTTTGCTCTTATTGTGAAGGCGTATACAGGAAGTAGAACTTGTGTTTACTCCGTGTATTCTCACTAAGCAAAAAGAAGAACAAACACACGCTACGTAGCTTGTTTTCACTCATTGAAACAGTGATATTCATTTGCACAGAGACTGAACGATTCCACGTGAAACTTTGCCACTTTATATTTTTGTTTATCACAGTTTTTGTACCACATCGTTTTGTGCCTTTTTACTGCAAGAGAAGTCAGTAAACTTTGATTGATTCTTCATTACCTCTGGTGCCGTTTTTTCATACTTTAAGAACTTTCACTTTAATACCAATACGTGTGTTTTTGTTTGCAGGGCCTTTCCCCAGCGCTGTTTTGGCATTCCATTGATTCTGCACTCACTGGACTTGTATCTGTAAGTACCTGTATCCTACCTCTGTCGTTCAAACCATCGTTCACTCTGACAGTGTACACATGGAGCAAAATGGACCGCTGTCCAAATAAGTTGTTTGGCATTAAGGAAAGCACCCTTTCCTTGAAGTATTGTGCAGCACTATTTTTCTTATGTCAATGCATTTGGTTCCATTTGTATGGTGTCAGATTTACAGACTTGTACCCTTACAAGTCTGTAAATCTGACACCATACCATACATTTGCCCAGCACCCAACTAGTGAACACAACATGTCTACAAGCTCACAATGCACCTTGAAATAAATTGGCTGTGCCATCTTAGCTGTGTTTTTATTTATTTGTGTTCTGTCATCTCAGCCCATCACAGGTCTGCTAGGAAGAGTTCCCTGCCAGCACATTGTCCCCATTAACTACCTGGCCTATGTAAGTATCACCCACGTGTCACCTATGCATTATTATTATTATTATTATTATTAATCTGAAAAATCTCCCATTAAACAAAACCAATTGTTATTGTATTTTATATCACTTTATTCCTAGTTTGCCCCTGTTAGATCAAGGAATATCTACTTTCATGTTGATTGCACCATATAGGGTCTACCTTTGAGAAACCCTGGTTCCTGGGCCTCAATCACCCCATAAGTTGACTGTGCAGCCCCTGGCTTCCATCTTAACTTTTTGTCATCTCTCTACCCATGGCAGTTTCTTCTGCTGGCCCAGAAATACATCCAGTACGCTGTAGCGAGCCAGTACAGACCTGCACTGCCTACTACTTGCACCCTGTAAGTATCTGTCACATGTCTATTGTCAAATAATTATCTGTATTTATTTTACACCCCTGTTTATATTAACGGATAAAATACCACTTTTTTCCTACTTAGTCTGTGTCTCATAAGTAGGAAGACTGTGGGCAGTTCTGAAATCCGTCTTCCAGTGACAGCATAGTTCAGACTTTTTAAAAAGAATATTCTTTTGAAAAAATATTGATAGTATTAGTATCCAGAGGACGGGGCCTTCCATTTTCGCATTGCAAATTTTCAGGAATAGAAAGCCTGCAAATTCTAATAGCTTGTTTTCCTCATCAATGTCACTAGAGGACGACTTTCTGAACTGCCCACAGCTCTACTGAGAGTAGAAAAAATAGATATTTTATCATGTACATTAGTGGGGACCTATTATATTGAAACGTGGCAAAGTGGTCCTTTAACACTAGCAACCGTTTTCTGAAACTAGACATGTCTTATTATTAGTCATGGTTGTAAATCTAATTTCATGGACTCTATCTTCTATCAAATGTAAGGTGCCATTTGACCTCACTGGCCAGTTAGTTTGCCTGGCTTATATCTTAGCAGAGTTATGTTTATTCATTATTTTTTCTGTCATTTTTCTCTAGGCCCAGTGTCACGTTTGGCAGGTCAACAGTTAAGTTGCGGCTACTGGCTGTGGCAACCTCGCATGCACAATCGGGCAACCTCGTGTGTACGTCCAGCGGCCCAACAAGCTGTCACATCTAGTCAAGAACCAAGCAAACAAGTAAGACTGTGGATGCAGTGTTGCCAGTGCGAATTTTCGCATTCTGTTTTTTTTTTATACCCCAACATTAAATAAAGGGCATGTTGTTTCATCTTTATCTTATTGTTGTGCAGGTATATGCAGAATTCAAAAAGAATTGCCGGGAACGTTCACCTCCTTGGATGAGTACCGTAGCTCACCACCCCACTCATGAGACACGAAGAACTCCAAAGAGTCTAGATGAGGTAAAATGGAGAATAATGTACACATGTCTTAACCATGTGAACCTGGGTGTTCAGATTTCCTCACAGTTAAAGTGTTACATTGTGGCATTGTGAGCTTGACATTCTGATTTTTCAGTAGTAACTATTTTCAGTATACATACAGTAGATGTGTATGCTGTTAAAATGATTCAGCCTATAGAATCTAGACGTGAAATGAGCTTGCCCACTTCATTCGCACATTATGTCTGAAGGAGTGAAGCATTTCATTGCTGTTTTTTGTTTTAAATTGTTCCTGTTTACTTTGTCATGGTTTAGCACTTTGAGTTTACACATGTTGTATGAAATGGCTATAAAATACAAGTGACTTGACTTGCCCTCTGTATCCAGACAGAGATCATCAAACATTGGAGGGTGTCAAAGTTCTGCAGTATTACCGGGGAGAAGACTGAGTTGAGAGAAGGGTGGGAGAAGACCGAGCTCACCTGCAGGTAAATCAGAATTTCAAGGAGAACATCCATCCGTCAATCAATATCGTCAATATTGATTTTAATTTCCTTTTTATTAATGTGCTCCAGCTATAGCCAGACGGCGTGGTCGAAGCCTCAAGTCCCATGCCAACGTGTATCCTACAAGTTGTGGGGCCTCCATGAAGCAAGCTGCGTCGAGAGCTGCAGTTGTCCTTGGCAATTCTGTGACAACCTACCAGATCCCCCGACTGCCCTTGGAGTTTCTATTCGGTTTCATCTTTGCTGTCAACATCGCTTATCCCCTGGAGTGGTTAAACGTCTTTGAGGTAATGCAGAAGTTGTTAATGTATGCTGAGAAACGTGGACAAACCGACAAAACCCTCAGCTGTGGTGTCTTCTTGCGATGTACTGCAACATGACTACCTCACTTGGCAACGAAACAGGTTTTGTTTATCTGCCTTGCTCATTGGCACACCACCAGGCATGCTTTGAACATTAAGCCAAACTTGAGTATTGTCTATGAAGGTTTGCAACAGTGCATGTCTTTCGCAGTGTCCAAAAACCCTAATTGATATTGGCATATTTTCTGTAAACCCTCTTGCAAAGATGTAGCTCTATGGAAATTTACCATTTTCTCTGTGTTCTTAAAGAGAACACACACTAGGAGGTCATACTTGATGGCTATTTGTTCTCACTATGTGAAGCATGATTTTTTTTTTCTTGCTGTTTTATGCACAAACATTTTTTTATAAGGGTCAGTTGATTTGAAGGGTTGATCCGTTATATTTTTCTTTTGTCTATAATGCATTTGGAATACACTTTTAACTTTAAAGTATACAAAGTATACAATACCTCATCATTCCTTTATTCCATGCATGTACATTACTTGAAGTTGTATGGTGAAAAATGTTCTTGAATGTTTTATTGAAATGTCTATCAACAGCATGTTGCCACTGTTGATGCAAAACGTCATACTTTAAGATTTCAAAAACCTTAACATAATTGGTCTTACTACTGCCCATGATGTATTATAGTTAGCATAATCAGGCTGTGTCCAGTTCAGAAACTGGACCTGTAACATCATAGGATAACCTATCCACAGGTCCTGAACTGCCCAGTCCTCCTATGAGATAAAGGGGGGGAGGTGCCATTTTATCATGAACAGTAATGAGGACCAATTATTTCAAGTGGTTGAAGCGTCCTTGAGATATTCACATTTTTTCCACACTGATAATGTAATGTATACATTGTACTTTACTATATTTACTATACTGTTAGCAATTTTAAGACCGGTGTTGCCTGGATTCTGTTCCAATGTTGATTTGTAATTGTTTGAATTTAAATGTCTACTTTAGCACAAATAAAAAAAATAAAGCAAATGTGTTTTTTTATTTCATTATATCATATTTAAATGTTAATTCAGTTAATCATTATTAGAATATTCACTCAATTATTACTGCATAACAAATAGTTGTAATGACTAATACATTCTAGTTGAGTGAATGTAGAGCCAGCAGTCTTTCGTTCTGTCAACGATGATTAAGCTATTGGCTGAATTAATAGCCAACAAAGAGTTTGTCGTTCAGTCAATGTTTTAAAATACTAATTGAGTCAACTGAAAATATTTAGGGGAACGCGTAACCCTATAAATAATCAGTTTAACCAACTTTTTTTTTTTTTAGAGTGTACACTAAGGGTTAATAGAGTTCAGTCAGTTCACACTTGCAAAATCCAGAGTGATAGTTTAACGTTGAGAGCTGTATAATTTGTAATGCAACCAAACGGACCCTTCCGTAAGTACTCTTATGAGATGCAAGTGGATTTTACTAGTGCACAGAACACTGACAAAGCCTGTTACTGGTTATAGATCTATATGTTTCTAGTTTATCTGGTTGGCATTACAATCATCATCCTTCCTCATTATCAGCTAATTCATCATCATCACTATCATCATCACCGTGATTCTCCACATATCGTATTGTACTGTAATAACGTGAAACAGGAGTGATAATTGAACTGTTTACAAGCTAATGGGAAAGCACCTTCCATTAGTTTTACATTTAGCAAAAGGCGAGTGGGTGTAAGCACGGACACGCACACGCACACACACACACACACACACACACACACACACACACACGCGCGCGCGCGCGCACACACACACACACTCGCACACACACGCACACACACACACACACACACACACGTGCACGTGCACACGCACACGCACACGGGGGGGCTCATAATGAGTGCAGCCTGCCTGAACCCATATGCTGTGCAGGCCTGTGGCCCAGGCAGGCAGGCAGGCAGACCTCACTGCCAGTCACACCGACCGACCGGCTAGAATGAAGAGCATACCACTACTACACAATGCAGCCACACAATGGTATTTCCTGTCCAATGCTATTTCACCTGCATGGTCACTTCTCACAGCAGCACAGTGAGCACAGGCGCACTGATTCAGCACAAAAACATTCACGCACTGTCTCATACGCAGTCACATGCACACATGGACACAAACGCACCACATACATACTACTATACACACCTATGTGTGCATGCATGCATTAGTAAGTCTCTCTCTCTCCCTATCTCTCTCTCTCTCTCTCTCTCTCTCACACACACACACACACACACACACACACACACACACACACACACACACACACACACACACACACACACACACACACACACACACACACACACACACACACACACACACACACACACCGTCACAACGTTTGGCTTCGCTATAGGGCTCTGCTCTGCATTCACTGATCGATGCAGCTAAGGTATTTATTCTAAGTGTTTGTTTCTATTCACCGCAGTTCATTTGTATGCTGCGGGCCACGCCAGCTGGGACTTGGACTCTGAATGAGGCATCCATTGCTGTTCTGTCGTCAATTCAGGCCAAGCCCGTCTAGTCCGACAGGGATGTCCAGACAACACTGGCAGGCGGCACTTAGGGAAAGTACACACATTGTTCGACTTAAGTAAAAATATCAAAACTGCAATATAGAAATACTCTGTTACAAATAGAAGTCTGGAATTTTTAAAGGGGCTCAAAATCTGAATGGAAAAAAGACCACAAGGACTTTTGTTTGGTGATCCCATTGACTGTGTGTTTGACTGTACCCTGTACTGATTACATTTCTGCCAATAAAATAATCAATCAATGAATTAATCCATGAAACAATAAAATAATATAGGCTTTGAAATGTATAGTGCAAAAAGTAATAATTATGCAGACTGACTTCAAATGTATAAAATGTAAAATAGCAGTTCTACAAGCTCACAATGCGTTGCATGACTCGCAACGTGAAACATTGTGGGCTTGTAGATTATTGATAGAAGATAGGAGTAAAAGTACAATTCTAGTATCCGAGATGTAGTGGAGTAGTAAAAGTATTAGAAACACTCAAGCAAAGTACACTTAAAATGTTTAATTCTAAGTACAGTACTTCAGTAAATGTAGTTACTTTCCACCACTCTCTGTTACGATAGCGCTGTCCAGAGTCAGACAAAACTGTCTGGCAGGAGGGAGCAGTGTAAAGTGTTCATTTAACTCTGGGAGTGTACAATCTTATCCAATTTGCTGCAATTTCTACACACTCTGAGTTAGAAATGTATAAATTGCCACTGATTGTTTTACTGTGTACTGCATGGGGATCTGGATCAGGTTTGGGAAACCTTGACGATGAAGAGGGCCGCAATGCAGAAAAAATAGCCGATCTGTAAGTGCAAAACCGGAGTTATTTTTGGTTTTATTTGACTTGAAAATTTGAATTATGTTTTGCTATTTTTCAACTGGGAAGTACATTTTTCATTTAATTTCAAATTCCTTTAATCATAGTTATGTTAACTTTAGAAATTCAAAACACAATAACATAGTAATAGTGTTTAGTAAGTATTTATAGTGGGTCATGTTTGCAATATTAACCTGAAGTGATAGTGGGGGCTGCATGTGGCCCATCGGGACAGAAGTTTCCCATGTATGATCTGGATCACAGCTCAACATTTTGTCTGGAAAAAGAGTCCTTTATCTAAGACCTAACAGGCTGGGTGCTGCATCAAAAGCAGTGATAGTTCAAGAATAAAACACAAGTCCACTCTGCACACAATTCTATGCTCCCAGTAATATATTTTACTTGAACAGTGGTACAGTTTTGAGCCGAAGCCTTTCCTGTAGGTCTTAGGAATAGCTTTGGCTCAGTTGAAATGTAAAGATATTTCTGGGAGCAGCAAATGTGTGGACTCTTTTTTTCACTCTTCAACATTCTGTCTGGTCCACTGGCTACTATTTTTCGGCACGTGTTTCCCCTGTAGGACAGCTTTGAATGGGTACTGTGGAGGTCTTTTGTACTTGCCAGCAACAACCCAAACAAATACGCTATGTTCTATATTCTATATATTTTTCGACACATGTTCATGTAAATGAATCTCAGGGCGTTTGTTGAATAAATGAAATTGACTAAACTTGAGGCCAGAAAAGAGATACAATTACATGAATACATATTGTATAAATCTAAACTCCTTTAAAACAGGATGAAATCATATAAAAAAAAGCAAGTTCTACTATGGGACAGTGAGAATACCCAGACACTTTAGTTATTTCCAGTAAGAGAAGAGGTGGAAATAAAACTATTTCCACAACCTAAGTTCAGATTTCTCGACAGGAAAACACAGACCCAAAACAGGAACAAACATCAGCAGCAACAACATGTAAAGCTGAAAAAACAATCTACGAGTTTTACGGTTTTGAACACACATTAACCTAAGTGTATATGCGCATGCACACATTCAACATTTTAAATCCTGTGGGTTAATTTAACACACACACACGCACAAGCACACGCACACGCACACACACGCACACGCACACGCACACGCACACGCACGCACACACACACACACACACACACACACACACACACACACACACACACACACACACACACACACACACACACAGGAATTGCACTAGAGCAAATACTTACATGCATAGACATAAACACACAACACTATAATAAGTCCCAGACTTGGGCTAACCAAACTGCGGCTTAGAGACACAAGCTATTCATATCCTACAGAATGAGAGGTTAGGGCCCTTGTCTTTCCCCTTTTCAACATACGGTATAGGGCATCTGGGTGACTGTGCATGTGTGCGCGTGTGTGTGTGTATGTGTGTGTGTGTGCGTGTGTGTGTGCGTGTGCGTGTGTGTGTGTAAAGTACTATGTACAAGTGTGTACAAAATGTGTGTCTTATGTGTTTTCAGCCGTGTATGTGCATGTATGAGCCTATGAGGCTCTGGTTCTGCTTGTGCCTTAATTGCCTACAGTATATGCACAAATGTGTGATTTCCATCAAATTGCTGAAATACAAAACAAACTAAGCCTTCACATCACATTGAGAAACTGTCTCGTTAGCACAGCCTCAATACACCATGATTTATTTAACATGGGCTGTGCAAAGAAGTCACTCGGTTAAACAAAGTTAGAGTTCAAGTCATCCAAATGGCTAAGAAAACACTATTTGCAGCATTCGGACACAGCATCCAAGTTCTGACCTGTCATCATTAATATCCAAGGAAACACTTGAGGTGAACCATTTAAAACCATTTGTCCCACTAAATAGTGGCCTTGTTAAGCTCTCTGCACTCCCTCTCGTGCCACAAACGGCCAACTCCATCTCAAGGACACACCGTATGTACTTTTGCCCTCTCTGGTAATCACAGGGTATATGCCACGATCTGGGCTGTCTGTCTTACCAAAATGGTATATAAAAATATAATTTTAAGCTCTTAGTTCAGTGGATTAATGCTCGGGATGAAATGAAGGTTACTGACCCAATGGATGAAGGGATGGTACGTGTTAATTGACAACAACCCCGCTCTCTCTCTCTCTCTCTCTGTTTAATTCTCTGTTTCTCTCTCTCTCTCTCTCTCTCTCTCTCTCTCTCTCTCTCTCTCTCTAACTCTCAAAAAGGGGCATCGTTTGTTTGAGGCGGTGCTGATTGTTTGATGTAGCTCCCTGTAGCACTGGCCCCCTTTTCCCTCTATGTAAGTTTTTTATGGAGCATGGTATCAATTATCTATGACTTTTTCTATATATATATGCAGCATATGCCCAATCCATATGGCCAGCCTTGAGCAAAAAAATAGTCTCAGGGCCTTGGTTAATTAACACTTAAAAAGCCCCCACCAAACTAATTTGTTGTCTGGGATGTAGAGTTTTTTTTTTTTTTGTGGGTGACCCCGATGGAAAGGAAAAACAGCATTCAAATATTTGGCAGATTTAATTGATCAAGGCTGATTATTTCTACGCAAAGCCAGGCAATCATTAAACCAAATAATGAATGGCAAATGAGTGGGGTCATCTACAGTAATACGCACACAGTCAGCATGTGTTCTATCTGTCTAGGGGAGCTCTGTGTTGTGTAATAATCCGTCCAACATCCAGTGAAAATGTCTCATTTATTTGTGTGCTATTTCGTGACACCTTTGTCACACTTTTGTCACCAAGATGAAGTGCCAGATTTTTTTTCCTACCAAATAACATATCATCAGGTATTATTGTTATATAAGGAGGAAGAATGTTTTTGAAAAAGTGTACAGTATTTGTTAAAATGTCGTTTTTATGTGTACACACCCACCAGTTCATTAAGTATGCCTGGTTTGTCTGGTGGCACCTGGACTGAAGCCACACCCACAGCTTATAGTTGTTTGATAAAGGAGGAGGGGGAGGGGAGGAGCTGATACTGTGATGTCACTATTTTAGTGTTTTTTTTCCCCGTTGGCACGTTTGTCAAAGTTTCAGCCTCCAGGAAGAAACCCTAAACACAAAGGGAAGACATCATTGCACATACTGAAACAACACCAAGGGGTCTAACTAATGAAGTACTGTCATCTCTTAAAGGGTAAGACCACTTTTTGATTTTTTTTTTAATTTCCAGCGATTGTTCCAGTGATTAGAAATCTGCCCCTCACTGAAATATGCCCCTCACTGACTTAAATTGTGCACCAAAACAGCTCTCAAAGTCACACTTTTAATACATAATCAAACACAATTAAAGTTGATTCAGAAAATATAGAGCATCACCTTAACTCTTGTAGTTTTTTTTCACTAAAATGTTGACTTCCTGCTGATATTAATATTCTTTTAATTAAATCCAGATCTTCAAATAGTAAAATCAACATGAACATGACATTTTTATGATAAAATAAAACTACATGAGTTATGGTGATGCTCTAGTCTATATTGTCTGAATCGACAAACTGAATTTGTTTTGTTTGTTTATGTACTAAAAGAGTGATGTTGAGAGATGTTTTGGTGTCAACGAGGAGCATATTTCGAATTATCAAACACTGAAACATTTTTTTATTATTATTTCTTGTCCATACTTCAAATTACTTCAAATCATTGCAAGTTAACTATACAGAAAAAACTCAACAAAAGCGGTCTTTAAACACATGGAAAACTGGATAACTGGATAAAAATACAAAAATCACAGCACTCAATCTTGCATCGAGGTACGCATCAAGGCAGAGGCAGACTATATGACCCCTGCCCCCCTTTTTGTGTGCCCCAATCTGTTTTTATACCTGAATTGTACCTAGCTTGGCTCAATTCTCCCATGCAGCCTCCTCAGACCTTGCATCATCAACTATACTAAGAGAGAGGGAGGGGGGCTACGCTGGCAGTCCTTCATGGCACTAGATGAATCAGAAAACATACAGTGCATACGTTCCCTTCCTCCACCTCTCTCTCTCCCTCTCTCTGAACACAGACACATATGTGCCATCCATAAACGGCTGGTCAAATTTCCCTCCATCAAACGTACACATGAAACACCATGGGTTAACCGACTGCACTCTTTCAACCTGGCGTAACCATCTTGGATGTCATCATAATAGGCATCTGACCAGATAGCCACAATGTGCAAGCTCACAACACGTCACACACACACACACACACACACACACACACACACACACACACACACACACACACACACACACACACACACACACACACACACACACACACACACACACACACACACACACACACACACACACACACGAGGCTATCCATGCATCCTTTACAACCAGGCTCAAGGGCGGATATAACATTTCCCAATTGGGGGGGCAGGAGAAAATGGTATATGGGGGCAACTTCATCGCCTGTGTCGCTTCGCGCCACGGGCGATAAAGTCGCACCCACACCCTTTCCGGTTACAGGATATTAGGCAGGATATTAGGCAAGTAAGCATCAATAATAACATCAGTTGTTGTTGAAGTTGCAACAGACACGCAGCATGCATAAAGCTAAAGGTCTGACTCAGAGAGTTTTCTGTTTTCAATGATGAAATGCTGTTGGTTCAGTGGTGCCACAACTGTAGTTAGTTAGTAGCAGTAGTAGTGTTTCAGATCATTTTAAATATAGGCACTTTAATTTGAAATATCTTGGGTTGTTGCATTTAGGGCGGCTTTGCCCCCCCATACCCATGCCTAGATCCGCCCCTGATCAGGCTTTTGCGATCATTACGCCCACCACAGCTTGTTGTCCTAACTAGCAGGTTCTAGAACACCTCGGTCCTCCATTAGAGAACCCGTGCACTAGTCCCACTACTCCATTGAGGCCTAATTGTGTCCTCATTCTTCACCCGGTAACAAGCTATAACAAACCTGTGCAGATGTGGCTCGCACATCAAAGAGAGGGAGGGAGGGGGAAATTGTTTGTAGAAAAAAAAGGAAAAAAACTTGAAGGGGGGAGGTATGAAAGGGGAAATTGACGTTGTGTGAGTCCAAGCCAGAGCCACCTCAGGGAGGAAAGCTGGAAAAATGTGATATTTTACACCTGCATCTCAGGAGGTGAGGAGTAAGAGATGGGGGGGTGGGGGGGGTAATTAGACAAGCGTGTGTGTGTGTGTGTGTGTGTGTGTGTGCGTGCGTGTGTGTGTGTGTGTGCGCGTGTGCGTGCGTGCGTGTGTGCTTGCTTGCTTGTGTTTATAAGGGATTTTCAGGCTGCTTCCATGGGGCTTGCCACTGGTTCTTTTTTTTTTCAGCATTCAATTTCGAATGATGCATTTGATGCCAGATTATGAAAATTGCTAAAACTGCTTTCGAATGCTTTAAAAAAAACAAAAACAAATAAAATATACTAATATCGTTACCCTGATAAATAGCCGGCAAGCTTGTTTTAATGAATAATGCTATTGGCTCTGTACTTTTCTCATTAAAACCCCAAAGAGGATGAGCGAAGACAGAAAACACGTGTATTGTTGTTGTGATTATTTTTTTTCCCCTTAAACTCAAACCAAACCAGGAAAGCAGGGGATATACCAACACCATACACATTAAATTAAGCAGATTAAAATGACTCATTTACACAGCCGCTGTGCAGTTTGTAACATGTTGTGAAACTAATTAAAGACAGATATAAGGGAATTAACGTAATAATAGATTAAGTGCCGCATTTACCTGTGCAATACTTCAACAACGAGTCAGAGAAAGCAGAGGTGTATGTACAAGCTGCTGCAGAGGTGTATGTACAAGTCCTTCATATCTTGGTATTAATGCCAGATATAGCGATAGACTCTATATACAATATTAGCGTTAAAATTTCACATCCTATATTTTAATTGATATGCAGTATAGGCAGTATACTATAGACAACAGGCTATATCAATACATTGCAATTAGGGCAGCACAATATAATTGGTAACATAATCAGAATCGACAATATCAGCCATAAAAATGCCATTTCGGTATCGGAATGGTCTCACTAATACAGATTATTTGATTGGTTTTCAACAGCAAAAAAATAAAATGAAACAATAATTACAATAGTAATAATGCTAGGCTTGCTTTTGCTTCCATTGTTGACCTCTCGTAATCGGTCAGAATCGGTTTCGGCAGATATGAACTTGCAAATAATCCGAAATCGAATATCGGCCATAATTTCATAATCATTCACCCCTAATTGTGATACCACTGCTTCATTGCGATACTGATACTGTACATGTTCATACCACGATAACAATACAATATATTGTGCAGCCTTATTATTGTGAGAATCCTTTGGTTACATTTGGACAGGGTGGACATGAGAAGGAAGAGAAAAAGAGGACGACCCAAAGAGACCTGGAGAAGATCGGTGGAGAAGGAAATGAAAACTGGGATGGACCTGGGGCCATGAGCAGACAGAGATTGGCGTTCATTTGTGAAGACCTTATGTGGTATCCAGCATAAAGAGGATTACGGTAATCTGCAAAAGTTTGACTAATGAACCAGACTGGTCTGATTAATTGGCCTGTCTTTACAGATAAACAAGCCCCAAATAGCACCTTGAACAGATCTACTACTACTATAAGCTCACAACATTAAAATTTCAAATTTTCAATACAGGATGGATCATATCGACATCAGTAATATCAGCTATTGGCCATGAGAGCAATTAATTAGATCGGATATAGATTTCGCCCAAAATGTCTAATCGGCACATGCCAACTCTACTGTATTCGAATACCTATTTTGGGATATTATCTGAAAATGTAAAAGAAAAAAACTTCCGAATTTCTCAAGCGCTTTCAATACTTTTCAAGAAGATAGCCGATCTAAATGCTCACAATACAATGCAATACCTTGTAATATTCTTTTGACTATTTGTACAGCTAAGTACAGTACAGTGCAATACAGCACAGCAGTGTTTAAACAGTTAATCCACACACTGCGGTAGGCCTATATCTACACTGATTATGCCAAGTGCTTTCACCTTTCATTAAGTTAACAGACCTTTCAAAAGATGCAGCTGCAGCGAGAGTGCCTCTTGAACTATTAAGGGGGATTCAATTCAAGATGATTTTCTTTCTTTACATCAAGAATGTGTTAATATACATTACTGACAGTTTGACAGAAGACACATCACCAAAATGTGTTTGTTTTACTGTTAACAACGCTGCGCAACCCTGAAGCTGGAGAGATTCAAATTACATACAGTGATGCCCCTGAGTTTTAATTTAACTTTAAGACTTTTACTGAGCAACTTGAGTACTGATTCAACAACAGCTTGTTGTGCCTTCATAGCTTCCCCTGTTAAAACGGTGTCAAACAGAAAACCGGTGACCACCTCAGGCTCATGTCTTAATATTGCTTTTTTTAAACCACATTTTCCAAATGTTTATAACGAACCCTCGTAAACCGGGCTGTACCAGGCCACAGATGAGGCCATTGTAGCCTCGATTTTTGAGGGGTTTCTGGAAAGAAACGTCAAGGTCAGGACAAACATAATAACATAATATTCTGTATACAGTGAGAGATGACATCATCGGCAGCAACAGCCAAGAGCTGAGAGATCACACAAGACTGGAAAACCGCCTGTTTGATCATGCTGTGGTGTGCTACATAAACACACACACACACACACACACACACACACGCGCGCGCGCGCACACACAAATACATGCACACACGCACCACATATGATCAAACATGAACATGAACACATATGTAGACACAGACGTGAGTACGCATAAATATAAATACAATGCTATATCGCACATGTGGTCATGTGTCACATGTACGCATGCGCACACATCCCACGCACGCATGTATGCACACACACCCACTGTGTGGTGCACGTGCCTTACAATTTAGACACACACACACAGACACATGCATGCACACATACAGTATACAAGACAACCACACACACACACACACACACACACGCACACCCACATACACCCACATGCACACACTACATGATTACAGTATTTACTTCTAAGCCTCCTAATGTAAATCACACACTTGCTGATCTTGGGGCAGCCAGTGGAACAGTTGAGACCAATAATCTATTTAGCCGTGATCCATCTGATGCATTTAGAATAAAACTGATCAGAGAGTACAGTATAATCTATTTGTAAACTGTGGGTTGTGATGTGTCATGGGTCTGAGGTCTGCTGTGGCTCCGCATGACAAAAGAACTACAGAATTTCATCACGTTGGGTCTCAGGGCAGGATAATTTGTTTCACATTTGTGATCCAGTATGGCCTGGAAAAATCTAAGTTTGATATAAAATGCTGCAGCTTGTTGGGTCTCGAGGGAAACTACCGCCATATTGACATCATAACTTCATGATTGACGTGCACTGCTTGTACTGCATACACATGACTGACAGGTTGATAGAATTCTGGCCACGATTTCCAACCTCCTTTTTCGTTTAAAAAGAGGTGAGTTGCTAAGTAGGGGAATAACAAATCAAGATAATCCCATGTGAGGCCTGTCCTGAATTCTGCATCATTTTTACTGATGAGCTCCTTGGGCAGTTGCCATGTCAGCTAGGATGCTAGTAAACAAACAATTATTCATACTAATAATCTTCCATATTCATGTGCAAATAGGCTCGCTCATTCGTATCTATATAAGCAGCTTGAATGTTGCGTGTAGGAGGTTGCCCAAATTATGGACTTACTTGACTCATCCCATGCCAAAACATACATTAGGAGGTCAAAGTGGCTACAGATATATTAAAGTAAGCTAAGCCACACTTTTTTACTTCCGTGACTAATTTCAGAGGTAATCCTGCCTTCGCAAGCTTACGTGATCTGAAGTAAAACGATTGTAAATGCTTGAGCCTGAGAATAAATGGAATTGGTTAACAGAGGAAAATATTCCAGTTTCTCAAGTAAGTAATTCAAAACTATGTGTCCAATTACAAAATAAATGTTTGAAAAGGACACGGTGCAGTAGACCCACGATAACATTTAGCCTATCCATTACTTAGTGTCATGGAATTTGATCAAAATGGATAACTGCAGTCACCCTGTATAGGCCTTAGATTCAAGCAACAGGTTAAAACCACCGTGCATTATAGTTGCACAGCTGAAATGGGCAATACTGCTGCATGAGAATAGGTTTATTCTGTATTTTAATCTGACTTTTATATTCCAAACTCTGTTAAGTAAGCCACGACAATCTCTAAAATGTCACAGCATATCAGCGACCACATGCTGTTATTTGATCGGTCGCTTATTTGTGCAATACAGCATATCATATGTATAGCTATTAATAGGCCATTCACATGCCCACATCAAAGACGTTAGCCCGAGAAAAGGCATGCTCTCCCCATGAGTCCGCGGAAAGCACGGGGCACTGAGCTGTGGGGCAATGTGCTCAGGCCATGGACCCTGGCTCGAGTTCCCCCGAGGTGGAATATATTCACAACATTTTGTATGAGCGCTGAAATATTGCATGATGATGAACTAGCTGGTCGCCTATAATAGCAGTATTTCAGTTGTAAATACGGTCTTTGTTCGGTGCACCTCACCCTCGTTTAAAAATAACATAAAATAAGCAATTCATTGCCTGACTTGACTAACAGGTGTGCCCACCGGGGAAAGGTCTGCTCTCTCGCTGGGGAGCGTGCACACGCATTAACACTGCTCTCCCACAGCCACTCATTTTAGTATTACAAACCAACAAGAGGGGAAACTAATCACATATTATACATTCTGCATGCGTCTCTCATGTACCGTTTCATACTGTATACTCTCACCTGGCCTGAGTGCACTCATATGCCGGCAAGGAGGAATACAGCCCTGCCGAATAATGTGTCCATATAACTTTGTCTGGTCACCTCAGCATCATATCCTTTTTTAACATCCATTTACTGCACACATTCTGGGTGGACAGAGTGAATTCCATGCATGTGGACCTTGGCCTGTATAGGCAGAGATGCCTTGGTCCTCTAAGGCCATAAATGGCCGTCTCTGCCCATAAGGTATAGCCTAGAAATAGCAGAAAGTTTGCAACAGCCTATACTGTAAAACATTAGGCCAGCATATAAGCTTTCCATTCAAACAAGTCTAACTATTGTAATACTACTCCTCCACTTAATTTTGTAGTTAACACATTCATCATTCTTGATGAATTAATAATTACTTTTCTAAATGTGATATGATGGGCTAATGGGTACATTTCCTATTCCTTAATAACGTCCCGTTGGGTTGATTTTCTTTAATAGCCGACTATATCCTTACAATAATAATCATAATACTGAAGAAAACATGTTCATTAATAATGAATAATGAATTTGACCAAGGCATATAGACATATAGCCCAGTTGGAATTCAGTCTGTATTTGTTGGCCTATACAACAACAGCAGCTATATAGCCTGCAGGCTCTGAGAACTAAGGACAAGTAGCCTATTTTACTGTACATAGACCGGTTGGGACTTGAGATGACATTGTAAAGTACTGACTAACTTCAGTGCTACAATAAAAATCACATGACGCTAAGACAACCATTCATAATTTGCCTGAAAATGCAGTTGAGTCTTTAGAATCAACTGTATTCTGTTCCTTATTATTATGTGCTATATGGCAGCTTCACAGAATGTATCAGTTAGTATAGCATGCTCTTATAATAAATAGAAATATATAATATACCCTGGGCCCGTTTGTCATAGATTCCCCTTTCGTTGGCCTGAAAGGAGCAGTGTGCCAATGCGTGTGCGCGCTCCAGCTAGTGTGCATGCCCTATAACGGTAGGCATGCATAATACAGGCATGGCACACAATTTTGGTGACACTGTAACTAAATTAACAAAATATATAAGCAGTTAAAGCCAGGCTATAACATTGATTTGAGACAGATTGGCCACTATCAACCATTAATCAGGATTGGTGCTTATAGACAAAACTTTTTCCACAAACTCAAAACTTTTATATAAAACATCTATATGCAAAGTAATAGCCTACAAACAGTTTTATTTTTATGACAAACTACAATAACTTGTGCAGGCTGGGCTGCATAAATGAGTAAATTATTGGTTTACATAGCACGTACCATTGTGGTGCAGGGAAATGTGCCAACACTCTCTCAAAGACCCATTTTCCACTCTAAAAAGTTCGGCTTCCAAAAAAAAGTCAGTGGGAGAGCAAAGCTCTCTCTCTCTCTGGGTTTCTTCTGTCCTGTTGGCCTACCGGAAGCTGAAGAGCCCTAATACGGGACGGCCTGTTGCCCAGAGAACATTTTTTTCCTCTCCAAAATGTGAACTTGAACTGTTCTTCACTCGAGACAACAAGAGAGGGAGAGGGAGAGAGAGAGTCGTATAATCCCAGCCGTCCACCTCCTACTCGTTTCGCGACTTCTTCTTTTCCTCTTCACCACGCACAGCAGCAGCAACAGCAGCAGCAAGGTGCTTGTTGTGTGTTGTTCGCGATTTGATTATTTATAAATCCATGAAAACACGTAGGCTACGGTCGTGGTGGAAGTGGAACCTGCTGGAACGTGGTGGGAAAGCATGAGGAACGTGCCGTACGTACGGGCAGCCGGGTCGGGCTTTTCTTTCTTTTCTTTTCTCGTTGTTGCTGTGTGCTCTCTCGTCTCGTGTGTTTAACAGTCCACTCCGCACACACACATACACACAGAGTCACAGACAGACAGACCGGGGCAGGCAGGCAGGCAGAGTTTGTGTGCTGCCTCTTGCTTGCTGAAGCAGCGCTGCTGCCTGCGCTGCGCTGTGCTGTGCGCGCTGATAGATCGTTGCCACCACCGTCTCGTCAGAGCGGCAGCAGCAGCGTGGTGGCGGTGGTGGTGGTGGCGGTGGTGGTGGTGGCGTTGCTTTGGGCGAGCAACAACACGCAGGGGCACCGGCACGACAGTCTCTCAGTAAGTAGCCCCGTCTCTGCTTACGCTCTGCTTCTCCTCTCTCTCAGCACATCAGCTGTTGCTTCTCACAGCACAGACAGGGACAGACAGACAGTCTAGTAGTAGTTTAGTCCGCTTCTCCGGCTCCTCTCCTCGGCTACTTTGCTGCTTGCAGTCCTGAATGATCCTCCTCGGGCCCTCCTTCCTCCCTTCTTCTCTCTCTCCACCTGTTCCTGAGCGTCCGGACGGACGGACAGACGAACGGAACGAGGACTCTCGTGTCTCCACACTCCCGGACAAAAAAGTTGAAGAAGACTAGAGGAAAGTGTCTAGTTGTTGCGACAACATTGGATGATGATGATGATGTCGCAACAGCAACACCATAACAACACCAACCACCAGAGTTTGCGAGACAACTCCACTAGACGAGACTTCACTTCACTTGATGATGATCGATGCCAGTCTGCTGCTGCCACTAGTTCGGTTGACTCGCGAGCACGCACGCGCGCACGTACGGCCACACAGACATACACACACACTAGTAGGCTATAAGCTGAATAAAAAAAAATAGGCTAACGAGTGGGCGATTTTTTCGCGAGTGTGTGTATGGGGTGGGGGGGGGGGGTTCCTGTGGGAAATATAACCAGCTGTCAAACATTTAATGTAAACAACAACGCGGCGCGCAAAAAAGTGCGCGGCCGGGTCTCGCTCGGGTCGCCGTGGGTGCGCGCGTGCTCGCGACACACACACACACACACACACACACACACACACACACACACACACACACACACACACACACACACACACACACACACACAGTGTGTGTCGCGGCCGGGCCAGAGGAGAGGAGCGGTGCCGCGGCGCGGAGGGGCTGATGGTGAATTATTAATAACCGGAGCGGTTCACAGTCTGTCGTGTTCAGTGAGTAAGCAGGGCGGCAGCTGTACTGAGGGGTTTAGAGGAATTAAATACGGGCTCACAGTAAACCATGGACGCGGGGGATTAGTTTAGCTCTCACCGGCAACAGTGTAGGGAAAAGCGCGCGGGGCAGAGTGAGAGGGAGGGAGGGAGAGGGACGAATATGATGAAGGGAGGCGAAATATTCTGGAAAATGCTAGGTTATTTAATGATATATATATACAGAATGGGGCGAGAGCAGAATTGCTACTTTTTAAAGGGGAATTCCACCCATTTTCAACATTTTACTACCGGTATGCCATTAACATAATAGAGATGTTGTGTGGACATGATAAAAAAAAGTTCCCCCCACTCCGTGTTTCCAAATGGAGGTCTGAGGAAAAATCATCCATTTGTACGCTCTCAGGAAAAAAAATAAAATGGGTGGGATTCCCCTTAAAAAAAAAAAAAAAAAAAAAAAAAAAAGTATAGGCCTATAGCCTATACAGTGCACATTGGTCTGCCATGGTAAAATTATTGTCATGTCCTGGCCTATAAACATTGTATATTACAATGCTTGCCTGAAGTATAAAATGCAATGAGACCTAACATGACATATAGGTGGGTATATACCTGCTTCGATTTCATATCGTGCAGGCCTATGAGGGCTCCTAAGCCCTTATGATTTTATGATATAAAATCACAGTTAGGAAATAAGCATTATATAGGAATGGTGCATATATTTTTTTCTCGGGTGATGTCCAGTTTGTCAATGAATCAAGAGAACAGGTGCACTCACTGAATTGGCTTCACCTGGTTGCTTGGAATACAAGGCAACACACTATAGCCTCAAGTGGACTTGGAAGTGCGCATAAGCAGCAGTTCAACAGACATGCCATGCAAATATTCATATAGTAACAATAATTCATAACATCCAATGTATGATACTAAGAGGAAATGCAGACGTCAACAGCAATGATGAGTATGCACGCAAAGCTTTCGCATCATCATGCTATTTGGTTCAAGGAAGCCTATACTGTATATGGTACCACACACATTTGCTCATATTACAGCCTGCCGCTAAATGTGCAATAAAAGAGGAATTACCCGCTTTTTAAGGTTAAGGAAGGTATTTTTATGTTTTCTTTAGCCATTGCAAGAATGGCTGAACACATATTAGCTATATAGGTTAATTAATTCTTTATACTATAGTTTCGCCAAGGCTATAGTTTTATATTAAGCTCTATTGTAACATATTAAGCGTCCGTTTATGGCAAATTGATACTCTTAATAAAGTGTGGTTAAATTTAACACCCACCCTAGTAGCATTATAGCCTATATTATTGTCATGGACCGAAATTTTATTGTAAGCTAAAATAAATGACTGATAAATAATAATAGTAATAATGATACATTAAATAAAGGGAGAACCCACTGACATTTGAATGTCAATCAGGCCTTATGAAAGTTTCTTACAGGCATGTTATTTTTCATATGGTCTTTATTTATTTATTTTTGCAAATAGCCCTAATTATGCTACACCTATGCAGTATAGGGCAGTGGTTTTCAACTAGTGGTCCGGGGACCACCAGTGGTCCTTGAGAGGAATCCAGGTGGTCCCTATATGCTAAATGATGGAGAGTAAACCAGTGTACCCTTATATAGACTTTTAACTCTTTCAAGTGTAAATTAAACCAAAAATGATTTGGTTTCATTTTACAGCCCAGGGGTTGCTAAACAGTTGAATTACTTAATTTTCAAGATTCTACACAATTAGAAAATGCATAAGAATCGTTTATCGTTTATAATATCCTTCCTAATACAACATGGAAATCTTTAGTTTTGAGTGAGAGACGAAACTTGAACAAATGGTGGTCCGTATGCCTAAATATTCAACCCTGGTCAAAATGGTTGAAAACCACTTCCATAGGGCTACAGCTTGGCATAGCCTTTTCAACAGGTACAGGACAAGTTCGTCTTAAAGGGGAACTCCACCCATTTTCAACATTTTAATATGTCATCAATATACCTTGTTGTGTGGACATGATAAAAAGTTCCCCCATTTCTGTATTTCCTAAAAATGGAGGTCTGGAAAAAATCATTAACATGGTGAAATACTTTCAGACCCCTTTTTCCTGAGAGGGTACAAATGGAACCAAATGGACCCGCTATAGGGTCCATTTGGTTTACATTTGTACCCTCTCAGGAAAACTTTGAAAATGGGTGGAATTCCCCTTTAAACTGCTTTGATGTCTAACAGGCTATAGACGTTGCTTTACGAATACAAGGCTAATTTTAGATTTAAAATATCATGTCATTTTAGGAATATGAATATATAGGTTAATAGAGTCGTCACTCTATGCATGTATGAACAGCAATTTATAGAATTTATAGAACTGAATTTATGCTAATAAATACTAGTTAATATAGAAGGTAGAATAATCGATCCATGCTAAATTTACATTTTATTTATGTGTAACTTATAGCTCATGTTGAAGAAAACGAAATTAAAAAGAAAACGGTTTGGCTAATTAGAGAAACATAATAATCAGATAATCACACTATAAAACGGACCGTATCGGAATTTCTGAAAGATCAGGATCAGCAAGACAAAAAACGACAGTTCAGGAATATTGTGTTTAAATGGATACAAATTACATACAATATAATTCCATACAATATTTCTGGACTGTTGTCTTTTGTTATTTCTTCTTTGTATAGTCATATGGCCTCGTCCTGTAAATGAGCGTTTTAGTTTTGAACTTAAATATCAGTAAATATTTTTCCTATACTGCATGTGGACATTTCTAATGACGTTTGAACCAAAATGTTCATGGGTCATTGATGATAAACTATTCACAGGCTTCTCAGTCCCTTGACGAACTACATTCTTTAAATCACGGGCCTTCGTTCAACAATCTGCAGGTGCTTCATGATTGCACCAAACAAACACGAAACATCTTGTTCTCCTGCAGAAGCAGAATCCTGCGGAATTATTGAAAATATGAAAAGCTATAAACACGAAACAAATCTAACTAAGGAATATCATGTTGTTTTAAGTGGTTAATATTATTATTTTTTTAATTACTTGAACTTTACGTTTATAACTTTAAAGGGGAATTCCACCCATTTTCAACATTTCCCCGAGAGATTTTCCACTCAGAAAAACGGCTCTGGAAGCAAAATAATATAGTGATAAGAACATGGTGAATGATCACATCTTGCAATCAAGACGTGTTTCACGTTGTTAATGTTTTTTTTTTGTGCCCCCCTCATACCTCCATTTCTAAGAAACACAAAACAGGGGTCTTATGTCCACATTATGTCCACACCATACAAATTACATATAGTAAAAAGTTGAAAATGGGTGGAATTCCCCTATAGGTTTATACAATGGGTTTGCAGTAAAGGGCAATAAGGTTATAATCTTTTCATAACATGGGCCTAATACAGTTCGAGCGTTACAGTTGCACACAGCAACGGGCTCTCGGTGATTATTCGCGCACGAGCGTGTTTTTGCATAATGCATTTATATTATTATAGTTTTTTTTTTTTTTTTTTTTTTTTTTTTTTACAACAACATAGGTTTTGTAATAATTGTTCGGGGACACGCAGCGCAGCGGCCTTCCTTCGAGGGTCGGCCTTCAATTCCACAGTGCGCGGTGGTTCGCATGTCCCGTCCCGTGGCTGCAGGCAGGCATGCAGGCCGCGCAGCGCAGGGGCTGCAGCATGCACGCGGGCACTTCATGAAGCCTTTCGCTACTCCCATATAGTCGACTACTATATAAGCGCCTCTCCCTTGAGGTTTACACAAACTGTGAAACAAAAGTTCCACTAGGCAACGGCGTGTAGAGGAATGCTGACC
This sequence comes from Benthosema pterotum, assembly GCA_039105355.1. Classification (NCBI taxonomy): domain Eukaryota; kingdom Metazoa; phylum Chordata; class Actinopteri; order Myctophiformes; family Myctophidae; genus Benthosema; species Benthosema pterotum. Next base: position 25,420,575 of record CM076965.1, on the reverse strand, counting down.
TTGTGGCTAAAGAAAGGCCAGACCCGCCAGCCCAAATCAAGACTATTCTCCCCCCTTTCTTTTTCTTTCTTTCTTTTTTAGTCTGAATCAAGATGCAGATTTAAACCTGTGCCAACTTTCAATTTAAAGTGCTGAGATTGTAAAGCCCTAAATAACGGCCTCTGGCACATTATGCCAGGCTATATAGCTAGTATATCCTTACCCCCAGGCACAATTCTCTGCTGTCTTTCAGTATTATAGTGACCATAATTCCTATATATATATATATATATATATATATATATATATATATATATATATATATATATATATATATATATATATATATATATATATATATATATATATATATATATATATATATATATATATATATATATATATATATATATATATATATATATATATATATATACATCACCCTGCCCCTCAAAACAGGATAATTCTGACACAAAAGCTCAGAAAGAAGCTGCAAATATTGCCTAGATTGTTACATTATTTAAATAAAAGGGCATTTCAAACAACCTTTGATGTAAAAGGTATAGAGGCAAGCTTGAAACAGTCTCGCTTACATGCAGGCTTAATTCATCTCTAGGCTAGAGGGAAGTAATTGAATCCAAAAGGTCCTTTGAAACGTTGAGACCGATAGCTGAGATTTCTGTTTAGCACTGACCCATGAGTGCTGTTTTTTAAGACTATATTATAGGTAACAAAATCTTGTTTCGTAACTAGACTTAGAGGGACTTAACTGCACATGGACATTTGCTTTATTACTGTAGTTCATTACTGGGTTATTATGCTGAGCCGGTATGCCTTTTTCCAGGTAATGAGTCTTTTTAGGCAGGCACTTTAAGGACAAGTTACATTGAGCCTATAGTGGTATTTACCTTGTGAAGATTGCACGTAGTTACAGTGTATTTCAATACTGCACACAAATGTTTGGTTTGAAAAAATAAATATAATTCCCCTGGGCTATATCTGTGTGTGTCAATTAGTGACTAGTAATCTCTTTTTCCCCCTCAGAGTGCATGTAAAGTATGTATGAAAAGATCACTGTCTCTATATAGTATATACAGTACATCTCTATAAGACAAACAGTGAAAAAATAATGCAGTTTTGCACATTCCAACTACGCAGGCTAAAAAGTAATACAGTATAAACTGTATACAAATAAGGCACACTGGTACTGTGTTGTACTGTGTGTATGCGCACGTAAGAAACCAATTGAGTGCAAAACAGGGGCGGATCTAACCTTTCCCAATTGGGGAGGCGGGGGAATGATATGGGGGCAACTTCAACGCCCGCGATGAAGCCGCCCCCATACCATTTTCAGTTACAGGACTTTATAAGTAAAGCATTAATAATAACATCAGTTGTTGTTGAAGTTGCGACAGACACCGTAGCATGAAGCTCATAAAGGTCTGTCTCAGAGATTTGTCTGTTTTCAATGATGAAATGCTGTTGGTTTAGTGGTGACACAACTGTAGTTAGTTAGTAGCAGTAGTAGTGTTTCAAATAATTTTAAATATAAGCACTTTAATTTGAAATATCTTGGGTTGTTTTGCATGCCATCGTGTTTGGTGGGGCAGTCAGGGCATTTGGGGGGGGGGGCATTGCCCACCCCATGCCCATGCCTAGATCCGCCCCTGGCACAAAATCCCACAATGTCACACCCAACAGCAGCCACAGAGACACACAGGTGTAGAGCTGCTCTATAGTCCACCTGCAGGCACACAGTGATGAGATTAACAACACACAATGTTACAAGCTGATTCGTTAGCAGAAGGACCCCGGTGGCTGCTGATTGGCTCACCAGAGCACACCCAGCTGTGTATGTGTGCGTGTGTGTGTGTGTGTGTGTCTGTGCACGTGCACGGCGCGTGTGCATTTCTCTTAGGGTATCACACACTCCCCAGCCTTATCAGGCGGTTCCACGGCACCGCTAGAGGAGTGCAGCTCTCACAGGAACAGAGCTACCAGCACACAGCTTATCTGCTACCAGCAAGGAGGGTTTATAGGTCCGATTAACTCATGAGTCAGTGTGTGTGTGTGTGTGTGTGTGTGTGTGTGTGTGTGTGTGTGTGTGTGTGTGTGTGTGTGTGTGTGTGTGTGTGTGTGTGTGTGTGTGTGTGAGGTGTATATTTTGTGTGTTCCAGCATATAATATCCAGTGTGTGTGGATGTGTGTGCACGCGCCTGCAAGTCAAGAGTGAAAGAGTCTTAACAGTCAAGCGACTATTGAAGGGTATTGATGTAAGTCGTGCACCAGAAATAGCCCCTTGTCACCAAGTGATGCTTTGGCATGGGGGTGGGGGGGTGGGTGGTGAGGATGTAATATGGAGTGAATTCTGAGCTGGCCATATACAGTATATGGAACATGTCTTGACCATACAGGGTTTGATGAGGTCAGATCTGGAATGTCAGAGCAGTTACAGAACGGTTGGAGAAGGATGCTTTTGCCATGGGTGATGGCAGACTGCATTGTTTTGTAGGTTTTCACCTTTAGCATTGCCAACCATCACGCCTCATGACATTATGGAGTCCCTTAGATCTCCATATATGGTTGCCAATCCATCATGCTTAATTCGTGACATAACACCTTGTGACATGCTCCATATGTCAATCTGACATCATCAAAGCCTCTACAACAAAGACTCGCTATGGCCATGAGTCATGGCCATACCTGTTTTTCATTGGCATCATCAAACCCTGGATAAACCCTACGTGGAGAAGACTTGCTCATCAGCCACAGTACAACTGCGTCACTTTCCTCTTCCATCCTTCCTGACATTCCATATGTTGATCTGATCACGCTACATACAGTTTATTGCCAATATACGTAGAATTCAAGTTGATCTGACACCCCGCCCCGCCATGCCATGCCAAAGCACCAGTGCTCACCCATGAGCAGTCACCCAGGCTACGCTGTGCTGTGCTGTGTCATGTTGTGTTGTGTTGTGCAACGAACAGAAATAAGTTAAGTAGTACACTTCAAGACACTGACAGTCAGGTCTGTCTGTGCCAGCATCCCTCTCACTCTCATCTCTCTCTTTCTTAGCATCTCTCTCTCTCTGTACAACCAAAACATACTGTATACTTATAGTTATGTAAAGAGGTGCAGCTCAAATGCCTTGTCTTTAGCATGGTGAAATGTTTCCGAGATGCAGGCCCTTGCATATTCCACATCATAAAACAACAACAACAACAAGAACTGAGGGCAATTCAAAACGATTCTCAAGGCGTACTGCATTACAAGCATCATGCCCCTCACCCCCCCCTCCCGGCCCCCGCCAACCCAAAATCAGCCCGAATCTCACATCATCCTCTCCGTTAGAGACATATACTGTATATTCATGTATCAAATTGCGTCATTTGTCATTGTGATGACAGGAACACACACTCCACTAGACGTGTGCGTGTGTTCCCTTACGTCTGCCCTTCATCCTCTCTCAGACAGTTTGCTCTCTGGTTTTGGTCCACAGACGGAGGGAGGGAGTGGGGGGGGGGGGTCGGGGGGTTGGAGGGTTGGAGGTCTGAGGTGGAGGGGGGCTTTGAAGGAAAGGTTCTGCAGGAGTATGGTTGTTCCATGCGCACGCACGCACGCACGCACGCACACGCACACGCACACGCACACATACACATACACACACACACACACACACACACACACACACACACACACACACACACACACACACACACACACACACACACACACACACACAAGCAGCCCTCAGGAGATAGCAGGGCGATGGTATAATCTGTTTTCCTGGCTCTCCATAAAAGCGAGAAGATGGAGCCACTGGAGCGGTGGTCCTCTTAGATGTGCTGTCCCCTCGTCCCCTCGTCCCCTCGTCCCCCCGTCCCCCCGCCCTGAAGCAAGCACCGTCCGTACGCTGTCATATATGTCAGGGTCACAGAACCAGGATAGTCGCTTTATAAGCTTGTTTAAATTGCATGTTTTCGGATATTTTTTATTAATACAATAGAAAAGGTGCTATATGGCTTAAAAACATTTATTTTTTGTATCCATTGTTTATTGTGCTTCACTGTACACTAGGGGTGGTTATTATGCTGCGATTCAATCTGATATATCGATATACTGTATTGCATTTCGTCACACAAATGACTTATTATACTAGAACATTTTAACAACAATTCTAAACAATACGGACCATGAAAAGTGCAATCCACTTCAACGCAGCCAGATAATGTCAGACAGTCTTTCTTTGATATCATGGCATTAAGAATTGCGATATATTGGTGTATCTCTTTTTTTTGCCCTTTACTGTACACGTGTGCAATATCCCAGCCCCAAAATGAAGAGGTGATGTCCCCTGCTATAGCTGCCGCAGTTAATGTGTAGTAGTGACAAATATGATGCTTTTTGGGGTTTATAAATTGGCTGTCTATCTTCTATCAGCTCATTAATATCGCCAATGTCTTTCTCTCTCTTTCTGTAAAGCTGCATACTCTCATCTCTCCATTCATACAACCAATCTGTCATGTTGTTCTGTGAACGTCCTTCTAATTTCAATGATTTTTCTCTCCTTTCAATAGTTCTTTTGTCTTCCACCACCTGGTGCTGATTGAACATACCTGGACATGGCCTGAAAATTGTGATTATAATGGGGGTAATTTAACTCTTAAAAGCTTAAAAACTGGCTCTCGGATGCAGTTGGATTCAGGATTCGGCAAATTTCGGTGAAAAGAAAAAATCCTACTTTTTCAGTTTTTTATAACTGTACGTTTCGAATAGCTCAACGATTTAAGCCAAGAAAAGAAGAAAACCAGAAATCCTTTAAGGAAATTCCTGTTCAAGGGGATTTTCCTGCAAAGGGAAGTTTTTTTTTTCTTTTAGTTTTGAATGCTCGTTCCAAATCTCATCATGAAAAATCCCCCGACTTCACTCTAGCTACATATTGTGTTACCCACTCCCCTCTTCTTGTGCCATGACCCCCCACCCATAACCACCACCCAACTCCCTCCCCTCACTCCATCCCTCTGTTTCCTGTGTTCACTCATTCGCACCTCTGAGAGGAGTGTGTCTAGTCTGCTCCCATCTCTCTCTGTATCTCTCTCTGTATCTCTCTCTGTATCTCTCTCTGTATCTCTCTCCCTGCATCCATGCAGCAAGAATCATCAGTGCTACTAGAGCTCTGACAGGGCCGGATCTAGGCATGGACATGGGGGGGTGGCAATGCACCCCAAAATGGCCTGACTGCCCCACCAAACATGAAGGCACGCAGACAACCCAGATTTCAAAGATATTTCAAATTAAAAGTGCTTATATTTAAAATTATTTGAAACACTACTACTGCTACTTACTAACTAACTAACTACGATTGTCGCACCGCTAAACCAACACCATTTCATCATTAAAAAAACCCCAAAACTCTGAGTCAGACCGCTTTATGCATGCGTACCTGTTGCAACTTCAACAACAACTGCCAACAAAATATACTGTAAGTCCTGTACAATATATAAATCATCAAAACCAGAGTATGAATAGGCAGGCCTTTAAGGGGTTGAGAATTTGTGCTGTGTGTACTCCAGACTTCCACTCAGTGGCGTTTTCTAAGCAATTTGGAGCCCTAGGCAAGATTTTCCCTGAAGCCCCCCCTTACCAAATGGACCCTCACGGGTCCATTTGGTAAGGGGGGGTCCAGGGAAAATCTCCTCATGGCTCCCTAGGCAACTGCCTAGGGAGCCATGAGGAGAGGAGCCATGAGGAGAGGATGAGGAGAGAAGGCACCTGCCTAGTCTGCCTAATGGCAAAAACGCCCCTGCTTCCACTCTACTACGCCACAGTCTCCCCATCTTCCTCCTTCCCTCCCCACCTCCCTCCCTCCATCTCTTCCTTCCTTCCTTTCCCCCCTTCCTCATGCACCCACCCACCCAGCCCGCCGCCCGCCACTTCCATGGGTGGGGTCCGCTCCGCGGTGCCAGGCACTGTGTGGTACAGAGTGAATCCAGGAGAACATGAATATTCATAAGTGAACCAACCACCCTGCTGCACCCTCTACTACACCCCCCCCCCCCCCCCCCACACACACACACACACACACATACACACACACATACACACACACACCCCAGCCCACCCCACTCGGCCCTGCAGTCGGTGGCAACACTTGGTAGTGGCACATGGCGAGACAGCTGTTGCAAACCAAGCCAGGCATCTGTGCAGTGGGAGAGCACCATGGAACGGGACACACACACACACACACACACACACACACACACACACACACACACACACACACACACACACACACACACACACACACACACACACACACACACACACACACACACACACACACACACACACACACACACACACACACACACACACACACACACACACACAGAGTGAGAGTGAGAGAGAGAAAACAGACGAAAAAGAGAGAACAGACACAGAAATGCGGAGGAAATTCACACAGAGCAAAATGGGGAGAAAAAGATAAAGGGAGGGTGGGAAAGATAGAGAAAGAGAGAACAGGGCGGAGGGAGGGAGAGAAAGAGAGCGCGCGAGAGAGAGAGAGGGAGATGGGGCAATACGCTCCCGCTTCATAGGAGAGAGTGGGGCACTAGCCAGGGCATCTGGGTAAAGGCGAGCCAGACAGACAGAAGGACAGGGGCGGTGGCAGGGTCATCTGGGTGAAAAGAAAGGGGGCGAGCCAGACGGAGGGAGAAGGGTGCTTGGTGGGAGGGTCTGTCTGGAGAGAGGGAGTGAGAGAGAGAGAGAGAGAGAGAGAGAGAGAGAGAGAGAGACGGATCAGAGCGGCACACGATGGGCATGGAAGTGTGAGACGACCAGAGAGACAGGACGGCGTGGGCATCTGTACACGGAGAAGCCACGCACGCGCGCACACACACACACACACACACACACACACACACACACACACACACACACACACACACACACGCACGCGCACACACACGCACACACACACACACACGCACACACACGCAGAGTCACAAAACAGTAAATAGACAGGCAGACAGGAAGTGGGAGGAGACAGCATGGATCTGTTCATGCAGGCGAGAGGAGGCTAATTTACACACTACAGGCCTGTCTGCTACACAGATAGTTATGCTCTACACCTGTTCTGCATGGACTTGCTGCTTAATAAGTATATGAGAAATGTGCGAGCACATCTTTCATGCATAAAGAAGGTGGATATTTCTAAGGTATGAAGGGGGGAATGTAGTGAATCAAGGATAAATACAACGAGCAAGAAGTATGACACATTATTTGTTTTTGGCTTTTGTGCCTTTAAGTTAGAGACAGTTAGAGTTAAATACAGAGTTAAAGACATAGCTACTGTATATTCCCCAACAGTCTGTCCACTCTACCAAGACACCAGAGACACATAACTTCCCACTGATCACAACCATTCAAGGGGAGTGTGAAAACATGGCAGAGCACACAAAACTCCACCTATTGGGGGAAGTACAACAACGTGCAAACACAGCAACGGGATTTGTGAGCTGCCGTGACAGGAGAAGAAGAGAAAATGCAATAACAATCATTGAGGGTATTTATTCTTGCATCAAGTGAATTGATGATCCTGACTCCAGAATGCAGATCATTGTTGTATTGATTGTGTTTTTATTACTGCACTGTTGTATAGTATTGCTCTGTCGCTTTGGCAATGTTTTCTCATGCCAATGAACTGAATTGAATACTTACAATGAAGATACAGGAAAGAGGCAGAAGGGGAGAGACAGGCAGCAAAGGTCGTCATGAACGGGACAGAGGAAAAAACCTATATTACGTGGCAGGTGCCTGGACCACTAGGCCAGGGGGCACCCCGACAGGGGCAGATCTAGGCATGGGCATAGGGGGGCAATGCCCCCTAAATGACCAGTCTGCGCCCCCAAACATGCAAAACAACCCAAGATATTTCAAATGAAAGTGCTTGTATTTAGAATGAGTTGAAACACTACTACTGCTACTAACTAATTACAGCTGTGTCACCACTAAACCAACAGCATTTCATCATTGAAAACAGAAAACTCTATGAGTCAGACCTTTAGCGTTATGCATGCTGCGTGTCTGTTGCAACTTCAACAACAACTGAAGTTATTATTGATGCTTTACTTGACTAAGTCCTGTAACCGAAAATGATATGGGTGCGGCTTCATCGCCCGTGGCGCGAAGTGACACTGGAGATGAAGTCTCCCCCATACCATTTTCAACCTCCCCCCCAATTGGGAAATGTTACATTCTCCCCTGACAACTGACAAAGTATATATAAAGATGAAAGTCCTCTCCCAAAGCAAGCATGATATAATCTGAACGACAGGGCTTTGAAAATCAGACTCAAATCTGCTCATCAAAGCATTAATTGCGTAACTCCAAGAGTGTATGCGAGTATAATTACACGCTGTACAACTCTCAGTTAAGATTGCACTGTGCTCACGTACATTATGGATACAGTAAATCCTAGCAGGCCGAGGGAATGCTCCTTTGACGACCATGGCCCAGCCATGCCCAGTTTGTGCCCTATCCTGTGCCCTAGCATGTGCCCCGTATAACCCCCTCCACCAATCACCAACCATGCACCCCTCCCACCCCCCAACCCCTCCTTCCCCCCTGCCGTGGGGCCCCAATCCTGGCTACCATCCCTCTCCACCAACCCCACTCCTCCCCTAGCTCCCCCTGGACCCCCATGCTACCCCCCCTCCTCCGCTCAACCCTGCTTCCTGCCCCCTCCTCCTCCTCCTCCTCCTCCTCCCCCCATTATACCCACCAAGGCAGCAGGGGCGGATATAACTTGTCCCATTTGGGGGGGCAAGAGAACATGTTGGAGGGGCAAGAGAAAATGGTATGGGGGCAGCTTCATCGCCGCCCACCCATACCATTTTCGCTTACAGGACTTTTATTAGTCAAGTAAAGCATCAATAATAACATCAGTTGTTGCTGAAGTTGCAACAGACACGCAGAATGCATAAAGCTAAAGGTCTGACTCAAAGAGTTTTCTGTTTTCAATGATGAAATGCTGATGGTTTAGTGGTGCCAAAATTGTAGTTAGTATAGCAGTAGTAGTGTTTCAAATCATTTTAAATATAAGCACTTTAATTTGAAATGTCTAGGGTAGGGTTGTTTTGCATGGCATCGTGTTTGGGGGGGCAGACTGGGCATTGCCCCCCCATGCCCATGCCTAGATCCACCCCTGCAAGGCAGATAGATAGAGAGCCTGGCGCTGGCCTACATAGCAGCGTGCGCAGCAGGCTGGCACCGCGAGGCACCCATGGGCCTGCAAACTGTGTCAGGCCTCGGGACTCCTCTCTCTCTCTCTGTGATCGACACCAACTAGCCTACCACGGCGGAAGGAGGGGCAGATATAACATGAGAGCTGCTGCCGAGAGATTAGTGCCGATTGAAGTCGTCAATATGGGAAATAATGTAGAGAGTGGAGTTAATAAAGCGCTCTCTGATCTGAGGTAAAGCAGCGTAGAATGAGATGACTGACAGCTGCAAAGCTGCGGAGCATTATGGCAGCTTGTTTACGGCGGTGCCTGCGTTGATTGCTGTAAACAGGTAATCATACACGGGAGAGAAAGAGAGACGTCAACGTAGTAGGAGTGAAAACACACTCTGACGTGCTCTGATTGTACTCTGTTAACACAGGAAGGCCTGAGGACGTGATTGTACAAAATGTATTTTAAAAATCACGACGGTTTTATGAAAAAAAAAAATCTGTTTCTTTATCCGTTTCTGTAAACTATTTCATGTCAAGGACTGGAAAAATGATATTTGTCCGCTGACTCCCATCTGAAAATATTTTGTCCCACCAATAATATGAGTTAAAATGTTATGTTTGCTGTGAAAGAATATTCTATGTATTCAAAGATTTTACCCACATTTAGAAGGCTTTTCTACGAGCTTGTAAAGATCCACAAGCTCGTATCCCTGCGCTATGAGCTTGTGGATCTGCTATTTTATTAACCGCTGAAGTTTCAGATAATCGTTAAAGTGGTCTAAAGCTATGGTTACAAAGACACGTTGCCGTTCTTAAAGGCTTAACACAGGAAGTTCTGCTCAGGGCAGCAAAGTTCATGGAAACCTCACGAGAGCATTCTCATTTTCAAGAAGCTATCAAATATATTTGAAATATAGATTAAACCCAAAAATAATATTTATTTCACAAAGTCTGAAGGCCATGACTAATACCCATGAAGCAATGAAGAGACCACTTGGGCCTTTAGCACAGGCGGCGTATAGGACACTGACAAATCACACAGTGAGAAAAACCGAAAGGAAATAAATAGTATTAGTCATAGCTTTTTGAAAGGTTTTTGGCTACGAGCGATTCACTTCAAATGTGGCCTCTGCATCATGGCCATAAATAAAAATCGTAATCATTTCCCCCTCTGGTAAAAATAGCATGTAATTAAAAACTGTTATCCACTGGGACAAGCCCTAGATACACTTGACATACTCAATCTTTAATTAATACACACTGCAATAATCTTGTGGTCTGACAAGATTCAAGAAAATAAAAACGAAGAGTCGTTTAGCAGCAAATGAAATCTTGAGTGCGTTTGTCTAAAACATTGATAAATATATTGATCGTATAGTTTCACTTCATCAATTCATATTTGTGGCGACAGCTTAAAGCAGGAGACCAAGATATTCATTTTCATACAATTCAAGCCAAACCATTCCATCATAATTCCAAGGTCAACACAACTAGGCCCTTTGAGCAATTCCCACGCAAAAGATTCCATTCAATTATTTTGAATTTGTATTCAAAATATAATTTAAAAAAAAGAAAAAGAATCTTGCACAAGATTCCCCACAGATCATCGCAGTTAATTCAATTTGCAGGCATCCCCGTTTCAGATGCTGTGCTGTGAGGAAAATGTGAACATCATTCACCACAACAACCAACAACCAGGCCCTGCATCACACAGACAGACAGCAGCAAAACAAACCAACAAACAGGGAAAATATGTCGACGTCAAAGACAGTCAACAAAACAGCTGAGCAATGACAAAGAGGACAGACAGACAGACAGACAGACAGACAGACAGACAGCACATCCATCCTACCATCCACCAGGACCTGGCAGAGAGGTCACAACACAGCTGCCACCTGAGCCCCGGGTCACGCTGCCTCTCCCACGGCATTCCCTGTGTCGCCGCCCAGCAGCACGCCACCTCCCACTTCAGGAAAAAAAGGAGGGAAAGTCCTCTTGCTGGGACTGCAGATGAAGGGAAAAATAAAAAAAATAATCAATTAAACACACAGACTGTCAATGACTGGAAGAACTCCGATTGGAAAACACCAATCAGGAACTGCCTGCCTAGCGGAGTGTGCATGCACTGCTCCTGCGCCATGAGTGTTAGAGAGAGTGTGGGTTTTATGCCGAATGTATGTTATGTATGTACCGTGTGTATGTAGCGTGTGTGTGGTGTGTTTGTGTGTGTGTGTGTGTGTGTGTGTAGTATGCGTGTGCGCGCATGCAGGCAGCGCGTGGAGGAGAGGGGACATGGGCATGAGAAATGCCACTGAGCCCTCTCTTCAAGCAGCTGTGCCTCCGCTTTGCCCGTCCAAGTGCTCCTGGTGCCATGTGCACCCTGAGCCACCAACTCTGTACCAAATACGGAGCTTAGCTCGAATGCGGTCCATGTGTGTGTGTGTGTGTGTGTGTGTGTGTGTGTGTGTGTGTGTGTGTGTGTGTGTGCGTGTGTGTGTGTGTGTGTGTGTGTGCGTGCATGAGTGTGTGCATGCACATCATTTTAGCATCAATAAACGTGTTGCAGGGCAGAAAGTCTATCTAATTTAGTTGATATATCCACATGCCTCTCCTAGAACTATATGCATCAGAGCATCTTGAGATAAGCAAAAGAATGAGTGAAAGCGATGGTTTTGGCCGGCTGTGCTCTGTGGTGATGTATACCAGGTCCACGGTGAGGCCATGGGCCAGACTCAGATGTCTGAGCCAGGATAATACTGAAATGATTCCACTGTATAAACTGTACACATTGTAAATACGAAACGGAAAATAAAATCATATTTCCTTCTTTTGCCTTTCTTTTTTTTTAGCTTTTATTTTGTTTTTACTGAGGTGGTTGTTATGGATTTATACTCAGCCGTATGGACTGCGTTGAAAATAGACAATAATATCGCCAATTTTCAACACATGTTGGCGGTAGATAAGTCCAGCGCTACTCTGCTGCAAACCTTCCAGTTACTTACTTCAGGGAAGCAGAATCTAAGCGGTTTGGTTTGAAGTTTTCTGCAGTGCAGTATAGTGGGGTCGTATAGTGGCATATTCTGGTGGGTCAGCCCTCAGCCGTGTGCCCAACAACGTCCTGGGTTTGAGTCCCTTGCTGTCAATCACTGTCCTATACAAAGAGAAGGCACAATGCCATTTACAAAATCGTCGACATATGACAATGTTTTTTTTGCTGTTGCAGTTTGTTCTTCTGACAGTCAGTGATGTGCCAACCATGCCACACTATTCTGGTGGTCTGTGGGAAATAAAAAAAAGAATACTGACAAGGGTTGCATTTGTCCCCAGGTCCACCCATACATCCCCGGGCCTCCCAATAGATGTGTGCACTTGAATAGCTCTAAAGCAGTGGTTTTCAACCTTTTTGTTACCAGGGCCCACTATTTATTCAGCATTTGCGCCACTGACCACCCTTTGAGGACATTTTAGCCCCACAGACCCAAAAATAAAGATTTCTTTTGCTTTTGTCCACAATTCCAGGCTGGATTTGGGAGCCGTTTAACAGATCAAAAATGATCTTTAATCTTCTTCGTTCTCTAGATGTGTAGAGTTGGGCTAATTCACAAGGTGAACATTTTAACTCTTGAGAGTGTAAACATGAAACCAAATCGACCTGCAAAGGTCCATTTGGTTTCATTTTTACGCTCTAAAGGAGTTACATCTGGTTAACCAACTTCCCATCAGTTAGCCTGAGGACCACCTGTAACCCTCTCAAGGACCACTGGTGTTCCCTGGACCAATGGTTGAAAACCACTGCTATAAAGACACATTTACCCCTCACCTCAACAACCCTGCGGTCACCCTCCCACACACACTAATGTACTGTACACACACACACACACACACACACACACACACACACACACACACACACACACACACACACACACACACACACACACACACACACACACACACACACACACACACACACACACACACGTGCACACGCGCGCACACGCACACACAGGCACAAACACAAATCCCTTCAGCGCGCAACGGGCCGAGGGGAAATCTGTTGTTGATGAACATAATAAAAACACGAGAAAGTCATTTTTGTCTGCGGTATAAACATTTAGTCATCTCACATGAGGACAGCATTATTGTGGATTTTATTTAGTCATGCCCATTATAGAAAATAAAAAGGAAAACGTCTGAGAGTAAAATTGGGTTTGCCCGTTGTTTTACTTGTGAGCTCATTCCAGTGGAACAGTGGAATTATCTGATGCATTGTATCTGCCCCATCAATCTGCCTGTCTTTGTCTGTCTGCGCGCCATGCAGCCTGCAGATGATTCCGTCTACTCGCCTGTCTCTCTCTGCTTATACATCTGTCTGTCTCTGTATCCACACTGTCTGTGTCAATGCCTTTGTTATAGATCTGTCTGTCTGTCTGTGTATCCACACTTCTACATCAAGGAAGAAGCAAGCACAACTCCAACTCTCTCTGGCACATTCTTAACCCCGGTGCAAGGTCGGGAAAAGTAAAAAGAAATCTCTGAAAGAGAACAAACGGCATTCACAGAGAGGTCCTTTAAGGTAGGCGAATGCAATATTATTTATTTTAGTTGAGTGCCGTGTCTTTATTTTCTACTTAGTGCGTCATATCAATGTTCACTTTAATGTCACCACATCAAAAGTTCCAAAATATTTTGATTGCCCACGTTTTTGTCCTTCCTTTTTGTTTCATGAAATGTGTTATGATAAACCACCTACCTCCAAGGCTCTGTGAATGTAAAGTAGAATGTGCAAGACATGACATATTTGACTAGATTATTTAAAACAGTTTATTTTAAACTAAAAACACTCTCTCATATACTTATGCCATGTGTGTCAGTGATCATCCTCATTTGTACCAATGCTGGCACTACTGACTGGTGCCTATAGAAGTTTATCTACCCCTGCTTTAAGGCACTTTTAATACTTTTGATTAGTGTATGGCATACCTGGGCATTATGCGGCCCGGGGGCCAAATGCGGCCCTTTGGCTGACTCTGACCGGCCCGGGGACCACCAGTGGTCCTTGAGAGAGTTCCAAGTTAAATATGGAAAGTTGGTTAACCAGATGTAACTCTTGAGAGCGTATAAATGAAACCAAATGGACCCTTGTGGGTCCATTTGGTTTCATTTTTACGCTCTCAAGAGTTAAAATATTCATCATCTGAATTAGCCCAAAGTCTACACATTCAATCAGAGAATGTAAGAGAATGGTCATTTTTGTAATGTTATATTATGTTATATTTGTGGAATTGTGGACAAAAACAAATGAAATCTTGAAGAAAGTTTTGGGATCTGTGGGGCTAAAATGTCATCAAATGGTGGTCCGTGGCTCAAATACTGAATAAATAGCGGGCCCTGGTGTCAAAATGGTTGGTCTTACTCTTACTTTTATCTTGAAATTAAATTAATATTACGCAGACTTTGGTTCAGCCTTTAGTCTTGGCCCTCCACAATATTTTATGTATCTCATTTGGCCCCTTGGGGAAAAATAATTGCCTAGCCCTGGTGTATGGTGTGCTACAGCGCAGGCAGCACAGCGTAGACGTGTTTCGGCAGTCTAAATCACATCATATCTGTCTGTCTCTCTCTCTCTCTCTGTATCCTCGCTGGCCGTATCCATGCCTGCGTGGCAGTCTCTCTCATGTCTGTCTCACACGCTTTCTGTCTTTTCTCTTTCTCCTTTTTATTTATTTATTTATTCAGGGAAGCCCAATGTGCGCAAGCTCTCGTTGTTAAGGAGGTACTGAATCACTGCATATAAGGGGAAAAAAAACAATAACAAATATTTGGACCAAAGCACATGATCACGGATGCAAATAAATATAGGGATACATGAAAACAGTGTGTCCTCAAGAAGCATCCTAAAGGTCGCCATGGAGACCAATCGAACCGGTTTCAAATACAGTAGTCCTGGAGCTCGTTCCAATTGCGAGAAGGTTAATACTGGTCCATGAACGCATTTTTTGCCTGTTCACTGTTCATACATATACTGGACGCGTATCTCTAATGTGTGTCTGTGAAAAGTGTTGAATGTCCAGCAACCTTTGGTTTTTAAAAGCAAGGTTAGATACAAAGGAAGCTTACTTATCTGCCCAACCTATTCCGTAATCAAATCTATAACAGATTCCTTTTCAACACATAAGTCAAACTCAAGGCCTGGGGGTCAAATCAGGCCTTTGAATGAATTACCTTCGGCCCGTGGGATGATATATAACTATCAGAACCGGCCCTCTGGTATATTACATACACCATGAATGGAACTAATTGTTTTACTTTCTCAACTCAGTTGATTTTCTTTCCCATTTTACTTTGAAAGCAGTGATCATAGAACAGGAAACTGAGCTTTAATGATGCAGTTTAATATTGCATCAGTTTTGAATCCATGCAGCATCATATTTGCATTTATCTTGCTGTTGAGGGACATCACTTTTGCTGTTTTTCTGAATGGGATGTCCTCGTAAACCAGTGCTTGTATGTTGAAACACAGTCCGTTCTATTTTGGCCCACTGTTTATTTGAGTTTGACAATTCTGCTTCACAATAAAGCGGTGGTCTTTTTTAAATAACTTTGGAATAAATGCTTTAGAAATGATTTAGTTTCAGAAATAGCTTTTCATTTAGTGTACTGGCAATGCAATTAGCACTGTTTGACTATTGTGATGTGGTTTATCAAAATGCCTCAAAATCACATCCTATTCCAATTAAGCATACTCATTGTCCTTTTCTCACACATCATTGTGTGCAACAGACTTCAATGGCCATAATATATGAATACATACAGTAATATATATGCATTATGCACTGGCATCACCTGGTATTTAAATAAATGTATTTCAATCTACCAGAAAATTAACTCTTATTCTTTCACCACATTCTACTTAGGTTTACTTTACTGTTCCTTTGGTTAGTATTGAATTTGGAAAACTTGCCTTTTCTTTTAAAGCCCTAATACGTTACCAGTTAACATTAGAGCAATTACAACATTCCCAGTTTTTAAGCGTGCATTGTCTTCTTACTCTGTTCTTGTTATCAGTAAATATGCCATTATATCACTATTTCAATATTTTATTTATTTGTTTGCACTTGCTGGATTCTATGATGTAACAAGGCTGTAAGTTTTTCAAGGTTTGCATTGTTTATTAGTGTTATGTCTTGTCTTTGAACATGGTAATCCGTTTTTGTCCATTGTTTACGTGTACAAGTATGATTGTGACATCACATGTATACGAGTTGAAATCCCCTCAAAAGTGAGACGGTAGATCTCAAAGGGTCTTTTCCCTAATAAACTGACATTTGAATCATCATTGTATGTATGCCAACCTGAGATCTCATTCTCTCACCCATCTCAACCACCCACCCACTCCCTCCCTCACTCACAACTCGATCTGCTGCAGTTCAAACCGAGCATCAGAATGGGTAATAAAAGTGATTCAAGCAACTAGTTTGAACATGGCCTGAGCTGTTGATACAGGGTATGTATTCGTGTTGCAGATGCCAAATGCACACCCATAACATATCAATGTTATATGGAACCTGTTGTGGTGTTCTACTGGCCTATCTGCTTCCAGAGATGTTTTGCGTATACCTCGGTTG
>CM076965.1:25218730-25398730 GCA_039105355.1 Benthosema pterotum | reverse complement strand
GGTGAACCAAGAGTGAGGCGGGTATATGACAGGAGGTCTTTGTATCTTCTCCTGTGCATCCTATTGTGACTATAAGACGGCTAGGGGACCGGGTTTGGTCACAAAGGGTTAAAACCTGAGGGGCCGTTTTTTGGCATTATATGCCGAATTGGCTTTTTTCCCCCCCTTATAATACATGTGGAAAACGGCTCCAAACAGATTTTAGTGCAAGACAGGTGCCAGCACTGCCATCTGCTTTCAGTTTTACCTCCCTCTTTCTCTTCTCCTCCTATCCACCCCCCCCCCCTCTCTCTCTCTCTCTCTCTCTCTCAGCACCCCCCAACCCCTCCCTCCCTCCCTTCCTAAATTAGCCCCAATCCCAATCCATCCAGCACCCTCTCCTGTTCTGCTTCCACCAATCAGGGCAGCCCGTCGTTGCTCTCGCTGGAGTGCACAGCACACGGTTTAAGTACCTGAACGGCAAGGGGGTGAAATCTGATCAGGTATGACCACGTCCTGCAAGGGATGCGGAACTGCAGATAGCAAAAACATGTTTAAAAGGAATATAGTCCACCTTAAATAAAAGACTTGTTTTCTATCAATTCCACACACCCCGCGGAGCCTTGATTGAATTCATGCAGCACTGCGCCAATAATTTGATGACCGGGTCATCAGTCAATAGGTCATTCTGTAGGAGGACTCTTTGAGGACGTTTGAGTCAACAAATTATTGGCTTCAAATAAAATAAAAAACCAAATATATGTGAACTCAAGGCTTCATGCATGGGCTGTGTACTATTCAATTCAGTGGCTTAATATATATATATTTGGCATTTCAGCAATGGACCACCACTTGAATATATATACAGTATATATTTTTGTTTGGATTTCATCCACAATTCCTTGCATTAGGGTAGAGAACAAAAGAGAGATAACAAAATAACAATTCTTCCACATTCTCTAATTGTGTAGAGTTAAATTAAGTAATGCAGGCCTGGGCCGTGGCTCAGCGGTCCACACACCCTGTCCGCTTACTCAGCACTGACAGTGTCTGCGGGTTCGACTCCCGTTCCCTTTACTGCATGCCAACCCTAACCATCTCTCTCTCCATTTCTGTCACTCTATAAAAATACAATAACGGTGCAAGCCACAAAATAAACTGTATATAGAAAGTAAGTAATGCAATTGTTTAACAAGAGTGTTTTGCTCTATCAGGATCTATAAGGGTAAATTTGGTTACCAACTCTCCCTCATTTTAGGGACCACCTGGTGTAATGTATAGAAAATAAGTATTTTTGGGAGGTTGTGAACTACTTCTTTAAACACACACATGCACACTCAAAAGAGCAAAAAGACACACACATTATTTGTACTTTTCTATTCTGCAGGTGAGAAATATCCACAGTGTTTCTCGTCCCCTGACTGTACTTCAATCCGGATGAACTAATTATTTTGCTCCGTCTATCCAAGCCAACTTAACAACGCCATAACCCACATAAGTACAAGAGCACTCTCTCTCAGGAGCTATCACTTTCATGTCTAAATCTTTCTCATGGTCTTTCACAGGCTGGTATTGTCTTAAAAGAGGTGGAGGAAGAGATGTCAATAAACGCCTTTAAAAAAGACCTAAAGGCTGCAGCTGTCAGATAGAGGAAGCCAAAGGCTTGCATGCTACGGTTGATAGGCTATTCCCAAACCCCTTTCCCTGTGCGCAGATACATTCCTTTACTGTCTGCAAGTTTCAAATAGGCGATTTCTCGTTAAAATACAAATTTTTACTAATGTACTGTTATGAAAATGTATTGCCATAAAAGTGAAAACATATTGTTGGCTACTCTTTTTGGGCTCACACAACGTGAAGAAGGCCAAGCCTCATTTAAAACGTGGCGCCATGTGCCGTGTCGCTCAGTTCATAAACGCCATGCGTCTCATTACTTTAACTTGCGTTTTGCGCTTTCCTGGCACTTGGCCGCCACTAATGAGCCCATTAGGACAAAGGTGAGTCCTAAATGAGCGGAAGACGACGGTAAACAAGCCAGGTGACGAATCGCAAATGAGGGAACATCAGTCGTCTAGATGAGAAGCGCTGCCTGCCTGCCTGCCTGTCTCAGAACACAAACGGCTTTAGCTCGACCACAGCAAGAGGACCAACTGCTTGTTGATGTTGTCAAGAGTTTTTGAGACTTGTGTTTTTGTTGGCATGTTTTGAGAGGGTCTTTTTAACACGCAGGTGCTCTTTTCAAAGGCAGTCCTGTGCGCCAGAGCACTTCTTGGCCGATCATGATCGTTGTGGTTCCAAGACATTTGTTTGGGTGCACTGCTTTTTTGTCTACTTGATGCTTGGTAGGCTACCTATATGCCACTTTTCTCCACCGTGCTAAAGGCACATTGTCCAGAAAACACCTTTCAGGATTTCCCAAATAATTCAAGCGTCCTCTGGATGAATATTTCTTTGAGCACAGCCAACGGTTGAAAGTAACAAAGAAAGTACACTTTCAGACCTAAAATGTTCTGTATTTCTTACTTTGTACAATGTAGTTTAACGGATAATTTCACATTTCTATTATCACAGATTAAAGGGCAACTTTAGCCTTTTTCAAGGTTCATGTTTTAGGTTGTTATTAGAGAAATTGAAAGATGGGTGTTAATTGTTTTACATTCCTTGCTTTTTTAGATTTAGAGATTTTAGCTGTGGGAAGGGGCATTCTAACATGGTCCTAAATACATATTTGTTGACAAAAAATTCAAGCGATTTCTTTTTTATTATCTGCTACAGTCCTACTAATAAACCCCAGGAAATTACGTATATTATAGTATTTCTGACTCTAATCAAAACACCTGTGATTGTGGACGACTATTCAGAAATGGGATAAAATGAGGTCTGCTTAACTTCTATTGGATTTTATTGATGTGATAATGCATACGTCATCCCAGAGCACGTTTTTTACTTTTACTGCATGGCCCCAGTGACCTCCACAAAATGACTGGAACTACTTAATATTCACCAAGACCAGAGCAGAACTACCACCATGGGACTCTGGCAATAAATACAGTTGCAACCACTATATTAAGTATTTCATACAATTTAAGTTACAAAAATCTGAACTATTCTTTTAATGTTGCAACTGATAAAAGTGGAGCTGCAAATGTGTTAAAGAAAGTAACACATTTGCATTATTAAATAAAATAATGTGACAGTGAAATAGGCTGTTACAATTCCTGAAACTACTTTTTCACTAACTTAAAGGTAGGGGAAGTGATTTGAAATTCATGGTGTAGTACCAGCCTGGTGCACTAGGGGGCCCCAACAGTAGCTACACTATGTGAACCTGCTGCTCGCTCCTGATTGGAGGAGAATTGGTGGCAACCTGGGGAACTTTTATTAGCTCCTCTGCTAACGTGGGGGAGGGGGAAACTCCATATGTGGTTTCCACACCTTATAATAGAGCATTTTAACAGAATTTTTTTTTTTTGGGTGATATCTGACAAAAGTGAAATCACTTCCCCTACCTTTAAGTACGGTATGTTGTAAGTACTGTATATTGTGAAGCAAACTGGATATGTACTTCTACAGTACAGTATTGCTGTTTGCTGGTTTTACTTTTCCTACTCTCACCACTAAGCACAGAAAAGAAAATGCCTTTTCAAGTTATAGAAGAAATAATCAACATCAGGAAAAAAACGCATTCTACGTATTCTTAAACGTATTCTTCACTTATTTGATCTACAGTATTTCTAACTAACTATGTCTAGTACACAGTAAAATCCTCCGTGTTACTCTAAGCCTGTAAAGTTAAACACTGAGTGAGAAGTAATATTTTTGTGTGATCACATCGATGAGGGTATATGTGCTGTGCCAGACACAGTGTGGTCCAAACAATATGTCTAATTCACATCTAACTGGGAGGAAACATTCTCCCTCACATGCTGGAGGCAATGCTAGGGACGACAGGGGGAGCTTGCCATTTGTGTGTGCGTGTGTGTGTGTGTGTGTGTGTGTGTGTGTGTGTGTGTGTGTGTGTGTGTGTGTGTGTGTGTGTGTGTGTGTGTGTGTGATTGTGAGAAAGAGAAGGAGACATGCTGTGAGAGGTAAAACTTGGTTCACTGCTGTGCTTCCATGCAGCTTTTTGTGCGAACACAGATAGGAAACAAAGAGATGGGGGAAAATGTGTCTCAAAGATTGGCAATTCTCAAAACACACGCTTCTCTGCCAAGCCCTGCATGTGAAAGTAAAAAAACAATCCCATCCATATCACTCCATTTCATCCAGAGAGGCATCGCCGGACGGTTTCACTGGAGAGTAATCCTTGAGATTATATCCCAGTGTGATGAACAATGAGCATATTGTTTTGATCTTGTTGCTGTAATCCAGCTCAGCTCCTCCGTGTGCAATCGATGGCATTAAGGCTCTCCTGGGAAGCTGGAGCCGTGAGAGATACACGCGGTCCAGTGTAAACCACTTAAGGACGCCTGATCAATTTGACGCGTGATGGCGTTGTGTGGCGATCTGCAAGCTTTAGCAATGCACTGTGATCTTTTAGATCAGATATTCTCACAGCCATGTGAAAGCATGTACTGTATAAAGGCTCTTGCCCTTGTCTTATACCCATACATGCCCAAAACAGGAACACCAGGGTGGCAATCCGTCTGCCGTTGCCTCTCAGTGGCTGGAAGAGATCATCTCAGCTCATATCTAATGGGATGCTAGAGGAATAAATGGCGTGCTTCTGCACCAGTTTACAGTTACGGTATGTTAGCCACTTTTAACGTTGCAGCAGGATACAGCAGGATACTTTTTAGGCAGGACCTGCATGTCAACATCATGATGCATCTGTCCCGAACACATTCTTCATTCTGAACACACAAGAACACGTCACACGGTGAATACAGACTTTTCCATATGCACCTCACCATGGGGCAGCCAGGGGCGGATCTAACATTTCCCAATGGGGGGGGGGGGGGGGGGGGGGGGGGCAGGAAAAAATGGTAAGGGGGCGGCTTCATCGCCTGTGTCGCTTCACGTCACGCCAGAGCACTTCTTGGCCGATCATGATCGTTGTGGTTCCAAGACATTTGTTTGGGTGCACTGCTTTTTTTTGTCTACTTGATGCTTGGTAGGCTACCTATGCCACTTTTCTCCACCGTGCTAAAGGCACATTGTCCAGAAAACACCTTTCAGGATTTCCCAAATAATTCAAGCGTCCTCTGGATGAATATTTCTTTGAGCACAGCCAACGGTTGAAAGTAACAAAGAAAGTACACTTTCAGACCTAAAATGTTCTGTATTTCTTACTTTGTACAATGTAGTTTAACGGATAATTTCACATTTCTATTATCACAGATTAAAGGGCAACTTTAGTCTTTTTCAAGGTTCATGTTTTAGGTTGTTATTAGAGAAATTGAAAGATGGGTGTTAATTGTTTTACATTCCTTGCTTTTTTAGATTTAGAGATTTTAGCTGTGGGAAGGGGCATTCTAACATGGTCCTAAATACATATTTGTTGACAAAAAATTCAAGCGATTTCTTTTTTATTATCTGCTACAGTCCTACTAATAAACCCCAGGAAATTACGTATATTATACAGTGTAAGTGGTTTACACTGTGTCGCTTCACGTCACGGGCGATGAAGCCGCACCCATACCATTTTCATTTAAACAGCTCCATATTTGGACATTTGGACCATTTGGACATTTTCAGTTACAGGACTATTATTAGCCAAGTAAAGCATGAATAGCCTAATAACATCAGTTGTTGGTGAAGTTGCAGCAGACACACAGCATGCATAAAGCTAAAGGTCTGACTCAGAGAGTTTTCTGTTTTCAATGATGAAATCTGTTGGATGGTGCCACAACTGTAGTTAGTTAGTAGCAGTAGTAGCGTTTCAAATCATTTTAAATATAAGCACTTTAATTTGAAATATCTTGGGTTGTTTTGCATGCCATCATGTTTGGTGGGGCAGGCTGGGCATTTGGGGGGGGGGGGGGATAGGGGGGGGGGGCATTGCCCCCCCATTCCAATGCCTAGATCCGCCCCTGGAGGCAGCCGTCATCATTTCCCCTCGAAAAATCCTGCAAATGTGAACATGACTTCAGCCTCGGCCGTAACCCCGAGTGCTCTTATGGAGGGGAGATTAAAAAACAAGGATGGGGTGAAGCCATCTGTTTTACGGTAGAACCGGAGAGACAGGGAAAGACATGTGGAGGAGCCAAGGCCCATAAAGAAACGGCAGACTCAGGCCAAATTGTCAGTCAGTCGGTGAGATGAGATGTCATGCTAGCCAGATATGCTAGACAGGCAGGCGGCTGCGCCTCAGGATGAATCCTCCCTATTTAATGTGCCCCTACAAACCCAGCTGATTCACTACTACACACACACACACACACACACACACACACACACACCTCTAATAGGTTTTGTTCTGGTGAATCACTCCAGGTTTCCTTAATGGAAACACCAAACATGCTGCTGTAACATTGGGTGACAAGGGCACCTTGGGCTTGCAGATGTTCACGCCGATGACAGATGGCGCCGGTGCAGCTAAGGGAGCGACGGGAGTGATGTCTGCGCCAGCCTGGTGCCACTTGCACTCCCCCTCCCCAACCCACCTTAAATTCCCCCTCTGCGCCCCATCCCCAAATCTCCCTAATTCTCCCTCTCCCTCTCCATCTCTTCGTCTGTGTGTGTGTGTGTGTGTGTGTGTGTGTGTGTGTGTGTGTGTGTGTGTGTGTGCAGGTGTGTTGTATGCCATGAGTCAGCGCCCTAGGATCACAGAGCAGTGGCGATTGGCGATGCACGCTGAAACACACACAACAGCACCTGGATCCAACCGCTCCAGGTTGAATCGGGTGACACTGCTGCGTTTTTAAGCCTTTGGGTAAAATCTTTTGGCAAGTCCTCTTCCTCGAAGGAGGAGAGGAGAGCATGCAGTGAAAGGCAGGCCCATGAGGTCAAATCTATTATCCATATTGCTCTGTTCTCGGGGGTTTGAGCAGGATTTAAAGATGGTAAAATATCCATTTCTCACACAGTAGTGTGGAAATGCCAATGGTGTTTTCAGTGTTTTGACATGCCACTAGAAATGGAAACTGGAAAAAGGAAGGTATTCCGCCATTGCCCAGTCTGCAACATCAGTGCTGACTATTCAATTAATTTGGTGACAATTAACCACATTTAGTGCCTTTTGGCAAGAGGGTTCATGTGGATTAATGGCATGGTGATGACTGGCCAAGCAGTGTCAGAGATGACACGAGTGTTTTTTACAATTACAATTTATGCATTTTGTGCAGAGTGACTTACAGTACAAGTGTGAGAGATCAGAATAAACAAACCCTAATAAAACAGCAAGGTTAAGTTGTTACGCAAGTAGAGTTGAAAAAGTATACTATGTTGTATTTAGTGCTTCAAAGACACAAGAATACACCAGGTAATTCAAACCTAGCATGAACAGGAAGCCACTTAAAATTATCATTTAAGTTGATCAGATCATTAAACTTCACGGGTGGAAAGCAAGACAAAACTGTATGTTAAAGCATTTCTTTTTGTGATGATGATAAGTTACTACTGTTAGCATTAGCAGCAAGCACCAATATTAGTTATTAGTTGTTATGGACAACCATGAGGTCAAAGTAGAGAAATAAAGTGATATAGAGCAATGGTTCTCAACATTTTCTGGTCATGACCCCCCAAATAACGATGAAATGATTACACTGACTGGACAAGCAATTGGAATTGTAGGAGGGGAGGCATTACCTTGTATGACTCGGTTTGTGAAAATAACAGATCTACAAGCTCACGTCACCTCGTATTGCAATTAAGGTGACATGGATTTGCAGATCTGCTATTTTCCACAATTGTTGCCTGTTTCTTATAAATTCACAATTTGTCCAATGTTTTTATAGTATAGTCAGTTGATTATGTTGGATGCAGAAATGTGATCTCCATCTTCTCTTTTACAAAGGACTGTAAAAGTCCTTAAATTGCCAATTCACTGTCACCCGGGACCTCCTTGCCCCTGACCCATAGGTTGAGAAGCATTGATACAGACTCAGAGAGTCTTCATTCATGTGCTATGCTGCGCAGCAGTACTATAGACTAATGACTCGCACGTCGAGCCCCAGGAACCCAAGCCCTCGGAGAAGAGGAGCATGACTGCGAGGAGAGGTAGAGCTGATAATTACCTCCATTCATCTTCATGGGAGCCCGGCACTCTATTATGAAGGTACGTATGCCTGAGTCCAGGGCAGGCTCACGTTTGATGAATCTCCCCTTAAATCAGCAGTCACCGGTGGATCGCGGAGGGCCTCCGTCAGACCGTATGCTCCCCATTCATCATCTCATTAGGACCACAGGGCCTGGGGGTACAGGGCCTGAGGACCGCCCGGCCCACCGGAGGGGGCGCAGGGACTTTTAGAGAAGCTCTGCGACAAAATCCAAACATTTTGGGGATGTTATGAAGGTTGTTTACAAATCTGTCAAATCAGGCACATTAAATGCATTTCCCACCCACAATCTGTTCGGTCCCTGTGCTGCTTGATCATTTGTAGAAACATTCTAATGTATCAGAGGCAGGGTGGCAAGGGAACACACTTGGGATTATAGGCATTATCATAGACCACAAGCTAATGCCAGATTCTGCAGTAAAGACAGTGAGTGTATACTGTATGTTTGCAACAGGCGTGTGTCTTTCTCACGCAGGTGTTTACAAGTGCATGAGATGTGAGTGGAGATTCTGTCTGTTCCATCCGTTATTTCAGTTAAAACGTCACTGCAATAATGTGGTGAGATGCAGGAAACACAGCAGGGGGCTCTGGGGATTCCCAACGAGATTATTTATTGTGTTTCGGTGTAATATTTGCCACTAAAGTGAGCAGAAATGAAGGCAGAAAGTGTCTTGATTATACCTCCCCCAACGTACAGTATAGGTCAGTGGTTTTCAAACTTTTTGATACCAGGGTTTGGGGCCCGCCCCAAACCATTTACCCATTTATCCATTGAGCCACGGACGACCATTTGATGACATTTTAGCTCCACAGACCCCAAAACTTAAAACGATTTATTTTGGTTTTGTCCACAATACCAGGCAGGATTTGGGAAACAAAACAGGCAAACATACAGATCAAAATGACCATTAATCAAATGGACCCGCAAGGGTCTATCTGGTTTCATTTTTACGCTCTCAAAGATTTACAGCTGGTTAAGCAACTTTCCATGATTTAGCTGGGGACCACCTGGAACCCTCTCAAGGACCACTGGTGGTCCCCGGACCACTGGTTGAAAACCACTGATATAGGTGGATGAAAAAGTAAAAAAAAAAATGCCACAACCATTGTCGCTGTCATCCTCCATACAGACCCATATCCAGAGGAGAAAGGCAGCAGGGCACAGATCGGCCCAAACCTCCCGTCGCGCTCCAAACACATCACTAACTGCATCTCCATGTGGTACATCCATTACTGTAAAATACTCTGCTGCTCCCCACTGAACCCTCCCCTCCTCCCCCCTTCCTTCCCCTTCTGTGCCCCCACAACACCACACCACAAACCCCCCCAACCACCCCCCCATCCCCATCATAAGACCGCTTACGCTGGCAGTTCTGAATTGGGCAACGTCCAACTTTAACATTAGCAGGGGGGCGGCCTGCAGAGAGAGGCTGTAAGAGTGATCACAGACACAACTTGGGGCTTTGCTGATAGAATCTGCACATGGATTACTTTCAGCGATTACTTTCGCGCTCTGAAGTGAGACCCCCCCCAACCCCGCCTTCGTGCGGATCACGACTTTCTTTTGTGCTCCTCTATACCACAACATTAAACAAAACAAAAATCAGTCATGTCACTTGAAAACCTTTTCAGGATTTTTTAAGTGTTTGCTGAGTCGGCTGTCTATATGATTAATCCATATCATGATGCCAAAGATGTCGTCAGTATAATAAAATGTTACCACGGGCCCTATTTAAGTACGCTATTCCTGTAGAAAATATATCATTCAGCAACGGCGCAGAAGAACATTCTTCAAATGGCAGCTTTTCTTTTTGTCCGACTCCCGGTTACACTGTGTGTGTACAGTACAGCCACATGTGGTGTCATTACTGGGAAACGGGATATTTTTGGACTAAGCTCTCTTTTTTTGCTTGGAATTTGAGGAGATGCTGACAAAGCTAATCATCCGTGCCAAATTTGGAATAAAAAGTTCTTTCATTGTTTAAAAGATCATGTTCAAGTTCGTTTTTAGACCTGGTGTTTTATTATGATTTTCCCTTTGTGTCAACAAATAGTATCACAGACTTGGGCAAAATATCAAAGAACAAAGAGAAACTTAAGCTATCCTGTGACGTTCTGAGCGCGGGTGTGTGTGTGTGTGTGTGTGTGTGTGTGTGTGTGTGTGTGTGTGTGTGTGTGTGCACGCACGCGCGAGGGAGTGAGTGAGGTTTTGCAAAATGTGACAGCGATGCAAATTTGCATTTGTCTTCATTAAGTTCAATTAATGATTTTACACGTTTGAGTAAAGTTTACACAGCTTATA
This sequence comes from Benthosema pterotum, assembly GCA_039105355.1. Classification (NCBI taxonomy): domain Eukaryota; kingdom Metazoa; phylum Chordata; class Actinopteri; order Myctophiformes; family Myctophidae; genus Benthosema; species Benthosema pterotum. The sequence continues at coordinate 25,388,230 of CM076965.1, read as the reverse complement.
AAATTATCTCATGCAGTCACAGTCCCTGCCAAGTAGGTGAAAGACAAGGTTTTGCAAGACGTCCTGCTGGAGTGGCTAAACCTCTGCGGCAAGGGGTTTGCACACCACTTGTGAAATGCATGAACCATGATAACAGGATTAAATGGGCGCAACGTGGCAGGGGTCAACTAAAAGGAGAATAGGACGAGTATCTCCTGCCATTTAAACATGAATTTTACATGTGTTTATAAAAGTGTGTGGTGGAGGCTGGAGCCCCACGTTAATAATTCATCTGAGGCCCATATGGATGGCCTACTGTTGGCACTCCATACCGAGAGGTCTGCCCTGGCCAACAGTGGAATTCAGGCCTAATGTAAATGTGCCCTTGCATCTCTGGTCTGCATATGGAGAAGCCGCCATGGTTGGATGCCAGGCTCAGCCCCTGGGTTTGGCCCCTGCCTGGGTTTATACCCTTCAGCTCACTTGCCAATGCCTCTCAGAGGACACCATGTACATCTCTTCATGCATGCCACTGCTTTGACCTCTGCCCATCTTCTGGGCATTACATGTAAAGTATAAAAGAAATACTCTAGTGTACAAATTAACCACATGTTGTGTGGCCTAGCATCCCTATTCCGGCCCCGGCATGGACATACGTAGCACGGCGACCATTTGGCAAAAATAGTCAAACATTTTTAAAATATCTGATATCAAATTCATTTGTGATATGATGGGTTGTGATCTTGTAGCATGGATTTTACGGCAAAGTGATTTTGTACAGAGTCTACAGACTGGGAGACAGGAGGGGGCCCTACACTACCCGACCTAGTATCAAGCGGAAAACATTCGTTTTTAAAATGAGGCCAATAAGGATTCAAGGAAGAGTCATTTCCCTGATTTTAATTAATGGCCCCCAGCAACAAAAACTAACACTCTGTTCAAGTGAGCAAGGTTTTTGCTGGACTTTACACTTTCAAGCATTAGTTTAAAGTTTTTCTTTACATTATCATGACACATATTTAATAAACTATATGGTGCCATTAATTTAAAGATGTTTGATAAAGTATAGTATTGTCTAGACTCTAGGGATTCTACACGACATTCGAAATCCCACCAAAGTTTGCCTCCAACTGCGGACTAGAACCATAAGGTCAGCGACGGAGGCGCCGTCCCAAAGCAAACTTGAGAGAAATTAGATACCTAGAGAGTACCGCATTGAGCATTGCAAAGTTCGCTAAACTGCCTCAATTTGTGACCCGATAAAGACAGAATCATGTTCTGGCCAGAGCGTTATGCCAGAACTCAAAGTGACTAGTGGCCAATCACAGCATATCCTAGGTTTTCAGAGCACACAGCTTATACTGATTCTAGCCTGACGAAGGCCCACCCTCGCTGCCCTACAAGTCAATAGCATTCATTTCCAGATGATTTACCAGACCTGAGGTTCCAAGATGGTGAATTTGAATTCACCAAAACATGGATGGGTCAGGTACTAGCACTGGAGAACATCAGTCAACAAAGCATACAGGGTTTATTTATTATTATTTAAAATAATCCAAAATGATTTATAAGTGAAATAAACAAGATCATCTGATCATCGAGTGAGTATAGCGAGAGCCAGGGTCAAAGCAACAGAGCTCAGACCACACTCCTGTGGTTCTGGGACACCAAAATAGGAGGTTATAGACTCATAGTGGTACATGCATCTTATTTTGAGAAGTTGATGGAGTCTGAATGAATTGAACAACAGCCGTTGAATACTTACTACGGTTGTATAAGGAATACTGGAAGCTCACACACATCATACACCAAAGTGTTGGGTTTTACTGTAGATGGCCATTGTCAGTACTTTACTATTTTTTTTTTCTATTCAGTTCTATTTTTATTTTTCGTGTGACAACATATTAGGGACGTTATAGGTCTCACAGGCTTAAGTAGCTGAGTGAAGGTGTCCTACTTAACTCCATTCAGCATTTATCACCATGCCCGCCTCGGTCTCCCTCCCTCTCTCTCAAAAACACATACACAGAAATAGACCTGTCATCTTGCCACCATTCCCTTATCTTCGAACTGCTAACAAGACTATTTGCCAATGACTGACGTTGATGTGATCCTCAAAGCCCAGGACTTGGCACCGGATCGCTCCTAAGCCAAATTAAGCCTCTGTCATGCCCTCACCACCACCACCACCACCACCTCCACCACCATAACCCCAACCAACCCCCCATCACCAGACACCCCCACACCACACACACAGTCCTCCTGCCACCCCTGCCATGGGAACCCTACATGTTTAATGACGATGGAGGGCTTTGCGCTCCCGCAACACAAAAGCAGTGACATCTGTCTCTGTAAGTGGTGCACTCCAGCACAACCCCATTCGTTCTATCTCCCGTTCTTGAAAAGAAATCAAATATAAAAGTTAGCGGGGGAGAAAGGGGAGGGGGTTGGAGGGGGTTAAAGAGGAAAGAGGAGGTGGAGTTAAAACAAAGACCCTTTCTTTGGAAGTGTGTTTTCTGGTTAATTCTCCTGCCCAGTGGTCCCTGAACGTTCAAAGAAACGTGTTAAAAGAGCCTCAGTCCCCCCCTTGCTCTGTTGCTCTCTCGCCGTTGCCCACCTGCTCACAAATAATGTCAAGTCAAGTGGGAGCTTGAAATGTAACATCCCCCCAAACACCCACCCATCTACACACACACGCACACACACGCACACGCGCACACGCACACGCACACACACACACACACACACACACACACACACACACACACACACACACACACACACAGAGTGTGTGTCTTTTGTTGACCAGTGAGGAGATTCTGTATCTAGGAATCTAATCTACTTCTTTAGCTGAACTTTTTGATTAGGTTGGTGGTGGTCATTTTATCACCAGAAAGATTTGCCTCCAGGATGGAACCCAGGTAGGTACTTTCTCCCACCACCTGGAATAAACTTCCACTGCACCTTAGATTGGCACCATCCCTTGATGTATTTATTTAAAGCACAGCTCAAGACGCACCTTTTTACACATGCTTTTAGCAGAGTAATTTTCTTTTAATTATTTGTTGATTTGTTGCTATATTTATAAAGACTGATGTTGTTGGGTGCTTATTATCAATCAGTGATCAATCAGTCGGATTGTCAACTAATCACTGGAGTTATCATGGGTGTTTCCCCAGTTTTTTCAGCGTTAGGTGTCCCTTACAATCTAATGATAGATGCACATATACAGTATTGACTACAAAGCAAAATATCACACATAACAGTGATTATATTCTCAAGAACAAAACATAAACCTTGAATATTTATTCTTAAATTACCTATCTGAGCTCAGAAGATTACTGTTCCATTTAGACTGACACATGTAGAGTTATTCTTTATTCAAATGTATGCAGAATGAGCCTAAAGAGACCATGAATTTCTTTAATTAATTTAAAAACGTATTTGCTTGAATAACAGCCTAAGCTAATAAAGAATATTTTTTTTGTTAGTTAGAACACATCTAAAATATTATTTAATGTGATTGTTAAAGAACTGTTGTAATCCATTTAAATTAAACTTAAATAATCGGCAGATCAATCGATTATGAAAATAATCGTTAGTTGCAGCCCTAGTGCTTAGCTATTCTTTGAATGTGTATTTACTCTGATTCAGATTTTCTCTACTTCTATAGTTGTATTGTAAAGCACTTTGCACTGCACTTGTGTCATGAAAGGTGCTCTATAAATAAAGCTTATTATTATTATCATTATCATTATTATTAATGTGTGATAATGTTGTCACCCACTAAAACTGTGAAGTCATCTGCCTACCTTCAGGTCAAATCAGGAACAGGATGGTGTCAAAGGTCAGCCAGACAGGACAGGACAGGTCCAGGACCTAAATATCTGAACTGAAGAGCAGGAAGACCAAATATAAACATCTCAGTTTGTATAAATCAGGGGTGCCCACACTTTTTTTTCTTTTTTTTTTTTGAGAGCTACTTTCAAAATGAGCGGCTCAACAAGATCTACACATCAAAAATGTGATTGTTCCACTACTGAGAATCCATTTCAAGTCCCCCTAGAAAGTTTGAGCTTTGAAATAGTGATGATGCATGGTGTTACTTACTGTTATAGTGTTTAAGAATAATGCACTTATAATGAAAAATAGAGTTGGAGAATTGGAAGGTTTTTCTGTATATTGCTATCCTATTATTGGCATTTGAAAACAGTATTTGAGGTTTGAACTAGCAAAACTTTGGTCAAAATAACAATTATTCTCCATTTTCTAATTGGGTGGACCCTTGAAAATTAGGTAGTTCAGATGTTTAAATATAATTTAACTCTTGAGAGTGTAAAATGGCTTTATTTTAACGCTTTTAACGCTCCCAAGAGTTACAGATCTACAAGGGTCCAAGGGTCCAAGTGCTGGGGGTACTGTCATGTGATCTACCTGCACGGCCTGTGTGATCTACTGGTAGATCACAATCTACCTTTTGGGCAGCCCTGGTATAAATAATCAAACATCCTCTGCCATAGGTCTACAGATTGGACAAAATAAAGAAGCTTAACTTTTCAAACAGAATAAATGTTTTCAGGAGTTATTTCACATGGGAAATATACATTTCAGGGATAGACAATAAGAGAAATTTGCCACTGGCCCTTCGGGCCAGTGGCTTTTAAGAATCACTGGCCCCACAACTGTAACCACTGGCCCAGGTAATCGATCCCCATAGTTTGCAAAAAAAAAAAGACCACTTTCGAATGTCTCAGTCACAATGTGGGACAGGGTCTCAATTTGTGGGATGACTGAAAAGTTTTTGAAATGACTGTCCCATGCAAAGAGGGACACCTGGTCACCCTGAGACTGTCCCAGATCTGGTCACCCTTCTAACAACACCCGACACACACACACACACACACACACACACACACACACACACCCCCACACACCCACACACACACACACACACCCCCCCCACACACACACACACACACACACACACACACACACACACACACACACACACACACACACACACACACACACACACACACACACACACACACACACACACACACACGAGGTTTGTCGGTAGTCTCTGGCTAGTTAGCCTGTCAGCAGCACTAACAGAAAAGACACAAGTTACCACTATGCGTTGGCTGCGAGTGGTGCGCATTTACATAGCAAGCCCATCTCATTAGTATCCTATAATGAGCTGGACAGTCAGTCTGTCAGTCTGGGAGCTTTTAGCGAGGCACGAAATGCACAGTATGTAAATGACACATACATTGCAAGCACAGCAGATAATCGACGCTATGTTTTTTTGTTTTGTTTTGTTTTGTTTTCCGTGAGTAGCTGCGCTGCAGTTACCACTGAGGAAATGCGAGGCTGCATGAGGGATTGGCGATTCGTTGTCGATTCGTTGTCTCACTCGTGTCTATGCGAGAGTCAGCGCTGTTATAATCATGGTGGATTATATCGTTATATTCCATGTTGGTGGCGAACGTCGCAACACTTAGGGGAAGATCGAGCGTGTCGCGGTGGGTGGAGAAGTTACTATGGGCCGGGCGAATGTGGCAGCCGGTCGCTTGTGGTCCGTGTAGACAGCGTGGTACATAAGGGGGCAGGGGCAACCTCCCGTATGAGGGCACTTCTGTGTTTTAGACATGCGAAAGAGCTGGGGCTACAGGCCCCTTTTTAATCTGTGTGTGTGCACGTACCTGTAGAGTGTAGAGTAGATTGGCAGCGCGGAACAGTGTTAGCGAGCCGAGGCAGCGTCGCATGCGAAATATAACTGATCTACAGGTTCATCAAACGTAGCAAAGCCTTGATAAGAAAGCGCTGGGGGAAACACTGCTCCCTATATATATTGTGAATTAAAATTGTATTTATTATTAATTTATTTTTAAAAGGTATTTCTCTACTGGCCCACCGGGCCAATGAGTGACGCCATTTGGTGGTCCGAAGGGGTTTTGAAACCATCGGGGGGCCAGCGGGCCAATTATATTGTCGAACCCTGCATTTACATTCTAAATGCTATGTCTGTGTTGTGGTGGCTCCTTTTTGTTTTGAAATAGAAATATCCACAATATTAAAGTGCATCATGCCATAATTAATTAGCCCAGGGGTTTTCAACCAATGGTCCTTGAGGGAGTTCCAGTTGGTCCCCAAATAAATGATGGAAAGTTGGTTAACCAGCTGTAACTCCGAGAGAGTAAAAATGAAATCAAAAGGACCCTTGTGGGTCCATTTGGTTTCATTTTACACTCTCAAGAGTCAAAATATCCATCATCTGAATTAACCCAAGTCTACACGACTAGAAAATGTAGAAGAATGGTCATTAAAAAAATCTGTTTGCCTGTTTTGTTTCCCAAATCCAGTCTGGCATTGTGAGCAAAAGCAAAAAAAGGCGCTAAAATGTCCTCAGATTGTGGTCCGTGGCTCAAATGCTGAATAAATGGTGGGCCCTGGTATCAAAATGATTGAAAACCACTGAATTAGTCCATTGTTTACTTACTTACTCGTTTGGTTGGGCAAGAGCAAGACGAATTCAGACGGTAGGCCTTCATACTCATTGTGTTAGTCAGTGGTTCACAAAGAGTTAAATTAAAATTAATTAAACCTTGATAATTCAGGATAATTATAAAGTTCTTCTCTGATGGGGGTCCCAGGTATATCTCTTAAAATGGGTGAATTTTGGGGGTCCTTGACACGTGCAGGTTTGGGAACCACTGGTCTAAGTATTGCATTTGCAGGTGTGTTTGTTATGTATAACATTGTGTATTTCTCCTCAATATTGAACAGGCAGTGCAGTAGTCGCCTCTGAACGGGAAGGGGTCCTTCCTTTTTCCAACAAAGATGGCGGCCTCCATACTAGGCAGGAGGACAGCGCTGTTTTGTTGGAGATTTACAGCGAATTGTTCGTTAAAAACAAACATTCCTGTCACCTCGCCATGCGGAGCTTTACAACAAGTCGCAAATTACAACGCGAAAAGACTGTGGCTGAACCTCAAAGACCCATACATCCCGGACAAGGAGAGCGACAAGACGCCGGAGTGGCGGAAGACGGCGAAGGCTGACCGCAAGCTCTACGGTCGCTACGGCTCGGTGTCGGGCATCGATCCTGCCACGCTGTGGCCCAGCGAGGCTCAGCTGGCTGCGATCGTCGAGGACGAGAAGCAGTGGCATCCTCCTTTGGAAGTGCTGCTGGAGAATGTAGCGGTGAAGGAGAAGGAGGAGACCGCCCAACGTCTGGCAAGGTAAGTGGCCAGCAGAGACAGGTTTTAGGCATTGAGGGGTTAGGGTAGAAAGAAGGGACTGAGTGGATGGATGAATGAATGACATTTTCATTAACAGAAATGAGAGTTACAGTACAAGTCAAGTACACGCTGCTACAAAGCTGATAACAGCTTGGAGAATTACAATACAATTCTAGTACAACTACAGCAAATCTGAAAAAACTGGGCACTAGTTAAGAATACTTGTATTACAATAGTGGCCAACTTGTTCAAGTCACAGTAGAAGTAAAAAGGGAATAGAGAAATGAACAAAGAGGAGAGGGGTGGGTGGGGGGATTATATATACATTTTTTGTCCTACAGAGGCAAGTCCTGGCCAGGGAGCGCTGCTTATGTATCCTAAATAGCATGGGGACAAACTAGAGTTTGAAATGCACTGTTTTCAACGAGGGCGCCGCAAATGAGAGGCATTTTAGCCAGCCCTGTGTCTGTGCAAAACGACAACTGTTGTAAAAAATATTGTACAGTAAAGTGTAACGCCCGGGATTCAAACTCAGGTCACCCGAGTGGGAGTCAACATCTTAACCACTAGACCAAAGGGACATCCCCTTGGTCCGGACACAGATAGGCCATCACAACAGAGGCTGTAGCCACCTGCTACACTCACCTCCCTTTTGACCTCCTTCCACGAGGAAACCCGATCCAGGTCACGGAACCAATGTAACGCCCGGGATTCGAACCCGGGTCTCCCGCGTGGAAGTCCAACATCTTAACCACTAGACCAAAGGGACATCCCCTTGGTTCAGAGACAAATACTAGACTTTGGAGGCCATCACGACAGAGGCTCTCTGTAAAGTCTATATTGCATTATTACTTCAAAACAATCTAAAATGGGCGTTTAAGATCATCAAAGCTGGGCTGTTGCCTGGGTCCAATGCATTTCTGCTTACTTCGCCATTGGACTGGCCCCATGAAGTGAACAGAGTTTGCGTAACTGTCTATATTGTGCTATCCAGTACATCAAACATGCAGGCAGCATATTATGCACCTGTCAGATTAGTCCTGAAACATGACTGTCAGATATGTCTCCTACAGTCTCTCTGCCCCATTAGTGAGAAATAAAGGTGTAGAGGAGAAGTGCACTAATATTATATTGAATTATTATATAGGGACATCTTTTGACCACCCTTTTGATGTTGCCCACATCCTAACCCTGTCCATTTTCCAACACAGGGAGAAAATCATCGCAGAAAACATGGCCAAGATGCCCAAGATGATCGCTGACTGGCGTAGGGAAAAGCGGGAAGCTAAACAGAAGTTAAGAGAAGACAAGGCCCGCAAGGCCCGGCTACTGGCAGAGGCTAGAGAACGCTTTGGCTATGCAATAGACCCCCGCAGCCCCAAGTTTGTAGAAATGATCGCTGAAATCGAAAAAGAAGAGAAGAAGAAGAAGAAACTGTTGAAGCGCAGGCAGAGAGAGGAGCAGGCAGCAGGCATCATCCAGCCTGCTGCTTCCTCATAGTCTGGGACTGAATTACTACTGTACATAATTATCAATGGAAAAAGTCTAATATTTGCAAGCAACATTAAATGGATATTTCACTTCTGTCATGATTCCTGATGACTTTTTTTTAAAGGAAATTGATGGTGTTACAGTAAGCAGGAACCAAGTTGTTCTTGATTGATGTAAATTGAGCTTTACACCTCTTCTTGTAGCAAAAAGGGTAGTAAAATGAATTTGACAGCCTACTACTGCTGCATGATTAGTCAACTTGATCTAGATGGCAATGTTTTATCTTGCAGCACTAATCCAGACAGTTCACTTAAAAATACAGATAGTAACAAACATTTGACTATTATCACCACAAGCCCCCATTTTTCCCCAATAGTGGTATGCACATTACCACTATACATAATACATCATTGCACCTGCAAGTTATGTAGGAACACCCACTGAGACTACTACTGGCCTTGACAGTATATACAAAGAATATGATTGCATTACACATTAAACTCACCAACATTGCTAGCTGTACAGAAAGCTTAGGAATGATCCTATCTGCAAAGTTGTTTTGTTTAATAAAACTCCCCCATAGAAATGTTAGGATGTATCTTGTCAAGAAAAGCCCTGAATTTCCAGTTTCAGTTTCGAAGTGCTGGTTCTCAGTAATGCACCAACATCCTGCTGCCTCCTGCATGTCAGAGCATTTAATAAACCTACCCAGTGTCATGAGGTTTTAGTAGAATATGCACGGAATTGCCATTCCGTCCATACACAACTAAAACATGCAAAAATCTGTATACTGAAATACTGTGTCTCCAATGACGGGGCGGCGCCTCTCTGCCGACTTTGAGCATTGTGAAGCACCACTGCGCGAGGCGCTAGTGTTCGTGTTGCAATGTGTTATGGACAGAATAGTAAATATTATAAAACCCAAACGGACCCACCCCCAACTACCTACGGTGACGTGTTTGTGAAAACCACGCCCAAGTACATATTCACTGATTTTGGCTTTCTAGTAGCGTATGCATGCAATTCTGTAGGTGCCATTCTGTGCATAGTGTACTGTGAGATCAGGTTGAGTAAACGGGTGGTACGCAGGACCTTTGAGTGATTACAAAACCCATTGTAACTTCAAACTCAATGTTACTTTTGATGAATTTGAGAATTGAAGTATCCTAATGCTTGTGTGTCTGGACTGCACACAAGCAAGAGTAGACCATTAAGATTATGCACCAATGGACATTGGACAACTTATTTCAGTGTCAGGGACAAATAGGAGACAACCACATCATAGGTTTAACATAAAATTTATTGGAGTCTAATTTGTTAAAAGATAAAAAAAAAAATGTGTGGGAAGGCGCTTCTGTAAAGAGATGCAATTTGCAATGGTACAAAAGTTTAGAACAACTGTTGCAGTAGCACCCTCTACCCTCTTTAAAATCATGAAGACTCTCCATGATAATACCTGAACATTAAAATAGTAATGTTGCAAGACCTATATATCTACCACACACATGAATGTCCATTATATAATCCTCCAATTAAGATGTAATTAAAAAAGATCATGTTTTTTAGTGTAAACATTAAAAGCAGTGTTCATAAAATATGTATGTTTGTGTTTAATTTAATAAATCTGTACACTAACACCTATGAATGGCAGTGGCAATACTATCTTCTGTAGTAAAGTAATATGTATGCATCTCTCTGTTGCCTCATGAATTCCAACAGGTGGCACCATTGTCAACATCACTGTAACATTGACTCTAAAGTGCAGATAGAGTGACAAACATGTATGAGGGAATTTGAATATTGACTAAAAAGCAGGGCCTGGAATGGAGCTTCAAGTGGAGTGGGTGGAGGATTCCAGTCTCATCGATCATGAGGAAATGAGTGTCCCTAAAGCTGAGTGAACTCATCCTGGTCACCTGGATCTGCCTTGAGCTTAGTGAGGGCAGCATGTATTCTGAACTGAGTACGGGATTCCATAGAGTAGTCTTTGTAGTTGCGCCTGCAAAGAGAGACAATGGAAAGCATTGGTACTACTGCGGCATGAGCTAGATACAGTATGCAAACCTAATTATTTAAATGATCGTCTACTGTATGTGGGGAATGGGCATGCCATGCATTTCTTCCTTGCTGTTACATATGGATATTGCATTCAATTACACTTATTTTAAACAGATAATGGAATTGAGAATCCCCCCACACGAGCACACACATGCCACATAACTGCATTGCTCTTGAGCTTTCCATGTGATAATACGTTTGTAAAACAACGGACTTAGCCTTGTGCAGCAGTTTGATAGCCTCTTCCTTCCTGCCTTGGTTTTCATACAGCAGACCGAGCTCCAGCAGGGCGTTGGGGACCAGGTAGTGGTCATACTTAATCCTCTTCTGCCTGCAGGACACAGGAGAAGGATGGGGAATGATCCATTAACAATGTTTCTGAGCAATATAGCCATGTCAAGTTGTCCAGTAAACAATATTTCCCCTGGGATTAATTGGAATTAATAATCAAATACAGTAGAAACCGCATTGGCTTTAATCTATTTAGTTGTTGTTATTTTAGGTTTTTAAGTGTCATTTCAAGACTTCCATCAATGGCACTGCATGGATATTTCCACTTCTTGTTGGAGATATGGATGTACTTTGTGTGCGATGTTGATCATGAACTACTACCTGTAAAGGCCCTTAGGAACAGCCTTACCTTACTTTCAACTGTGACTTGATGGGTGAGTTTTTGTAAACATTGCACTTTGTTGATACTATATCTCACAGAGAACTGTGCTTTAATAGCAAAAAAGGTAATATTTGCGAAGCCAGAACAAGTTATGTTTAAACCCAACATAAAAGGATGTTTGAGGCTTTGATTCTTTTTTGAAAGGTTGAATTTGAAGATCTCTCACAGCACAGTCTACTATTTCCAACAACAGTTTGCAACAATCATATTTGAACTAAATGAAAAGTAATGGTGTGTCAGGCAAGCAGCTTGTACAGCTTTTGCAGAAATGATCAACATTTTGGCAACTGCTTGAACTACTTGTGTTTTGAAGGCAGTGTAATGAAACATTCATTTAAAATGTATATGGATTCCCACCAGCTCACCAGCCATAAACCTTGTTAAAACATTCCTCAGCAGCCTGGACTTGATGCTGATTCTTCAGACACAAACCCTTTAGTAGGTGGATCAGACAACGGTCATCCACTGAAAATTCATTTTCTGCAAAAGAGCAAAAGGATTATTGCCAATGTATGCATTACTGCACAATCATGAAACTTTCAACACTAATTATGTATTTTACATACTCATAAAAAACATACATTTTACTTCCATGTATTTACAAACATCCCCATTAACCTTATACTCACCAAACCATGCCTAAATTGAACCATATACCCAGTGTTGGGAAAGTTCTCTTTTTTTCTGAAATAGTTCAGTTCATAGTTCCTACCTTTAGAAACGAACTCGTTCCGTTCATAGTTCATTGTTGAATTTTTAGAACTAAAGTTCATGGTTCCAAAAAAAGAACTATTATAGTTCTTTTTCGTTCTTTTTTTCCCCTCCCTCTTTTTTTGTTCAAAATGATTGCAGCCCATACATAGCCATATACAACTGAAGATGTCCTTAGTTGATTTGTGAAGATTTTTATTATGAAGGCGCTCAGTTCAGTCCAGCCCTGTGCATCTCTGTGTGCTGAAAATAGAGCAGAAAATATCAGCAGCAATAGAGATCAACAAGCTCAAAGTGCGTCACTGAGTTTGTAGATCTGCTCTATTTTCAGCTCATTCTAGTCTCACTCTTGAACAGGGCTCAATGCTTAGCATTTTTCCTAGTAGGCTACTATTTTACAATATCAATATATTAACATAGCCAGGTCGACTGAAAGCCCGACCATCAATTATGCAAATGAAACCGGGCCGTCGCGGGTATTGTTTCGGTCGGGTATTGCAACTCTATACAATAGCCCATATTGTTATATTAATCACAATGTGAAAGGGTCCCCCAAACCTTAAGGCCCTGTAGTAGGCTAATTGTAGCCTACCGGTAAATAAAAATGAAAACGATCCGACGGCAAATCAGTCAATGATGGTAAGAATATATAAGTGTTGTGCGTCCGAGCGCGCACGTGCATGGTGCGTTATTTATGATTAATCACGGGATAGGGACACACGTGCGTGAGGCAAAAGGTTGCTGCGCAGACAGTATATGATTCAAATACACGCACAGCGCAGGAAGATTATACATTTCACCAACACGAACAGCTTTAGTAGCTCATTCAGCGTGTTGGAGAGAAGCGTCCTTCCTTGGTGCTGTGTGTGTTGGCTGTCTGCTCTGATTCTGTGCGCTGCTGACAGAGCAGAGGGAGGGGCGGGGCGGTGGGCAGGGAGAACAGATCTTCAAGCTAAGGATGCCTCGAGCCTCAACACGTTGATAGCTTGTATATCTGCTCTATTTTAGCGAACAACACCGCCGTACTACAGTAATATAAATGTAGGTATAACTCATAGAATGTGCACTTGTCATGTCTCTATCACAGCTGAATGGCCAAATGCTCTACTCGCACCGGTGCTATGAACTTTTTAATTACAAATGCGAGCCTGTCGAGTCCTGCTCTTGAACGAAATCGAACGCAAGAAAAGTGGCGTTCACTCACGCCAGAAATGAACGAGTTCACACCGCCGTTCTTCAAGCAGATAGAGGGTCCGTTCCGTTCAAGTTCCTTAAAAATACGAACGGTTCAAAGAACTTTCGTTCTTTGAACGCGTTCGGGTACAACTCTGCATATACCCGACCTTATGTGAATCATCAGCAACCACATGAATACATGTAGATCTGACTAGCTATTTGTTACTTAATAGTTAGCTCCATTAACAGTGAACTTTACCAGGAGTCTCCAGTAGGGTGCGCTCTGCCTCCAGTAACGTCTGCATCATCCCATCTGTCAACTCTGGCTGCTTGCTGATCACGGTGAAGCCATTCCACATATACATCATCTCCTGCAAGAGTAAATAGTATGGAAATACTGTTATAGTGCACAGAGAGCGTGTCTGTCTGTCTGCCTGCCTCCCTGCCTGCTTACCAACACTGGCACTGGTAGCTTGACGGGATTTGAGTTCTTGTAACGCCTGGCCTTGCGGATAGCAAATTTCTCAGTTGGTGGAGACTTTCCCGCTATCTTCTGCTTGAGGGTGGGCACCTGTCTGAAGGCCCAGGCCATTAATAAAGACAAAACCAACAAGCAAAGGATGGTTAAATAATAGTTAATAAAAACTGACTTTAAACTGTGGTAGATCAGTTGTCTGTGCACTCACCGGAAGAGTTCCACTTCATCTTCCCCGAAAGGCCTGGCCTCTTCCTTCGGCAGCATGCTGAGGAAAGCAGCCTTCATGTATACATACATGGCCTGACAGACAAACATTTGTTTTACTTCATTGGAGGTTATATATAGCACACTATTTATAGTCAGTGCCAGGTTTTGGTAATTATTTGTTTTGTTTTTTATTTATCTATGGGCTCAACATTACAGCTCTAGTCGAGGCCACCCGGTGTGTTTACAATGTGTGAGGATCTGTTCCATGTGTATTTATTTTTTGCTTTCCCACGGTAAGCTGCAAGCTTCTGTGGCAAACCGGTGAATAGGAACAGACAGGATTCTCTGACTCAGGAGCAGTTTCAAACTGCAGCCATCTGTAGTGATCCCTGTGACAGCGGTTTTGAAGGAGTCAAGGGATTCACATGTTTTAATGACCCATAGTAGGGCGCTCCACATTTTGGTGGCACAGGAGTGAGATTAATTTAGTGCCTTGTTAGGGCCGAAACCATGGTTTGCACATGGCTTGTGTTGAACTCCCTCTGGTGTTGAGGGTGCGGACTTTATTGACATTTGGACAGGCAAATGGGTATCTTGATGGTGTAATGAATCTTGTCTTGGTCTGGTCTTGATCAGACCCTTGCAAGATGCTGTACTCTGTTGTCAACCCTATGCCATTCAAGCCTGTAAAAATGGGCAGTGCTACGGTGGATTCAGGGAGGTCAAGCATGACTAGTTTGTTCTAGGAAGTCTAGCCTTGTTGTAAGGGCCTTCGAGGTGCTTTGGTACCAAAACCCTAGGTCAAAGAAACCTTGTGCATCATTGACATGAAATAGTTTGAGAAGCATCGATATAGAAAGATAAGTTGCATTATGATCATGTGTAGATTGTAGAAGACATTTGCAGAATCAGTTCCCAGGTAAAGGGGTTAATAATAGGGTGTCCACAGTACCTTGGACCAGCGACTCTCCTGGCTGAGGAGGTCTGCATAGAAGTAGGCCATCTTCCACACTCGCTTGTAGGTGAAGCACCACATCAGCTCCCAGTAGCACATGTGGTGGAACTGCTTCCATGTCTGCTGAGCCTTGCAGCCGTCCTCAAACAGTGCCACCGCCTGGTGGTGTAGCAACATTACAACCCAGTACATCATTTTAGCATCAAAGCACTGTGGACTTGCCAGAGATTAATGAGACAAGACAGCAATATGTTCGTTTGTGGCTGAACCACATCTAGCCCAAGCATCATAACAGTCTTTCTTGAGGACATGACAACACGTCATTCTGTATATATCTCAAACACTCACACAAGCATTCAGGCGCACCAGCACACACTCTTCCATTTTTGGGTTTATTTAATATACATATGAGCTATGAATCTTACTTCATCTATATTGCCTTTGATCTCTTCAGTTCTGCCCGCAAAGAAAAGGAATATTGCTCCCTGCACAGAAGATGTAAGAAAATATATGTTGCATTTAGTCATACATTTTGCAGTGGCGATTAATGGCGAAACAAAAGAAGAAAGAAGAAGACATGTCCATGTACCATTTTGTACAAACCCCAATTCCAATGAAGTTGGAGCTTTTCTTCTAACAACACTCAATAACACTTAGTGTTTCTGGTTGCGTTTCTAGTTGTTGTTGATGTATGGCTTTTGCTTTGCATGATAGAGTTTGCACTTGTAGATGTAGCAACGAAATGTGTTAACTGACAAATTGACAATGGTTTCCTGAAGTCTTCCTGAGTCCACACCGTAATATCCCTTACACAATGATGCTTTTTAATGCAATGCCACCTGGTGGGATCGAAGGTCGCAGGCATTCAAAGTTGTTTTTTGACCTTGCTGTTTACGTGTAGAAAGTGACTCAGATTCTCTGAATCTTTTGATTATATTATGAACTGTAGAAATCTCTAAATTGAACACCGTTCAATTGCAAGGAAAAATAGTTCTTAAACTGCTAGACTATTTTCTCACAAAGCGTTTCACAAAGTGGTGAACCTCGTTACATCATCGATTGTGAATGATGGGGATGCTCCAGTTATACCCAATCACGACACTATTCAACTGAATATTAGTTCAAGAGGATATGCAAATCATTGAATTCTGTTTTTATTTACATTTTGCACAACGTCCCGACTTCAATGGAATTGGGGTTTGCATATCAACAAACTAACACCCATACTGTACACCTATCAGATGTGACTTTATTTAGTCAAGACATTGTTTCCTTGTACGAGTGCACACAATGTCCTACATGGCTGGGTTTGCTCTGTGGGTTGGGCTAGTAGGTATGTAGGTCCAAGGTGGAGTGGGGAAAGGGCCGATGACGGCAGAAGGAGTCACGATACACCAAAGGAATGGAGGTGTGGAAGAGCCTTGAACTATAGTTTGATTAGTGTTCCTCAATCACATTTTAAATTTCTTGATTTGTGCAAGAAGGTTAAATTCACATTGGGCTTCTTCTACAGATTGAAGGCTTGTTGTGCTTTTCCACTCGCCAAAAACTGATCACTGGTCTCTTTCTGTCCCAGTTGGTGACAACATTTATAGATTACTTCCTCCTCTACTGAGGCCAAACTGGATCCCCTGTACAATGTTGCACTGAGATTCATAACTAACTCACCTTTCCTAACAAATCACTGTACGCTCTATGCTGCTGTTGGTTGCTCTTGCTGACATATCATAAGAGCGGTCTAAATCTCAGATCAAATGCCTGGCTAGTGGCTACGGTGTGTTGTACCAGCATTTAAATCGGCAATTGTTTCATTTGAAATATGCATACCCTGAATGTGAAATTTTTGCAATACATTTTCAGACTGTTTTGGGCTCCCAATTGCTGTTGGCTAGACCACTCTCGCCTTGCTTATTTTTACTGCATGGAATCTGAGTAGGGCATCTATAAAAGCATTTCTGTGTCCGTCCGTCTGTCTGTGTCTAATCTTGTAAATCATTGGGCCCGTCAGTGCCAAATTCTTGTGCAAAAAGCCAGTAGGACATGAAAGACTGACATAGCTTTTGATTTAACAGTGTAAGGATGTAAAGAATGCAAGTATGGAGGAAGGAGAAATGGAGTCAAAGGGTGTGTGACTGTGAGTACTAAAGAGCGAGGAACAAAGTGTGAGAATGTGGGTGGATGGAGGGATTTATGGAAATGACTGTGGATGTAAGCTACAAATAAGGCTTGTGTTGGGGTAAGGTAGTGAGATGGAAAGTTGAGAGGGCCAGAGAACATGAGGGAGTGAGAGACTGCCACTCACCCGTGGGTAGCGAAGCCTGAAAGGTTTCAACAGCTCTTCAGCATCAGAAACCTCCGCCTCCCCTGTCCCTAAGAGAAGAAAAAGGATAAATCGCACACAGTAATTGCATAGGCAGCATCAAAGCTATTTTTTCTTCTAGCAATGGATACGCTCAAAATGTAATATATAAATGTTCAATAAGTAAATGTACACAGTATACAGTACATTGTAGGTTCCCAATGACGTTCCTTTGTAAACAATCCCATTGTGGGGTTATAGGTTCATATCAATAAACTTAAAAAAAAGCTTCTGTATCTTGACTATTCCGTTGAATCTACTGAAATTAATGAAGCATCACGTTAGTTCATGCAGGAATAATTTGTCCCAGCTGTAATCAGCCGCCAGCCTGTTTGAATAAGGGAAATGAAAAAGCATTGCTACGCACCATTTACAGCCCCATGCCTTCTCACAACAAAGGCGGTGCATTTAAATATGGCTCCCGCCCACTCTTGCACATGGTGTTGCCGTACAAAGTATAATTGACTCTGTATTCCATTTGTTGGAATAATAAATGCTTAAATCTATGAGGAAAGTGTCCCTGACGTAATTATCATGTCAGTTTAATGACAAGACAATAGGATGATAAGAACAAGTCTTTTACTTTAGGTATTTTTGCCTATCCCTAGAAAACCAGGCATACTAAAACAGTATCAACATAAAGTTCAAACAAGAACATCCAAAGACACTATACTGTACTAGCTCAAAATGTCTACACCACTTATTGTAAGTCTTTGCATTTACACATCTTATTGCTCATGGACTAATATGGTTTTCAGCCCTTTAATTGCAGTGTAGAAAAAGGATGTCATCGTACATGTTAAGGTTTCACTTTCAACTGATGTTTTGGTTCTTCCACCACAGGCCAGACTGTTTATCTACCACAAGTTATAAAAATGTTTTTTTGTGTTACTTTCTTTTCATTTTTGTTGACACAATACATCATCTAGGCTTCTAAACACCATGAGAATTATAGAATAATTCACATGTTGAAATAAGTGACCATGGTCTACACCGGCTAACGATCCAGAGCATTTCAAACAAAGCGTGTGTATGTAGATGCAGATAGCGTAGAGTAGTAGTTAGTACCTAGTATGAAACTAAGGAAGGTGTAGTAGCAGAGCAATAGCAGGACACACAGCATGGAGCGCAGATTCGTCCCTAACGCCCCATCATGCAGCCGAGACAGGCCATATTCCTAAAACAGGACAAACATGCAATGCACATTTGAGTGCCATGGGCTTTAAGCCTGAGAGAGAATGATATGCTGTAGTGATGTGGGAAGTACAGCAAGTATTTATATTCGCATACCTTGTCCCCAGAAAAGCCAGCAAATTCTAAGATTTTGAGTATCCGTGGAGGAAATAGGGAGAGAGCCTAAAATAAAATAAAAAGTACAGTGGAATGAGTTGGTCATCGCAGAAAACGTTGAGCCAATTAGGAACACTGGGATGCTTGTGGGATGTACCAAATTAAATGCTCCTATTCCAAATGAGATTCCTCCCTCCAACTGTACGTGGCTGGCTCCTTTGAGAGAGTTGAGAGACTGGATGTAGGAATGCAGTTCTCTGGGTGATAACAGGCAATTATGTCACATATTTACAAACACAATTATGCATAATAGCATAATAGAGGATAATTATGTCTCATTATGCAATAAAAACTAATCTAAATGTACTGATAACGGCATGCACTTAAGCTGTACAAAAGATCATTATTGTTTTACGACTCTGGGAGGTCTCTAGAGCTATTTGCAAGTTAGATCATTGTACACGACTCAATATAAAGGTACAGCGCTTTCCTATGTCACATATCATTTCACACAGAAACTCTGAACGGTGAAGACTTACTTGTAAATCAGGAAACTGTTGCGTACTTTCATTCCTCCTTTGATAAAACTCACCATGTTCTCATCCTAGAGTAGATTTGAGTGAAGGTAAGTAAAACTAAGTAAATCAAGCCATTAAGTTAAGTTAATTCCAAGAAATATTTGAACAACTTTAACCATTTAAACCCTCCTACAGTATATACAGTATACACACTTCATTGACTGGAACCCCCCTTATTTAATCCTACACCACACCACTTTGCCCAAAACAGCCGAACTGCAATGAGTTATGAGCAAGTAGAAGACATGCCATTTCTGCCAGATATTTTTGGCAAATTATTGTACCCATTATGCAAACCCCAAAATGCGGACAACAAGGTTCAATTGGAATTAAATTACACACATTTTGAAAGCAGTTTAAACACACTAAAATTATAATATTGATATTTGCATGCAATGCACACGACAACACATGGATAACACACAGTAGAGCTCTGTATTAAGAAGTATGAACCTGTAGGAAGGTGAGAGCAGCTCTCTGGAGTTGGCACTCTGCATAACACACTTCAGCATGGAGCTGCTCTGCAACCACACACACACACACGCGCACACACACACACACACACACACACACACACACACACACACACAACACACACACACACACACACACACACACACACACACACACACACACACACACACACACACACACACACACACACACACACACACACACACACACACACACACACACACACACACACACACACACACACACACACACACACACACACACACACACACACACACACACACACACACACACACACACACACACACACATTTTATATTGCTACAGGTGTGTGTGTGTGCTAATACAGTACGGAATATAAAGGTGTAAGGTGCATGTGTCCTGTGTGGGATGTTTAAATATAGTACTGTGCAGTGTGTGTGTATTTTTTTGCATTTTACAAATGCAGTGTATTTTCCACCTTCCGTGTGCAGTATTCTTATTCATGTGTGATTTTGTGTGCAGAGGTGTCCAGACCCTTACCTTCTGTGAGTGTCTCTCCTGATAACTTCTGACCCAAAACTGGGGACTTTCGTCTAAACCTGAAACATAACAATAGAGACACAATTTCAACTCTCACATTACATAATTTAAATTATTGACATAACCACACAAGTTTGATTAATTGACATATCAGTAGGGACAGTTTAGCCCTGCTAGCTAGCGGTGCTCAAAGGATGGAAATGTTGGTTCCGGCAACATGTTGGAATACTGTATCTGGACATGTTTAAGTCCCAATTCTGAACCAACCTTTTTAGGTCTCTAAAGTCTAAACCATTTAATTTTCAGTGGAAACACTCTGAACTGGTTCAATATTAGGAGGGGAAAAATAACCGTTCCAACCATGGTTGAAAAGACATTTCCACTTGTTAGGTTCAGTTGTATGTAGGTCTGTTCTGTCTTGTTCTCTGAATATTATACCTAAAATAAAAAGGTTCAAATAGATTAACTATTTGACACTCTCAAGGTCCTATGTGAGACAGTTGCCCCATTCTTTCCAAAGTCAAACACATGCAAATTCTGGCATGGCAGGTCTCATCTTTTATACCGCTATAATACAGTGTAAAAGGCTTTCATTTGCATTCGCTCAAGATGAGAGAAAAATATAATAGGGCAGAGAGTACTTTAGAGACCAGAAGGATTTGAACCATGATCTTTCACATAATATACTGTATAACTGCTGTAACCCTGTAAAACATTTAGTAAATTTTAGACATACTGCTATATCTTTCACTATTTCAGCCAGAACTCCCATCCTGTGTTCGAGAAGGATACTATACTGTAGTACAGCGGGGCCAAATGAGATACATACAATATTGTGGAGGGCCATGACTAAAGGCTGAACTAAAGTCTGTGTAATATTAATTTAATTTCAAGATAAAAGTAAGGTTTTGTTTTGTTTTGTTTCCTTGATAATGCTTTCTCTCCTGGTGAAAGAGATTGTTGTTTTTACATATGGAAATTGGAAACACCGGGCAATAAAATAAAACAACAAACAAAAACAAACATGAAATGGATTTCTCTGAGCCCAAATTAGGTGTATGTATACTTCTACAAGATGTGTATCAAGTCCCCAGCTATAATGAGACAATTAAATTGCATTTTTTCCACCTCAAAAGAAGGCAAGGATGCCTTTTCCCTAAGTCACTAACTCAGGCAGCTGGCACGCATATGCAGCTCAACCTTTCGCCTTTATCTTGCACTGCAGTAATCTGATCAGCCCAAAACATCACGCATGTTACACAGCACTTCATGCCTATGTCTCCATATCAGTGCATAGTGCCGGTCTTCACGAATCCACTGATATTTAACAAAAAAATAATGATAAACCAGGGGACCACCTAGGGCAATAGTATCCAAACTTTTTTGACCCAAGATCTACTTTTCAGCAGCCAACCCCTCCGGGATCTACCAGTCCAATATCAACATTTCAAACCACACGCATCATTGCCACTGCCAGCCTGCAGTAACTTCACAACAACACAACACTACTTTGTTTTACCACTTCTTTGTTTTACCACTTTACTATATGTCCATATAAGCATAAAGTAACAGACTAACAGACTTGTCATAAATAGGCCTACAACAGTACAACATAAGTACAACAGACTTGGACAAACACTGCCATTGCAAATGCAATCATAATAAGAACAGTCCAGAATAGTCCATTATAAGTTGCAGAACAGTCCATTACACGTTGCAGAACAATACTGTTGGCATAATTCACAGACAACAATCCTCCAAATGAGCCGCTTCGTAGACAGACAGACAGACAGACACGCACGCACACACGAAAATCGCTCTTTTTTTCTTTTCCACCCCATTTTTTTTTCTTTCCCCCCACATCCCCCGAGATCTACTCGTGATCAGGCCGAGATCTACTGGTAGATCCCGATCTACTGGTAGATCCCGATCTACTGGTTGGGCTCCCCTGACCTAGGGCAATAGTATCCAAACTGACCCAGACCCAAGTGATCCATGGTAAAACATGGACCGGTACATGGCTTTGGTACTGCCTGGTACTTTTGGTTTGCGTGGGATCCATGAAGACCTCTATTGAGCTTTCCAGCCTGCGACCATCACAACAAGACAGTAGTTTATCGACACTAAACATTAGTGAATGAAAAGGCTGTCTCTCTATGCTGCTTTCACTATAGGCTTTAGGTAGGAATGATCCAAACAGTGTGTGGGTTATTAAATTTACATGTACGTAGATTTAAAGTTCTTTTTACTAATGGTTCCTCTTTACTCCTTATATTGTATGGAATGTTGGTACCCGAGTGGAAACAAGACCGCGAGGTCTTTCGTCTGTGTTCCTTTCAGACCAATGCCATGTCTGACTGAATTTTATACTGTTTGCATTTTATTGTCTAATAAACATGATCGATCAATCAGCCAAACATTAAAAGTCCATAGCCTTGTCTGCCATATGATGTCATGTCTGAAAGCCAGACGTTATAGACATTCTGTCCAGATGGCATTGACTGTAGCACCGGATGGCAGTCAGTTTGATGGCCGTTGCTTTAAGGCGATAAACTCTACGGGTGGATGCTATGAGGGGGGTCCAGTGTAGTGGAAAGTCAAAGTAAACAGAGTAAAGAGGCGGGTCGAGTTGATACTACATGTCATACATGTATGGAAAGTCGCCATAAAAGCAGACAACGTATGTGGAGTTTCACCACAACGCAGTTGAGAAACAGTTAAGTTTGACTGTGTTCGTCTTGCTCTGTATGGCCCAACTGAGACCTGGCCATGTGTGCATTGTACTGTCTGCCACGCTGGGCAGCATACTGACCTCTGACAGATATCTTGGGCAGTCTTCATGGTGTTTCCTGCACTTGTGATGTCCTCATGCTCGAATGTCATCATGGCCTGCATTTCCAGTATTGTGGCATAGATGAGAGCATGGTACATACTCTCCCTCACCCTAGATGGGAGATGAAAAGGTCAACATTATACAAAAGTAAAATAGAGAGAGGAGAGAGGAGAGAGAGAGACATGCGTATGAGAAAGATATGCGCATGTACACCAACAATCTGATTGTCATTATTCTCCCTATCTGTAACTAGTCCTCCACCCTCCCACCCGGCCTGCATGGTGTTTGTTTTCCAAGACTCCCCTGCTGCTGGTGTTGAGCTTTGTTTGGGCGTCAGCTTCTGCAAACACTTCATATCCTGGAGGAACTGGCCTACTGTGACGACCTTGACTGACAGGAAGTGCAGGACGTCGTCGTCATATCCTGGCAGCACGACTGACACAGGATTGGCCAATCACACTTCAGGCAGACAGGAAATTCCTCAGAACGTCGTCGAGGACTGGCCTATCACATTTCAGCCGACAGGAACTTATGCTGTGCTTTCATCAGGGACTGGCCTATGAGGCGTCTGCTGACAGGACATCTTGGGGCATCCAAGTAGTCTTGTGTAGCCAAACAACTATTCCATAATCTCTGAATACTATGCTATCCAGTCTGGAACTACTCCTCCTGAAATCTAAGTAAGGAAGCTGCCATTTTTGTTAACAAAAATATATTCTAAAATAGTATTGTATATGTATTGTATACTGTATATTAGGATGAACTAGTGCTGCGCTAGTCTGAATCCCCGACAGCACTGCTGCATCTGTCTGCAACTCCTATTACAACTTGTAGAGTATGTTGTTATTAGGAATGAAAACAAGGGACCACCACCGGAAGGAGAGGGTTGAAGGAGAGTCAATGGGCCGACGTCCGGTTTCTACACAGGGAATTATGTGGTGCCTACATTCCTACAGGTTGGTCTGGGTGTCCGCTCAGCACGGAGAGAACCTACCGACCACTACTAGAAGAAATAGTGCATACCCACGGATCCACAACACCCTTCCAGTGAAACTCATTAGTTTCAGAATAAAAGAAGTGGCTAGTGGCATCATGTTTACCATGAAGACTGGTAAGAGCCTGTACATACAAACTTACAAAGGGTTAATTGAGAACCTTACTCTAACAACTAGCAACTACGGGAAATTGTGAGGGGGAAAGGGTAAATAAAACCGCTGCCATCTAGCAAAACCTTCGACTCGTATGTGAGGGTTTCAAATTCCCTGAAATGAACAAAACCAGGTAGCTGCTGCTCTCCGAAACAAAGCCTAGGAAAAAAAAAGTCTATTCTCCAGGCTGGGAAGCATCTCAGGTGGCCAGTTTCTCTCTCTTTCATCTCTGAAATGCGCCATTTTAATAAAGCAATGTACCAAACAGAGTAAAATCAGAGTACTATGCCATTTCCAGGTTGTGCCTGCGCCGATCCACTTGGATACATTTTATTTCAAGGCAAAAAGATGCCATTTGTGAGAGAAGCTGGGACGAGACGCTTCCCGGATGGAGAATGGTCTCTCACCAACACAAAAGAGGATTTGATTAACGGTGATTAGTGGAGTTTTGAATATTTTTCTGTAAAGTTGGACCCCTCACTCAGCAGTGGATGTTAGTGAGAGGCCTGCTAGAAGCACTGGACCAGGCTGCTATAGGCTCCACCTTGCGGCGTTCAGAGAATGGCTTTTATGTCGTTCAGACTATGGGTTTTATGGGTAAATCTCGCATACGTAATGGTAATCATCATAACAAAGGGGTTTTCAACAGGTGGTCCGGGGACCAGCAGTGGTTCTGGAGAGGATTCCAGGTGGTCCTCAGTTAAATGATGGACAGTTGGTAACCAAATGGAGCCTTATAGATCTATAACTCTTGAGAACGTAAAATTTTTCATTTCATGTTCTTAAGAGTTAAATTATATTTAAACATCTGAATTACTTCAATGCTTGTCATTAATGTGTAGCCTACAGCTACACATTACACCTACAGCTACACATTTAGAAAATGCAGAAGAATTGTTATTTTGACCAACGTTTTGCCAGTTATCTCTACTAAATTGTGGACACAAACTTCACAAAATCCTTAGTTTTGTGTCTGAGAGATTAAAGTCAACATCAAATGGTGGTCCATGGCTAAAATGCAGAATAAATATAAATAGTGGAATAATACCGTGGCCGAAGTCTCTCTAGGCTCTCACTGAAGTGGTTGTTCAGGAAGAGGTCCAGAGCCTCCATACACTCCTCCAAACACTGTTCCAGGGTCATCGGTGAGGAGCTGGTCACACACACACACACACACACACACACACACACACACACACACACACACACACACACACACACACACACACACACACACACACACACACAGTCAAGTTAATGCCTTGTTAAATGTGTGTCATTTAACCAGTTTTCTATAACCTAGGCTACGCCTGTGCAAACATCTAGACTAGACACAGAGTGTGCTTGGGGAGATACTCATAGGTGAGGTAATAACCTTGCTTGGCTGCTGCCTGCATGCAGAGTGAACACTTAGCAAATATGAGCCATGTGCATGGTTATGGAAATGGAGAACACACAGAATGTGTTGTCATGTCCAGTGAGGAACAGATAAGTGCAGTTAGTTATTAATCTACTGAGCACCTTAGTGTTTGCTTGATGCCACATATTCCCAAATAAGTTGCTAAGTAGCTATGCAAAGTGTTAACAGACTAGAGCAGCATCAGTTAAATTGTGTAGGCAATGAAGTCATGCTTCACCGTTTTCCCTGGGGCATCTTATGTAGGCGAATAGTAGGCTAGCCGACAAAATACTGTATATGTTGTTACTTTATCTGCGCTCGTTATCAACAAGTCCCATGCGGTTTTTCCATGAATGAAAACGAACCTGTTTTTGTCAGTTATTTTTGTCACAAGGAAGAAGAGTGCAAATTGTGCAAGGCAGCAGCGCAAAAGTAAATATGTCTGTTCTTTAGGGCTGTTTGATAGGCCTATTAAAAAGAAGAAGAAAAATGAAACACTTAGGCTAACTTAAGGCCATTATGTCTATGAAATGTATAATATTTAAAGTATTTATTTATTCAGCAGGCCCGGATATAACATGTCCCAATGGGGGGGGGGGGGGGGCACAATTAAAGTCAGTTAGGGTAGTGTTTTGAATCATTTGTCAGTTGTTTGTATGCCATCCATCATGTTTGTGAGGCAGTCAGGGCATTTAGGGGGGCATTGCCCCCCCATGCCTAGATCCGGCCCTGTTATTCAGCCAAATTAGGCATATTGACTTTTCTATGACAGCATCTCGAAAGACGGTAACTAGGCCAACATGTGTTTTGCGTGGAAATGAAATGTTCTAGTCAGTGTGGTGACAACAACAACAACAATACAAAGTGTTAACAAAGTCTATACTTCTTACCTTTCTGTCGCACTTGTTTGTTGTTTGCCATTGGACATGTTCTATCTCCGGGCAGCGTGCCCGAACACCTGCGAAGAAAGTTCTGCGAGAACAGTAGCAGGAAGGAAGGAGGAAAATAATCTATTTTGCAAACCTATGCGCCTGGCTGGCTCTCAGGCTCTGGACTAATGATAATCGTTTACACACTCGCTTCTTAAAAATGGAAACTTGATCACTGCTTCGGTTCTGGTTTAATTCGAGCCTGAGTTATTACAGTCTTGGTCCTTGAGTTAAAATGGGAGTGTTGTTCTGTTCACACTCACTCACTCACAGTGGAAGTGGAACTCTAGTAGTGACTCCTCCTTAGCAACGCTGCAGTGCCACGCACGCACACACACAAGTTAGTTGCGCATCGTGCGCCAGTCCACGCCACAGTGATACTGTAGTATGTAGCTTACTGTAGTGTAGATCAGTGGGGTCGGTCCGGGGACCTATGGGGGACCGTCCCGGGCCCCAGGGGTCCTTGAAAGAGTTCCAGGAGGTCCCACAGCTAAATGATGGTTTGGAACCAAATGGACCTTTATGGGCCTGTCTGAAATGGTACAGTGGTTTGTACACTATTTAAAGTTTTGTTAAAGTTAAAGTTTTGATTTGACAATATAAAGAGTCTCGGCCACCCATAATTTGCAGGTCAAACTGGGGGGGCTTGGAATTCTCATTGGCATATAACCTCATATGCTGGTCCAAGGGCTAATTAGTGCCAATTTGTGGGTCCTTCCTTGGCATGAAAAGGTTTGGGAAGGGCTATACATCAAGTGTCCGCGTTATTTTATTAATCTCGCTTCTATTATTAACGTACAGTCAATCTTAGGTTACTTCCAACACTTTATGTACTGGGCCATAGTACGTTGCTAATGTTTAAATAATCCTGGCTCGAGGCAGTCAAACTGTCATTATGTCATGTTTAGTTGCTGTATAGTCAACTACAAATGCGTCCACCAGAGGGTGCTGCTCAACCATGCACACCTGTTGCCTGCCTAGAGCTATGGCCTAGACTAGAGCCTACTCATTCCATCTGTAGGCCTATGTAGAGGGTTAAAGTGTTAAGATTATTATTTTTTAAGTATTGCTATTAGTAACCATTGCTATTAAGCCACATCTAGGCGCAGGTTTATCCAGGTCCAAGCTGTTATTTTAGTGAAAAGAACATTTCATTCAGGTGGATTCTTTTTCCAATTCTTATATTGTCTGATCTGTGAGCTGAAAATGTATTCTCTGTTTAGGCCTACTTTAAATTAAATATCTCACCCTAGAGCAACTTTAAATGAGGGGCCACAATCTTCTCCATCTCGGTCACACATATACACACCTTGTGACCAGCAGTAAGAACAAATAAGGAGAACCCTAAAAGTAAATAGTTGTGAAATCTGTTTCACAAAGAGACCTACACTACAAAGCTTTTTATGGACCTGAACTGAGCACTCCCATTATTTCATGCATGCAGAGAGTATAGCTATCCATAGAATATTTCATTATTTACTCAGCAGTGAATCAGTGACCATTTACAGATAAAAGCATGGGGTTTAAAAATAACTAAACAAAAAATAAATAAAAAAAGTACTGTACTAAAGGACTAAAGGACAGTCATATCGCTCCAATGTTCCCAAAGATGAAGTTATATGTTTTTAAATGTAAGTTACTTGAAAACTATACAAGTATACAGTACTCTAACTGTCATTTAATTCAAAACAATTAGGCCTATTAGGTTATCATGGTATACCAAGATGACTTGCACTGTGAACCTAAATAACCAGAACATTCAGAACTAATAACAATCAGAGTTGCAGATGAACAAATACCTCACCAAGAAATAAGGGATCTTCTGCCACCATGTGGATAAATGCTGTAACTACAGTTTGCAACCAGTCAGTACACAAAAACTATCTGGAATTGATTAAAAAGAAAAGTAGCCTAACACATATACACAAATTGCATTGTGAAAACTAGTACTGTATTGGCAACACTCTTATCAACTCAACTATTATTATTACATCACAAATGAAATGTTTCATACGGTTTTGACAAAGACAACATCATTAAAAAGTATGATCATATTGAAAATAAAATGTAAATTGTTGGATTATGTGTGTAATTCGGGTATGGGTAACTTGTATGTAACGTGTGTGTGCGCGTCATTTCAGCTGCATGCAGTGTATTCTCTAGAACACAAGATGCTATTGTATCTCCTCTATTTGCCACAGACACACTGGGGAACCGTCAGTGCTGGCAGGCAAGTCCAGATTCACCCATGAAGATAGAATACAGTTTACTTTTCACTTTGTTGGGATAGTATAACTGTTACATACCATTAACACCATCATTCCAACCTCCAAGACTTATCATCAAATCAACTGTCATCACCAGTCACCTCCTTTCCTGTTGATTACGCTCAGCAGAATCAACAGGAAAGGAGTTGGTGATGACATATGGTTCTATGTAGGCTAGTCACTAGAGAGTAGCATTGTTCTTTTACAGTGCAGCACTGTAGGTGCTGAGCTGCTTATAGGAGAGAGTCTGTGTGCCTGTTTGTTGCTGGAACAAGCAGTGCTGAGTTTCTTGTGTACACTGCCAAGTGGGCAAAGGAAATATGTACCATAATCATTCCCCCCATGTTTATTATATACACATATTAAATCCAAATGGAGTGCCACTATTAGATTGATTTGCGTTTTGTACTTAACTAATTACATGGAATGAATTACATGGGCTGGTAACTGTTCCAAAAACATTGTCCAAATATGGAGATGGCTGACATCATGGTACTGATGTCATATTGGCCACAGTATCTCTGATGTTTCCCCTTTCTGTTTTTTGAGAATGTCTAGCTCTCTGCTGAGGTATGATTTGTTTGACACCCTTCTCTTCCTGAGGCATTTTTGGGGAAAAAGTCACATTTCCAAAATAGCAAAACTAGTGGATCCATAGGTCTATTTTCATTATTGTGAGAATAAAATAGAAAATGTTTGCCTGTAATGCCCTACTCCAAATAAGGTGTTTTGTGTAGTATATGTATAGAGAGTCATGAATTGAGATGCGTTCAGCATTGTTCCGAAATTGGAATAATCACCCCACATAAACGTCCGGCTCCTTGCCTTGATCACTAAAGTTAGAGAACCACTCTTCAGAATTCCAACTGCTTAGAATTCCTACTCCTACTTGCTCTTCTCATCAATCCCTTCTCGCTTCCAATTAAAGCAAAATCTGTTTAATTTCATCCAAAGCTAACATCAGTTTGCAACATTTAACATCCACTCTCACTAGTATGGGTGCAAATGCAGGATAAGGTCTTGAAGACATTTCAGTTCCACAGACTTTACTGCAAATAGATCTGACAGTTGCGAATAGTGATATACAGTATGATGCATTTGTATCACTGGTTAGAATAACTCCCTGAACATAATCATTATCTTGATTCTCTGTAGAA
The DNA here is from genome assembly GCA_039105355.1 of Benthosema pterotum. NCBI lineage: Eukaryota > Metazoa > Chordata > Actinopteri > Myctophiformes > Myctophidae > Benthosema > Benthosema pterotum. The sequence goes on along the minus strand of CM076965.1, from coordinate 25,358,302 downwards.
CATGTGGATAATGAAGAGGGAAAAAATGCCGACCAGAAAGGCTCCCCCGAAGCACAGCTGGAAGCCATAGACCAAAGGCCACAGGACGTCCCGCAGTCTCGTCTGAGGGGCCGGAACCCGTTGTATGATCAGATCCATCTCGGACCATGTCACATCCTCTAACCGCCTTCTCAGGGGCTGCGGGCCTTTAATTGTTGTCTCTTGATTCAAAATGTCTGATTTGACCCCTGGGAAACCTAGAGGCTTGGAAGTGGAACCTTTATGGTAACCGTCTACATGATGCTTCAGACTCAGGTATTTGTCCTGGTTGAGGTTTTTCCCCACCTCCACGGCAATGTCTGTCCTGCCCACTTTCTGCAAGGCGCGGGAAAGCCGGTCAACATAGGTCTTCGTGCCATTCTTCAGAACCCACTCTGTCAGATCCTTCCGGCACTGACCTTCCCTTTCTGCTGGATCAGTAATAATTCTCGTGACTCTGGGCTTGCGGTCTGGCTTGCTTTTCTCCGGTGAAGGGTGGCCTAACTGCTGGACTATGTCCTCCCTCCCTCTACCATCAGCGGCATCTCTCCTGACTTGAATTGACAGTGAGGGGTTACCCGGTTTACTGTTATTGAGAATGTTTTGATCTGGAGACAGTCGCTCAAAACGCTCATACAAGCTCTCCTCGCTGCTGGAGAGGGCCCACAGGAGGTCTTTGCACTCCTTAGACGTCAGCATCTCCACCAGACGCTCCAGCTGGTGTATGCCAATGCCATCTGCCACAGTGTCTTCGCCAGAGCTTTTACTTTGGAGTAAAATGATGGAGAAAATGATGAGAAGACTCCAAACCCTCATGTTTCAGTGATATATTGCTCGTTTCCGTCTGTCTCGTTATGTCCCCCTGCCCCTATCGTCTATTGCTCAGTAGTTCCTACTTGGAAGTGGACTTGTAAATTAATCTCCACAGCTTTACTAGGCAGACAAACAAACAACACAGCTACAGGTTCTCTATGAGTTGACGTTCATGTGGACGTACGTCCATTAATCTGCGGTCACAAGAGGCAAAGGATGCAAAGATGACAGTCACTTTGTAGCATTCATTTCTTGCTCATTAGTAGCTTTGCCTCTGCCAGTGTAAACACAACATATGACCATGGTCATCTTTGAGGCCACTCAGTAGCCAGTACTATGATGGCGTACCGCATGTGTCATCGCCATATTTGGGCTTTTTAGCACAATCCAACCTCCCAATCTGAAATCTAGCCTAAAACTAGATCTATTTTGGGGCACAGGTCTCCACCAGCTCAGCTCAGGTCACGTCACCGTGAGGGCAACAGTCACCCCCACAGGGTGACTGTTACGTCACCCTGTGAGGGCGATGTAACTCTGGTGGTGACTCACGTAAAACTGGCACCGTAAGGCAAATGCAGGCAACAGCGAACGGACAGAAGGACGGATAGATGTACGGACCGACAGACATACAGATGGACAGGGGGTGAAACATAGCCACCAGCTTACAGCGGAGACAATGAATGTTTTACACGCACTGGGAACTTCTTTCATCCAGACATTGGTCCAGTGATAACTGCCCAGTGTGGGAGTATGGCATTTCGTTTGCCCTCCGTCACTAACTTCAAATCCAACCAAAAACCTGCCTGTAGAAAAACATGGAAACACATCCACCCTCTATGATGTCACTGAACATACTGAAGGTATCCAAGGACTCACCCTCCTCAGACTTCAGGAACAATATGAAAATCACATGAAAATACTTGTCCACATGAAACTCGCCCGGGGTTAGGGCTCCAGGGTTACAATCTTGAGTTTTCATTCAGGTATTGCAGAAGAAACTTCAAGTATACATCCAAACTGGAACACAATCTCAACTGATCATAAATATGGCAATGCACATGGTCGACTCAACACCACTTAACACTGCAGCCCTTGTGGTCAGATGGGTGGGCCAGAAATGCATTTCTTTGTAGGCCCTGATAAAAAAAAAATATGCATACTGGGCAGCAGAAAAAATGCACTTGGTTTAGAGAAATACACCTGATTTTATTTTAAAAAAAGAAATGTAGTCATCATACAGCATACTGTACATAAAAAGGGTAAATCTATTTGCAGACTGCTCCAACGGGAATTGCCCTCTTCACCATTGATCCTTGCTTCAGTGTTTTCCGTAATCCATGTAATCAATGAATGACCTCCTGCATGTGTTATAGTGTAACTTATAGAATTGTAAGACCAGTGAAATGACATTTTATGAAAGATGGAATGGCTATTCTGTGTAGGGCACGTCGTCTTCATATCTTAAGAAATAAATATTTACATTCAAAGGGCATCTCTTGGCAATACTTCAATAAAAATATAATTATTGTGTTAATATTTTTGATTGCACATGTTGATATTTAAATGTCCCAGTGTCCAGTACCCTATCAATCATTTTTTCTTCAGGATAAAAGTCCTCTTCTGGACCTCCAGTGTCACACGATTCCTCTCCAGTTATGTTATGCCTTTGATCCTATTTTGCAGTAGAGAGTCAAGGAGACAATCATGGCACACACCTGGGGATAGGATATAAACATTAAGCATCATCCAGAATAAAGAGTAAGAATGTGTGTGCATGCATGCATTCATGTGCTAGTGTGAGTGATAGTGTATTCAATTAACTGTCACACTGGCAAAGAAATAGAGAACATTTCACTAACCCATAACCTGATAATGATAAGACTAGATAAGTGGTTCTCAAAATGTGGGTTCCAAATTGGCCTGTAAGGGTACATTTGATTTATACATATATACTCTCTGCATTTTGGGGTTCCTTAAAATAAAATAGTTTGAGAACCGCCCTGTGCTATTATGGAACATTATCAGTGCAATATTACTTAGGAATTACTTTCCTAATTAATATTGCCCAACACTGAACAAGTGAACATTATGCATTGTTACAAACAATGTACCAGAGAGGCTGCTTCAGAGAGACATGAACATGTAGTAGTCAGTATTAGTTGTCCTACCTCCAGAGCTGCTATCCCCAGGGCCACTGCAGCAACAACTACTGAGTTCTCATCGATCAGTTCTATTAACCTCGGGAAGCAGCCAAGTGTCAATGTCTGCGGAAATAATAAACACATTTATTACGATCAGAAATTAATACCAAATCGTTTTGTATCAAACAATGGTTTCAGTAAGCTACTATTTGCAAATACAGTGACTAGGCCTGGGTTCGAAACGGCAACCGCAAGGTAGCCGTTTAGAACCCAGACGGGCTCCCCCAGAGTGAGGGTCAAAGTGTCCTTGATCAAGACACTGAACCTTTAATTGCTCCTAATGTGCAGTTTGTGCCTTGTGTTTGATGCACCAGGGATAAAAGTGACAAGAACCTCCTTTAAAACTCAGTCACAAGTCATATGCTTCATCCATAACATAGGCAACTTATTCTGTGACAATTTAGGCGATCAAAGATGTTCTGAGATTTAAAAGTAAATAAAATAAAACATCTGAAATACTACAGAAACAAGGGAACAAGTGTATAGCCTTTCATATCAGGGCTAGTTGTAAAAGCATCAGGTGTAGGTTTATTAGTGGTATTCTCCATTGTTAAGCCCATACATTAAATTGCGATTTTTCTGCTCATTGTCAGCAGATTTTTCTGATAGTCTGGATACATTATTGTCAGAGGTCATACCGAGTTTAATGCAGTCTCAGCATTGTCTGCGCTACAATCACTACTCATATCTGGGCTACAACACTGCGATGGGAAGGAGTTTCCGTTGTCTTTGAAATATGGAGAACCAATGAAGTCTGTGTAGTTGTAGAATCCACAGCACATTAGCTAAAAGGAAAAGAAAGATAATTTATTTTCAACAAATCACTGAAGTCAACATGATGTCTTGATTAAAAAGAGAATGCCAGGTTGTTATATCACAGTAAAGTATACCATGTACCGTTTCCATTGTTGAATTCCAAAGCTGTGTAACTTCTATATTGTCCCCATATTGTTTCTGAATGTTTTTCACTGCTTCGTCTCCCAGCTTTTTAAGCAACTCATCTGCCTGAAATGTAAATTGCATAATTTTGTTATTGAATTTAGTTGTGAACTGCTGTTATTGTTATAATACCATATTTTCAAAGAAAAAATGTGCATACAAAGTGCATACAATAGTCACTATTTTGGGCATATCAATGTTGTCAAATGTGAACCAAAATTTTGTCAAATTTGAAACAAAAATAGTGAATATACATTTTCACAGCATTGCAAACTATGTGACCAATCCTTTCACTTTTATTTTGTTTGTGTGTTTTTCTTTTCCCCCCCTTTTTTAAATAAGGGAGCCACTGCCAGATTCTATAGCTACAGTTTTAGGGCTCCTTATTGTCATGGAAATATTTGACTTACCAATGGTTTGAACACCAGGACTATCACTGCTCCAGCCACCTCTGCTATGAACACCACCAACACTATGACAAAGAACTATAGGCAAGATAAGGAAGAAGAATGAATACACTTTTGTAACACTATAAATCACAATGCATGGTTCATAAAGTTGTCTACAGATCTTCATGACAATTGAATTAATAATCCACCCCTACAGTACTTTGTGCAGCACCCCTGGTTCATGATGCATGGAATCTGGTCTGTAAGGCAAGTGATCTGGCTGTGAAATCACACAAATTCTGTCTAGGGGATACAATTTTTCACAGGAATAGGCATAAATTATTCTTTTAAACTCAACAATCCATGGGAGCATGGGACCAAGATGATATTATTACCCTGAGCTGCTTAGCTTGTTCCTTTGGCCAGTACTATATTTTAAGGAACGTCATGTCATATCCTCTTTTCATCAACTGTGTAAGATCTTTTCTCATACAGTACTCTTAAAAGAATGTTCTGCTTTTAGTTCCTCTTTGAACTTCTTAACCAGCAGCCCTGCCACAGCCGAAGGAAAGGTAAGTTAAATAACAATTTGTTTTCTTAGTGTCAAATAAAACCTGGATTTGAACTAACTTCGGAACTTAAAACAAAATAGAAAAACAATATTCTTAATACTAATTCATGTAATTCTAAATGTGTTTGTCTTACAATGCTTCACTATACATCTTTATTGACTCACTGCTTATTGGGTTTTGTTTTAAACATGTTGGTAACTCTTGTTCTACGTTGTACATGATTCAGTCTTGTTCAGTGCCTTTGCAACTCCAGATTTTTCATTTAATGAATGAGTCAATGAATGAATGAATGAATGAATGAAACAAACTATTATTTGTGAGGCATCTTACCATGAGCAGCATACACCTGCTTTCCTTAACAGCTCCACAACAGCCCAGGAACCCGATGATGAGCAGGACGGCTCCGACAGCGATCAGCAGGTAGCCCACGTTCAGGACATTTTGGATTTCTGAAGGCACGTCCTCGATTTGATCCACTATGCCTAGGATGGAGCTACTGTCTACCTTCACCCAGATCCCCACACCCAGGATGGCAACGCCTGCCACCTGGGGGCACAACGTGGGTGGAAAAGGAGGGAAGAGGGAGAGACAGGCGAGGTGAAAAAGGTGGAGAAATGTGTTCCGCTATGAGGAATTGCTCCCTAAAGCTGCAAAGTCAGTATTCAGTGGTAATGTCAAAGAAATACAGCAGGTCTTATGGACTTTGTGAACCCACATGTATTTCACAATTCTTATCTCACAAACAGTTATAACCTTGCTTACATTATACTGTAAATGGCACAGGCAATGTAAAAAATGTTTCCACTCATTTCTGTGTCATAAACTAATAAAAGTGTCTGTTTGTTCACAGTAAAGTGTACAGTAAACGTAAAAACATTACCACAATCGTTCCACAGTTCAACTTATATACGACTTACTGTATATACGTACATTGCTACCTCCATGAATTAGTTTGATTCCCGAATGTCACACACTTACAAAGATAATGCCATTGAAGGCAAACATCATGGCTTTGAGGAATCCAAAGCACCCCATCTTGCTGAATCTTGCTCTACCTGTAAAATAAGGAGTAAATAATATTCTATTAAAGCACATAAAAAGTACAAATGTAACTAAATGGAAACACTTTTACTGTGAATTTTATCCTAAGACTTTGGGATAAAGAATTTTCAACATATTCTACAAATCTGCTCTTAATGAACATTTTCATTTTCAACAACAGCAATTTTAACCAACATTTGACACTGACATGTGTAAGCAGCATCAGTCATCTCACCTTATATAAGGATCTTGTATAAGAGTGTGAACTGGCTGTCAATTTATTTAGCTGTTTCTTGGCCTTTGTTAGTTTTGTTCTCATAGTTTCAGTACGTCACGCTATGCTTCAGATGGAGTCACAAATTAACAGAGTGAGGCCCCTCGTAATAAAGATGCTGTGTATGGTGACTTTGTAAAACCTGCACTTTGTCAAGGCAGAGGAGAGGTGGGGGAAACAAAGCACCTGCCACTTTCCCAAGCTCTTGGTATACCCTTTGTTACCTCACACACTTATCGTTCTCAAACAGTCAGGAGAGTGCCCTTGCTATTTCACTTCCCTGGCCTCTGGTGACATTGGCTGTATGCAGTCCGGCACCTCTTTCTGTCACCTCACCTGGGCGAGTGGGTCGTTTGTTTGTTTTAGAATTAAGTCACACACACACACGTACACGCGCACACACACACACACACACACACACACACACACACACACACACACACACACACACACACACACACACACACACACACACACACACACACACACACACAGGCAGGCAAATACGCTGGACCACAGCATTTTCATGGAAATGGACTAAACAAATAAGAGGAGGGATCGAATGAAAGAACCTCACACATTACAGACCAACCCTGGAAAAATATGCCTTTTGTAACAGGTTGGCTTTCGTCACATTTGAAATAATAATGATTTAGTAAAAGGGGTAAAAACAGGTGGTTATTGACTTGGTTAGGTCCATGACTTCTAGTCACAGATACATCAGGAAAAGCAAAACAGGAGCTTGGGAGTCTCTACAGAACACCATGGCTGGCTTGTCAACACATCTCACCCAGCATTTTACAGCATTTTTACAACTATTTTACAACTATTACTTTCCTGACAGTGTCAGGACAGTAGCTTTAGTAGAGCTATATAGTCCTTCAGCAGCGGACAGGAGCAGATTGGAGATTACAGTGCCAGATGCTATTAACTACCTCTGTTGACACTCACACACATGCAAAAACGCACATACACACACGTCACAGGTAGCTATTACAGGTCATATACCTGTAATAGATACTGACATTGGCACCTTTATGTAAATGCGTCATTTCACCATACTTTGTTTTTAAAACCACTTTGTTACCCACTGTTCCTAACTATGTTGGATTCTCTCTCTGAAACTGTGTGTACTGTATGTGCGCCCGTCTGGTACATACACAGCCATATAGTCCTCCAAAGTGGCAAACAGTAGTCTTTGTCTACTGTGACAACACAAGCAAATTGTTATTCCAAACAACAATGACCAAGAAAATAACCCTATTGTGTATTGCAACGGGACACGTTGTGCTGTTTGATTGGGATGGCTCTGACTTCACATTCAAACTGAACACACTGTGCTGGCCTTAAAAGCTATGAGGATAGTAAAAACGTTATTACAACATTCCCCAAAGAGTTACTCATACAAGTAAGTTCAGATCTGAGCTATTGAGTGTAATTAACAAGAGGTTGTCATGATGGGAGTTAACCATACTTCAAGTGAGGACAGGGTGTCCTTCCTTAGAAACATAAGGAGACTAAAGGGAAGTCACTTCACTCTTCTTCATCCTCCCACTTTGCTTAGCACTTCCTTATGGTCACTCTTCAGCGGGTATTTCACTCTAACATTAAGTAGTCAACCCTGTGATTTATTAACAGGCTAGAGAGACCAGAGTCACATGCAAATGACAAACATCATTTCCTAGCAACCTGCAAGCAGACCCATGAGCCCACTTGCATAGATGGCTTTTTACATTTAGCCTGGCTGAAACATACCTGAAAGAAATTACAAACTGATACTATAATGATGGCACTTACTGACACTTCCTCTTCCTATATTACATATTTAAAAAGGAATATGGAACTATGGAAGTGTGTGTGTGGTTCTGGAGCTTTAAGGTAAAGTGGCACAGCTTGTACAATTCAAATGATGCTATTATACACCCACATGAGCATTTGAAATTTTCTTTTTTGACTATGAAGGCTGCAATAAAAGATCCTTAAGATCCCAACCCTTGTTGTGATATGATTGAATTACATGACATTCCAGTTCTGTATACCTGATCTCATACTGCTATTATGTCAGAATGACCATGATTCATTCATTGTTGTTTGAAGAGGCTATTATTACCGGTAGATGAAGTAGTTAATTTACTTTTTAACAACATTGGTCATCTCTAAAACAACAAATGTCTGACACCCTGACACTTGCCATATACCCAAGTTTGAAAACAAGATAAATAACATTGAATTACTAACACACAAACACCGCGACAAAGCCATTAAATGTCCTTTCGGCCTGACCTAACTTCCATCAAAACATGAGACAAATCTCAAAGGATGCCATTGAGGGAAATAATTGCCGACTGGAGCCAAGATCTCAGGAGGGACACAAAGGATCATTGTGGGTTGTTGCCACGGCACCTGATTTCACTGGGAAATAAGCATTCGCCTACAACACCACCACCACCACAACGCAACACTCGCACATGGACCTGCTACTTCTTGGTGATGCTTTTGAATTAGTGTGAGTCCCAGACAGTTCAAGTTCAAGTGAGTCCTCTTAAAAAAACATTTTCAGTACTGTACCTTTTTCAGATGATAAGGTCCAAAAGGTATGCTGGGTCACAGAGGGTGTGGAGGAGTGCTGTTTGAGTTCAGGTGGTCTTCACCCAGATGATGGAGGCGGTTGCTTGAGCACGTCGAGTGTCAACAAAAGCAGAAGACCACTGTTTCTCCTGTGTCCTCTACAAGCTCTTGGCCCCCCTCTCTCTCTCTCTCTCTCTCTCTCTCTCTCTCTCTCTCTCTCTCTCTCTCTCCCCTCACTGCTGTCTCTGGGAGATGAGTGTGAATGGGTTTTCCTCTTATCAGCTTTCTGGTCTTATTTTAAGGATGCCAGTTTGTTATATTGTAAGCGAGGGGGAGGGGGCGGGGAGAGAGGAACAGGTGGGTGTGACCCATCAAGCCAAGTTGTTCAGCTCACCATGGCTGCAGAACCTGAGGGGAAAGCACACACGCAAGCGCGTGCATGCACACGCACGCACACACACACATGCATACACACGCACACACGCAAGCAGTGTGTCTCTGTATCAAGGTGTAAATCGATTTAAATGATCTATCATGATCAATCATGATAATGATTAGATCATTTGAATTGGACTGTATTTAAATCCTCTCTTACACAAACACTGCACTGTATGAATACCCACACCTCGTTCTTCAAACATGGTTTTGTGTTTGTTTTTTGTTGTGTTCTGTTTTTGTTTCTTTTAACTTCCCATTTTCATAGTGCTTTTCATTGTGACTATGTTATACTGTATGCTGTTTCTTGTAACCTTGCTCTATACAGCACTTTATAACCTTGTTTTGAAAGGTGCTATATGAATAATGTTCATTATCATTGCCATACCGACATCACAACAGCAGTAAAACTGAACAGATCGGAAACTGTGTTGTCAGCAACAATAGGATATACGTCATTGTTGGTTTGGACTTTGAGCTCATAATTTCTACTGTAAGTAAAAAACGGCGTGACAGAAAGAACATATTAAACTTTCACAATGTCTTTTTGTGCAGTTGACCCAGAACACTGTGTAATGACTGGAACGGGAATCACCTGCAATACAAGGAAGCCCTACCTAGAATAATTACTAGTGAAATGGAGTGATAACCAGTAACACACTAATAAAATGGTCTCTCACTGCCAGGTAGGATGCATGCCCCAGTAATAAAAGTGACGCATAGGAATGTATGAAGTATGAACTTACATTTCTACCTATGGCCAATGTAGCTGTAGCACGATTGTACATGTCCTCCTCTCCTTCTCTCCACTTAAAGTTCCTCAGGAGAAATACTCATGTATTTTCAATGCTGTTATTGTGGGGAAAGCCTCCTCTGAAAATAGCCAATCGCTAAGTTATCTGCTTTTTTATCCCCGCGATATGGAGGCGAGGGATTAAGTGGTTAATACATTATCTGCTTTTCTGTCTGGGGCATCCTCAGAGATACCGAGGGTCAAAGTTCAATGAAAGGTTACTCTATAATAAAAGTCTATATGGTAGAAATAGGTCAACAATACAAATGGGTGGGTTGATTTATTTTTAATGCCACCAATCCCCACCAAATGACCAAAACTATACTACCGGTATACTATACTTAATATTCACCAAAACCTGACCAGAACTTCCACCATGAAACACACCTAATACCTCTACAACCACTGCATTAATGTATTAAAGTATTTCCTAAAGCTTCACCTCCATTCAGTGGAGTAGAGAGGGGCTTCTCTTCGTACACTTGTAGAGAAAAGTACAAAGAAATGAGCAGCAATAAAACTGGAACACTAAAAATGAAGCTGATGAAACAGATAGTGAGACAACACTAAAGCAGAGGGTTTTCAACTGAATGTGGATAATGGAAAAACACCCTGACTTAGACTCAACCGGGGGACCACTGTTGTATTTTGTGGGGATATGGCCTAAGAACTGTGCTTTTGTATCACTTGCTATGCATCCCATGTGTATATAGGTCACTTTCCAAAAAAAAAAGCCATCTTTTAGAGTACCCTATGCTTCGGTATGCTGACAAGCTTCATGGAGATGCTAATTTTCCTTTCCAGCTCGATTTGGCACCTGCCTACAGAGCTAAAACTACTAGTAGCTGCTGTACCGACCATGGTATTACTGCACTTAACTGACCTGCAAACTGTCCTGACTTTAACCCAACAGAGAATCTGGGTTGTATTGTCAAGAGGAAGGTGTGAGACATAAGACTGAAAAATACAAATTCATTTATGGCTGTTATTGAAGCAAAACTGGGCTTCCATAACACCTCAACAGTGCCACAGGTTGATCACCTCCATGCCCCGCCCCATTAATGAAATAATTTGTTCTAAAGTAGCCTAGACCAAGTATTAACTGCATAAATTAATATACTTTTCAGATAGTCAACATTCCATGTTTAAAACACATTTTTTTTAGTTGTCTCATAAAATATTCTAATGTTTTGAAATCCTGATTTGGTGGGTTTTATGAGCTGGAAGCCAATTGTGTAAAAATAAACAAATAAATACTTGAAATCATTTACAATATGAGCACTGGATCTATAATTAATGAAAGTTCGGGATTTTGAATGGAATTGTGGAAATAAACCAACTTTTCGTTGATATTCTAATTTTTTGGAAAGGACCTATATATCTCACTGGTTCTTAATCGGTACTAGTCATGTGACTAATAATTTTCTAATAATAATAATGACTCACCAAGACAATCTGGTGCACTTCCCCTCTTGATATTCTAAATCCCTTTTTGGTGGATTTCTTGACCCCAGACTTGACTAAACGACTATATGGATGGTCATAGGTCATCAGGTAATTTAGTTCACAGTTAAATCATCAATCCTTATTGCATGTGGTCCCTGACCGTTGCTAATTTCATGGTCTGGGACGACATGCAATACCATTGCTTACCCTACATGTGCTTCTGTTGAAAGTTTGAAAGAAAGAATATACACAATAGAAAATGTAGAAGAATTGTTATTTTGACCAACATTTTGCCAGTTATCTCTCGTACATTGTGGACAAAAACTAAAAATCATTAGTTTTGAGTCCGAGAGACTAAACTCAACATCAAATTGTGGTCCGTGGCTAAAATGCAGAATAAATAGTGGGCCCTGGTATGAAAAAGGTTGCAAACCACTGCTCTACAGCTATATCAAATTTGTTTTGAAATTGAACTCTGCAAACTTCTCTCCCAAAATCAACTCGTTCAATTGGTTAATAGTGAAATACAGAAACAGGAAGTCACAGAGAATGTTTCTAGGTCAGACTTTTTTCACCTTCACTTGTAAAAACATTTAAAATTAGCCTCTGAAGAGTGTTATCTAGAGTACATCTTAGCTCCCTTTAGTTTACAAGTGCATTACCTCAAGTCAAGACGTGCTTTAGAGTTAGATAACAGCGGCATTTCCCCATCATACCACTTGAATTACAATACATATGCAAACGTACTATAAACAAGGGGTTTATTGACCATTTGGCATGTGAGCAGCACGCACGCACGCGCACACGCACACACACACACACACACACACACACACACAAGGTGAAAAGAGAATTTAATGATCATTTGTTTCAAACAAATGCCTCATAAATAATTTTTTGTACCATATCCAGGTTTAACAGTGTTGTACCAGCTAATAAGACTGACAGAGGAGACAAAAAGTGCATCTGCTTCAAAGCTACATAAAAACATACTGGATCTCTCTCTCACATACGCACACACACTCTCCACGTGAAAGGGAAGTGGACCACACAATCTACCTGAGAAATTAAGTACGATATCAAATCACATTGCAACAGTACTTCTCCTGCCTCTGATTGGCCTACTGACACTTTGCTCCGTAGCTACTGGATTGGCCTCAGAGGTGGAAAGTCTGGTGACACTGACGCGAGGTTACGACAAGTCTGTGGTGGAAAATATTGCTCTGCATTAGCATTGCCTGTAGAGGGTGGGGGGGACGTAATCATTTTACTTTGCAACGTACTACTTTATCAGCATCGATAAAATAGTCTGCACTCTGCAGTAGTTGTTAAAAAACTAGTGCCAACAGCGGGATTCAGACCCAGGAATTGTGGAGTTTAACTAGTAAGAGGGCGGCCGATCACAGACAGGCGATCACAGACAGCATGTCTTTTGCTCAACAACATTGTCGCCGCGAACAACGCTTCTTATCGCAGTCTGTGTCAGAACACTTGAGTGATGATGGACAAAATAGGACAAATCTACGATCAATAGGACTCTGCTTGTGGAGTTGTACAACGGTTAACATAGACAAAAGGAATAACTTGCAAAATGAAGACCAGCATTGGTCATCAAGAATCACCTTCAATAATAAACAATGTAATCATCTTCAATAATCCCAATAAATACAACCTTATCATAAAAGCATTTACAATGCTTACCTTTTTACAATAAATGAAAGCCCTACTTTTTCACGTTTGTTTTGTCAGTTTCAGGAGTAGCAAAGATATAGCCATAGAAGCTTGCAGTGCATGTTGACACACTGCATTAGTGAGCTCATATAGCAGCAGTTAACGTCATTTTAAATGTTTAAAATAATCTGTGGGCATTCAATATGTTGATTTTACTTGAAACACCGGAAATTATCTTTAACATTTTCTGGAAATGTTGGAAATCGGTGATATTGTTGTCAAATGCTATTGTTGATAGCATTTGACACATATTTGTTCAGCTTCAGATTTCCACACTCATCTCACATCGATTCGAAGCTCATTGTCCTTTAGTGAGAAATAAATAAAATAAACCATTAGATTAAAATTGGGGGAAACAACATCAACAAAGTGCCTCTCGCAAGTATCAGGAATCGTAGAAATCTTGACGCTCTAATCGATATGTAAACAGTCATGCCGAATCTTGACATCAACAGTGGATTGAGGTTTTTCTTTTTAACGTTTTACTGTTTATCTGCTGCGTACAGCCTGTGTCCAGCACAGCTGTAAGACGCCTCTGAGCTGAATCATGTCTTTATCAACAACAGTCTCTGTAAAGACATGTTTAGGACCATCTTGAAATGTAAAATGCTCAGTGTTCCTTTAATTCTAAACAGTGTACGTATGGAAGCAAATGGACTCTGTCCATTTGAACCAGGATATTACCGCACGGGAGACATGCAGCTTCAGAGGCATTGGATTTGTCTCCGCATTTCCTTGCGGGTCTCTCGGGGTCGTCCCACTTCCTATTAGCGACATCACAGCTTTGTTTAAGTGTCCAACCACCGTTCAGGTTGATTGTTTGTCAGGGTGGCTCTTCAGCTTGTGGAATTTGACGCTGTCCAACTTCTCAAACCTCTTGCCGCAGTGCTCGCAGGTGAAGTTGTAGTGGGCTTCTGGCTTGTGCTTCTTCATGTGCCAGTTCAGAGACGCCCGCTGGCGACACTGGTAGCCACAGATCTCACATCTGGAGAGACGTAAGGGTTGAAGGGGATGAAAGATTCAGCAGATGGAGCCGAGAGAAGCGTGGGGGGGGGGGGGGGGGGGTGTTTTGTTCACGTTGAATTGTTTTCACACATTTTATGCATCATCACACATGAGAATTTGTGCCCCTACCTTCGTCTTCAATGTTAAGTAGTGTTTACATTACATGAACACTCCAAATTGTCCATTCATTGTCAAAGGGATTTAATGTTTGTTTAGGACAACGTTTGTGTCAAGGGGAGTTCACACGCAAAAGCTGGAAAGTAGGGGCTATACCTCTCAAGAATGAATAGGGCTCAGTTATTCTTGTTCAACAGTGCTCAACATACAGTATGTTTTAGAATACATTAACTCTCACCATTCTGTAATAAATAACCTCCCTAAATTGATTCTAGATACAGCCATGGCAACAGATCCACGATGCTGGCCATGTTAAAGCTTTAACCAGGGCACTAGGGTGGCACAGGGATAGCGTCCGTGCTCACCACCACTGTGGAGAACAGGGGTGAGAATCCGCCGCGGTTCCGTCTGGCTCCAACAAACAATAACAGCCTTGTTCAAACAGTGGGGAAGTGGGGCAGAGAGGGTGATGTGATGTCATGCCATGCCCTTCCACTGAAACTCTGCATGGTGACTTCGGCTATACTGGAGGGGACACATTGCGTACAAGCTTGTCCACCACACCCTCCTTAAAGGAACCAAACAGTGAGTGACAAGGGCCTACAGTACATGCAGTACAAGGGGATAGCACTGGTAGAGCAGCCGGGATGGGAACCATGAGGTTCCCAGTTTGATCCCGGGCTATCCCAGAGTTTGTGTCGAAGTGTCCTTGAGCAAGACACTGAATCCCTAATGGCTCCTGATTTGAAGGCTGATGCCCTGTATGGTTTTCTCCATTTTCGGTGTAGGAATGTGTGTTTGAATGTTCTGAACAATCAATAATAATAGTGCTATATAAATGCACCATTTACCAAGCGGAAGTGGGGAATGATGTGACTTACTAGAAGTGCACTCAATAGAGTGCCAAGTTGCATATTGCACACAAGTAGGCCTACTTGTGCGTGAGCAGAGTGGGCGACCAGAAAGCAAGTACCCCGACATCTCCAGGAGATAATACTCATGACATAAAGATCTCTTAATTGGGCTGCCTCTGCTCGCGCAAGTAAATAGGAGGAAGAGAGGTCTGCTGCCTGTCATTTGCAAAACAACTAGTTACAGACAAAACTGTCTAAAACCCCACATCACAGCAACCACCTCCTACTCCTTTAATTCTAGCCAAGTGGAGAAAGCCAACCTAAATCTAGTCACATTTGGATTTAAGTCTTTCCACTATTGTTTCTGCCATTATTATTGTTAGCTCCCTCTCTAGACTGTTGGATGAGTAGGTTGGTTTTAGGTGCTTTTTTGGGCTACCAAAAGGGAAAGTTACTAATGTAAACTTACTGAAGTGGTGTTTCTCCTGTGTGTGTCCTCCTGTGAACTTCCAGGTGATTCTTGCGTTTGAATGACTTCCCACATGTTTCACAGATGAAGTCTCTGACCCCTAGAAAACAATATTAAATTAGTGATTAGTGATTATCAAACATAACAATCCAGGCAAAACATAAAAACACGTAACATTAACAATACATGCAGCAGCCCACACTTCAGAACGCAACAGAAAAATACATGTTTACTTTTTCCCTCCTTCCTCCTTTTTCCAAGGAGGAAGAAATAAAACTTACCAAAAAGACTGGTGGGAGTCGACTTGTGTTAATGAAGTTAATGAATCAACGTTTTTTTGGGGGTGAATGACCTAGTGTGTGTGTGTGTGTGCATGTGCTCGTATGCGTGTATTTTACCCGAGTGGATGATCATATGCCGATGCAGGTGGTTTGACAGGTAGAACTTTTTCCCACAACCTGGATGTGGGCAAACCTTGGTTCTCCCCTTCCGGTGAACCAAGTTCACATGGTTCTTCGATAAAAAAAAAAAAGTTGGGGAACAAAAAAAAATCATTATCATTATTATTGTTATTACAACATTCAGTTTTCTATTTCACATCAGTAAATGGCAGAAACGAACCCCTTCAACGAATCATCCAGAAATAGAACTTACCTGAAAGCTGCTGATAGCTACATACACTTGGCTACAGCCCTCGTATGGACAATGGAACATCTTGAGCATGCCATCTGCTTCGATGACAGGGCCTCGTCTGCTCCTCCTCGATGACCTGACACAGCAACATTGGAGCTATAATTAGAAGTGTATGGCTGCAGTGGCTCTACTGGATTTGAAAATCAATCCATCAACTCCTCGGTATGTGTACGCCAAGTCGCCATTCGTATGCAAAAAATCTATTTGGCTTCAACCTGATCCATATTTTCCTCTGCCATCGGGTGCCATCCTACACCCGATGGTTTATTTTTAGAGCAGAGGTTCACATACTAATATAATAATAATATAAACTGACCAGGCAAATCATAGTGTTCAAGGTCCTTCAAACTGGAGCTCATAACAAGTCCTCCCAAACCCAAAAACCCAAGACCTGAGACATGACACAAGGCATTTGAAATAGATCACAAGATTTCTGAATGAAACAAATGGGTCCGAGTTAAAACAACAAAAACAAGAACACACCTCTTTGTGCTTTGAAGTTAACAATTTAGTATTGGCGTTAAGTTAATCACCTGCTCAGGCTCCTGTGAAGCTCCCTCTCACAGCGAGGTTCAACAGTGGGTTGTAGAAGTTGCTTCTCACTCAGGGCTGAGGAGACAGCAGATAATACATTACAAATCAATACAAATTGTCTATAATTAAGATTAGAATACTGCATGTGATGTAGACACTACATATACGCTTATTAAACCAAAGGGGTTATGATGATCCAATCAATAGTGAGGAGCCAAGCCTCATCACAGGGTCAGGGACGAGGAACAACAACGTGTACTGAGTGATATTTTGTTTGACTAAATTTACTCTACTTTTAAATCCTTTCTGGCAGAGGTTTTCAACCTTTTTGATACCATGGCCCACTATTTACTCAGCATTTGAGCCACGGCCCAAAACTAAAGATTTCTTTTGCTTTTGTCTACAATATGGATTTGGGAAACAAAACAGGCAAATGTCCATTCATCTTATAGTTGTGTAGACTTGGGCTAATTCAGATGTATATTTTAACTCTTGATGTCTCTGGTGTAGACATGGGGTCCACTGGTTTATATTTAACTCTTGAGGGTGTAGACATGAAACCAAAAGGGTCCATTTGGTTTCATTTTTACGCTCTCAAGAGTTATCTGGTTAAACAACTTTTCATCTGGTTAACCAACTTAGCTGGGGACCTCCTGGAACCATCTCCAGGACTACTGGTGGTCCCCGGACCACTGGTTTAAAACCACTGCTTTCTGGGGGAAAAAAGGTGAAATGTTAACTCTTACAGAGCAAATGGTAAATTCTAAAATAAAGTGTCAACCTGTGATGGATTCATCCTCCTCTGTTGTCCCATGGTCTGTTTCTGATAGGCCGACGGCGTTGTAGCCCACGCCCTCAATGACAGTGCAGGTGACTTCCTCCACGTCTCCGCCTCCCATGTTGAGTTGGATTCCCTCTGACGCCAGAGCTTCATAGCTGGGGCCAGTGATGATAATCAGCTGTAGATGACACACACTAGTTTTAAAGATAGAGCACCATGATTTTTTTTTTCGACTCTAAAAATTAAAAGGATCCCTGGCTAAAGTAATAAAACAGATTTGCCTTAAAACACTATACTTGCCTTCTATAACTAAAACATGCAGATAAAAACACTTTCAATACTTTATTTCTTTCAGAAAAGGAGGATCTCTCACTTAATAGGAGGTGCTCCTGTCGCAGGATGATGATGTCACATGAGCATGTTCACCCATATACTCCATAGAGCTAGATCACATGTGACATCATCATCCTGCGCCAAGAGCAGTTCCTGTCGAGTGAAATATTCTCTATTTATGAAAGAAACAAGATGCCAATGGTGTTTTTATTTGTTTATTTTAGTTGTGTAGGTGAAGTATAATTATTTAAGTGATATTTGTCTTATTAGACAGGGATCCTTTTAAGTATGCTTGGTTTGCCTCGTAGGTGGTGATGGGTGGAGATCAACCTGAACTGAAGCCACACCCACAGCTTGAGTTGGATGATAAAGGGGGAGGAGTTAGGAGGAGTTAGGGGAGGGGCTGAACAGGTGATGTCACTATATTGTTTTTTTTAGTTTTTCTCATTGGCACGTTTGACTGGAAAGGTTCAGCCCCCAGGAGGAAACCCTAAATACAAAGGGAAGACATCATTGCACATAAAAAACACACCTAGGGGGTCTATTTACATACTGTCACCTCTCAAACATGTACAAAATTGGAAAAAATACAAAAATCACGGCACCTCCTCTTTAACAGTTTACAACCAGCTAAGCTTTAACAATAAAAGAAAACTAGAAAGGTGTGACATGGGTATGAAGCTTCCACAGTCACGTCTGTCCATTGTAAGTTGAAATGAACTGAAACGGGTACTATAAAACTGAAATGGGTAATAAATGTCTGGCTTATTTTGGCCCTTGGTCATGGAATGACCTGCAGGCCAGGCTAAAATTGGCTCAGAAGGTTCCCTTGAGCAGTTTTAAAAGGATAATCTTAGGTATACAGTTCAACATATGCTCATGTTTGGATAGGTATTAATTAAATTGTATGCAAGCAGCAGACAGGTGTTGATATATATATATATATATATATATCTTTTTTATTATATTTCTCTCTCTCTCTCTCTCTCTCTCTCTCTATATATATATATATATATATATATATATATATATATATATATATATATATATATATATATATATATATATATAGAGAGAGAGAGAGAGAGAGAGAGAGAGAGAGAGAGAGAGAGAGATGTATATATTTCTCCAGTATTTTTGGATATATTATGGTATTTGATAATTGATATGCGTATAATGTGGTATAATCCTGAATTGTAGTTTTGCCTCTTGGTCAGTTCCCAAATGAAAAAAAAAAAGACCCCGTCTTAATGTGTTTTACTGGTTAAATGAAAAAATAAAATAAAAATGTATAATGTAGACATTAAATCATTTGTGATGCATTCTTGGTGTGTGACGCTTTACCTATTTTACAATTGAGATGTGTTCAATACAGTCTCCTCCTATGATGAATAGTTATATACAGTCATTATGTACATATTAGGTTAATCAACACTTCACCTTCATCATGACCTCAGTTACCAAATACTTCCGATATTGAGATATATGGCTTTGTTTTATCATTTAACAATGATAATGTGTACCAGATTGCCAGCATGGCACACAAACACACATGTACACGCACACACCCACATAAACACACTCAATGTCATGAACTCTCATTCAGTAGTATTTGTTTTCAAAGTGTATGACCAGTTTGTGGTAGTTATATTATATGTATGTATTGAGTGAATAGCTCACAAGGATCTACCTGTGAGCCTTCTAGAGCTGTCCTCTGGTCTGGTATCTCACAACTGGTCACCACTGTTTGCAGAGTCTGAGGGTCAAAGAACTCTCCTTGCTGTGGCCCCTGCATGGGTGGTGGAACCAACCCGTCAGTTTGAGAGCCTAATGCAGCAGCGTCACGAGGACTCTGGTAGAGCGAAGGGTTGTCATCCGTCTTCTCTAGTCTGTCCATTAGAGATGCAGTCACTACCACGCACTCATAGCCGTCTGGTGCAGTCCCCATTCCTTCATCTCTGAGTCTTTCCCTCCCACCTTCTTCTTCATCTCCTCTGTCATCTCCAATTCTACCTCCACATCTGTCTCTTCTCATATCCTGCACCTCTTCTTCATCGTCTGAGTCAATGGGCTCCCCCTCTGTGTGAAATGCATTGTCTGTCTCATTAGAGCCCTGTTGTCTCCCCATGACCATGTCCATCTCCCAGACAGACCGCTCCGACAGTGGGTTGTCCCTGGAGGGAGCCACCATGCTGGGCATGTCGTGGAGATTGGTGGACTGTTCCACGCAGGTCATGGCCGTATCTTGCACCCGAGAACCATCCAGATTTTCTTCATCATCTAGGGAATGGCAAACAGACAGTTTGTTACTGAAGTTGTGTTAAAAACAGCCAGCCAGCCAGTCAGCCGCAAGGCAAAAGCAAATACATATTTGCATGTCACTTTTGTATACGAACATGAACAACTTCGGGGAATAATGTGCCTGAGTCAAAGAACGTCAAAATGAGTGATGTGCTATAACTTGAATAGATTAAAGGGGATAATCTCATGGCCAAAAAGTGGCATTAAATATATAAATATATATACAGTATATAGTATATACTTTTATCTGGTTTACAACATCCAACCACTTTACAAGGAAACAATTCTTTAAAACCAGTCCTGACATGTTCTTTTGAGGAAATGGGTGAGTGGAGCTGGGATAGTGCCTGGATAAATTAGTCATTGCAAAGTCAAATGTAGATAACAATCATATTTCCTTCTATGACGTCCATATCTAAACCTTCTGCTATCAGCTACAGTTTTATGACTCCAACAACCTTTGAGCTGTCTGTCAGCATTCGTTTCCCTTCTCCTCTTCCTAGTCACGGTGCCTTTTGCCACTGGGGTGTTTATTCTGCTAACTGTCTCTCCATCCTCATCCTCATCCTCCTCCTCTCCATTCAACTCCCCCTCAGGCTCTGAATCACTAGCCTCCCTCAGTGGCGAATAAAGGAACTGCACAAAAGAGTGGTCAGCATCACACTGCCAGATGGCTGTGGTGGAGAAGCCCAGCTGGGGCTCCAGGACTCTGAGCTGGGGCTCATGAAGGCAGGTGTGGCAGTGCTCCTGGTACCACGTCACCAGGCTATGCAGGCTGGACACGCGAGGCTCCTTCCTTCCTAGAAGAGACATAGGAGTGTAAAACTGATGAAATAATAGCAGACTGTTATTGAGCGATTTAACGGTTGGTTGTTTTTTAAAGTACTGATACAAATTGATTTCTTACCCTTTTTGGGCTTTACTGATAACTCTGGGGAAATCTTCTTCCTATTAGACAGATATACGAAATTGATATTTGGATGTTGCCTGGATAAGCAATGCACAATGGAACCAAAAATATATGCCAAGTTGCCAACAGATTGATGTCTTGTAGTTGCAATTAGTTAGTACTAGGGCTGCAACGATTAATCGATGAATCAAATTAATTATTCAATTAGTTCTCATCTATTTTAGTAGATTAATCGGTTTGTAAACTAATCACTGAAGTTTTTTTTTACCTGTTTTCCCATAGTTTTTCCAGAGTTAAGTGTAACAGATACCACCCATTATCAACATTTTACTGTCAATAATTAATACACCTTAGAGATGGTGTGGACATGATAAAAAAAAAGTCCCCCCATTCTGTTTCCTTGAAATGGAGGTCTGGAAAAGAAAATCATTAACATGGTGAAACACAACTTGATGACATCATCAAGGTGTGTTTTACCATTTCTGAGAGTGTACAAATGCAAGCGGTTCACATCTGTACACTCATAATCCGATTGTACTCATGTTCAGTCATAATCCGATGAATCAGATAAATAACTGGGCGATGGATCGATTATGATTGCAAATAACCGTTAGTTGCAGCCCTAGTTAGTACCTACTGCCATGTGGGAAGCAAATGCTGCTCGCTTCACATATACACTCCATATTTAAGACGCAGACATACAGACATCATAATATATGGCTGACTGCATTCGCAATTAGTATATTATGCACTTGTCTACTACAACCCCTTTTCATATCAAGATACATTATTTACTCAGCATCTGATCCACGAACCACCATTTGATCAGATTTAGCCTCTCATACCCAAAACTAAATAATACGTTTTGCCATCATTGCCTCTGCATGTTAGACAAGATTTTGTCCACAATGCCATGCTGTATTGACATGATACCAGAGGAGAATGTAGCAACTCATAATGCAATAACTGCTCATAATGTAATACTCGCTCATATTGTAACCATTAAAATGTAATAAAATGTATAATGTACTAATCAGCTCAAATGTAATAAAACAAGTGTGTAATAGCTTTTTCTACAATGTAATCATGTAATATGAGCAAATGTTGATCAATGTTTTCTACATTCTCTGATTGTGTAGTAATAATTATAATTGAACTTCTGAGAGTGTAAAATGAAATCAATGTAATTTGCACTCAGAAGAGCTAGAAATCAATTTGGTTGAAATCGCTCCATCCACATGGAACCCTACATCTGGTCCCACTCCCCAGCCAGCTCCCTAGCTCAACTGCTTCTGATTGAATCATAAAGTAGTAGAGCTATGGAGTAGTGCAGCGGTAGGCAACCTGAGGCACAGGTGCTGTCAACATTGGCACAGTGAAGTGTGATCACTGTCACACTGACTGGAATAAGACACATAAGGATTTTTCCTTTTTAATAATGATACATTAGGATTATTAGGCTCTCTCAAATTAATGCAAACCCTGCACACAATTGCACATTCATTCTGAACTCTGACTAGGGAGATGGGTGTAATTTTCCCAATGATGATTATAATGTCCAAACGAAAACAGTCCAGAAGAAGAAAGAGATGTTGTAGCTACTTGTTTTTATTTGTACGTGTTCTCAGATTTCAACCCAATGTTGACATGGCACACTCACTGGGAAAAGTAAAACATGGCACTTCATGTACAAAAGGTTGCTGACCCCTGGAGTAGTGGACCAGACGCAGGACCATAGGTTAAAAACCACTAGCTTTTTGTTGAATGTATAATTTATTAACAGTTTGCCAGACTTAAACACAAGGAATACTGTGAGCATGCATAGCTCCCCTCTTATTACCCGCTACAGTATTTCTGCTGGTACTTCTCTCCGTAGGTGGAGTTGAGCAGGATCAGGTACTCTGCCAGTCCGGCGTCGCTCAGGCTCGTCCGCCTCCGGAGTTCACTCCACAGCTTGTGGGACTCTCCCAGGTAGACCCGCCGCACGTCGTACTTCTTCCTGGACTCCAGACGCCGCTGCGCTCGGTCGGAGTCCGTGAGCCTGGGCCTCCCTCTGCAGCGCCTCAGAGCGGCAGCGCTGCAGTCCAGAGACGAAGCCTCCACTTCTACTTCTGCACAGCGATCCGCCATCTTGGCAACAACAACAGCTGTGTTGTGGTCGGTGTTGCCAGGTTTTGCGGGAGAAACAAGCAACACCGCTCATAACAAAACAGAATCAATCAACTACCGGTATATTCGAGAATAGATCTACAGGTTCACAACGCATCGCATTTGTTCTGCTCTTTAAAGGGGAACTCCACCCATTTTCAACATTTTAATATGCCATTAATATACCTTAGAGGTGTTGTGTGGACATGATAAAAAAAAGTTCCCCCAATTCTGTATTTCCTAAAAATGGAGGACTGAGAAAATCATTAACATGGTGAGAGGGTGCAAATGGAACCAAATGGACCCGCTAGGGTCCATTTGGTTCACATTTGTACCCTCTCAGGAAATTTTTGAAAATGGGTGGAGTTCCCCTTTAACAGTATTTTTCATAAACTACCATATAAAAGTGGATTATTAATTGAAACAACGACGTCCAAATAACTTATAATAAGCCGAACTGGCAACACTGCAGCTGTGTTGTGATCGCCAAAAGGAAGTTGTAGCGTGGCCTAACAGGAAGTCTGAATGTGTATTCGTGCACATCATAGAGTAATAAAATAACAGAGGCCGGACTGGAGCGATAGCCCCGCCCCCTTGTTATTCATTTCAATACAAGTTGCTCATTGGCGCTTTGAAGCACCCGGAAGACCGCCGGAAGTGCGCCTATTTCCGCATTTGGGCACCAAAATTTGGTCAAAGAGGGTTTATATAAAGAGGCGACAAAATGCAATTATTTGACTCACCACCAGATGGTGCAGCGGTAACACCACTCTATGGCGCGCTGACGACATCACTCCAATATGGCGGCATGTGCCGCTCCCGCCATCTAGCGGCGTTTCCAAGAACTGTAGTCAGAACAGCAGTCTTTAATAGCAACAGGAAGTACGTCACATCACTCCGATATGGCGGAGGCATGGGGACTGGTTGTTGCCATTGGACTTAACGGAAGTGTCGCCTCTTTATATAGAATCTCTTTGATTTGGTGCCCAAATGCGGAAGTATTTCTCCATGAACGCGCCCGACGCAAGGGATTATGGGAACCATGAACGAGCGCCGTCGCGCACGAGCAAAGGAAAAAAAACATCAAAAAGCATCAAAAACAAGCTTGTGGGTGTGCATTGAGCTTATTATCTGTCATATAATACATCCGTTGTGTTTTGAGAGGTAGTATATGACGTGAGGACCGCTGGTTTATTCAGAAAACAACTTAAATACAAACTGCCCTGTCCACGTGCACAAAGCAAACGAGCGTGCGTGCTCTCGGGGCGTTCGTGCATGAATTCCACCCGCCTGCAGTACCAGACTTGACCACCAGCGTGCCAGCTTCAAGCCTGGAGCCACTGTCTGCTGGTGTGGTGCACATGGATTGTACATTATAATAAAACATGCGTGTATTCTTGGCGCAACATCCACGAATATAGTGTAATGGGTGCTAGTAGTCACGGGACAACAACGAGCGTACGGTACTATTCAGCAGTGTCATGTGAGCAAAAACACAAACAAAAAACAAAAACAACTCAGTGACGGAACACCAATGTAATAAAGGTTGTTCCACACGGACCCTTCTGCAGCACGGACACACACGTGATCCATGTAAACAAATCGAACAAATGCGCGCAATCAACAACACACTATGGTGTAGAGTAAATGGCTACAGCGTTTACTGAACAACTGTCATCATGGTAGATATACTGAATGTTGTGTTCAAGACTTTTATTCCACGAACTGGTCCTAATAATACCACGAAGAATGTCCCAGTCATTAGCCCATCGTCTGCAGCCTCCTCCAGTGCTCTGATGGTCGGGGATCGCAGCATCACTCGGTCTCTGCTGCTCCTGGCGGCCGTGACAGCTGCCTCGGAGCTGGGAGTCAAAGTGTTGTTCTTCACGCAGACTCAGATTCAAAGCCTACCAACCCCTCTGCAGAACTGCACGTCCAATCTGAGCCCAGACAGCTTGAAGGTATCTGGGGTTTGGCCTGTTGGCCATGTGTACAGGGCATGAGTTTAAAGGGGAATTCCACCCATTTTCAACATTTTACTATGCTATTAATATACCTTTAAAAAAGTTCCTCATTCTGTGTTTCCTAGAAATGGAGGTCTGGAAAAAGGGGAGAGTGTACAAATGGAACCAACCCTAACAGGTCTACGTTAGGGTTCATTTGGTTGCTTTTGTACGCTCTCTGAAAGAATCTTGAAAATGGGTGGAATTCCCCTTTAACAATTTCTTTAAATTAAATCTATAATTGTTTTATAAATGGGGTAAAGATATCCGCATGAAGTAAAAACAAAAGTTAACATTTTGGTGCCAAAATGCCAATTATTAGCTGCACAGTGCACACTCTCGAGTACCTCTTCATGACTATCTGATGACTGATGATCAATTTGAGACTATGTTTTGCAGAAAAGTTGAAGCGAGATGAGTTCAAGGTGAATATATTGTAACCTAATAGAATAAGTTATAGTCATTGGTCACACAGGTCTGAAAAGTTAATTCATCTGAACTGTAACCTGACTTGCTGTGCATTGCTCTTAACCAAGCAGTCTTCTAAATGCAACTTGTTGCTCTCTTTCTATTGCTCTATTTATTTTTCAGAAAATCAAGTTTTGCTATCCCAGGACTGTGACAGAGCTCCTCCAGCAGGTGGCTTGCCTTCACGAATCGGCTCCTCCATCTCTGATCATAGTTGACCGGCTGGAGGGCTTCCTCCACGGTGCAGGTGGCTGCAGCCACAGTGAATTTCAGCAGGCGGAGCAGTCCTGCGCTGCACACGTCTCTGCGTTGCTGCATGACACGGCTGCATTCTTCACACAAGTCCTGGAGCAGCGGGACACAAGCATGGCTCCCTGCCGAGTCATCGCCTCGTTCGAACAGCAGTTGGAGGTCAGACAAAGGAGCGGGGAGCTGTCGGCGCCAGATCCTGTCCTCTCTGTGCTTGATCGCTACTTCCAGGTTCGATGTACTTTGGACAGAGATGAGAGCTATGAAGCCACGGCAGCTGGTCTACAGGAGGTGTGGCATGTGTACCTCTCTGGGACAGGTATCACAGAGGCCTCCAGTACTGATGGAAGCAAGAGCAAGGAAGCAGGCATGGCACTGGAGTGGCGGTTGGCTGTTTCTCATGATGGCTTGATGGAGTTTACTTCGGTTTGAAAGACTTCAAGGAAAAGAAAAAATATCAGAACTTGATATATCAGAACCCCTTGTTTTTGAGGCAAAAAAACGAACCTAAACTTTTCTTCAGCACCTGACCTAAATCAGGCACTGTGAATAAATCACAAATTTCACCAGTGAAGTATTTCTAATGGCAAGATTTGAGAGTCTTGGAATTATTACTGTTGTCCATGGGCACATTACAAAAGGTATTTTTTCTATATTGAACACAATGTACTTTTACAAACTTTACGAACAACGTAATGATTTCCAATGATCATCAGATGTTCCTGTTTTGTTCAAATTAATACAGGTATTTTCAACTAACCACTTCCATTCTATTGCTTAATGTATGCATATTTGTATAATGGTCCTGCTACCTGGAAATAGCTGATCTACAAGCTCCTCATTTGGACATTTTTAGTGAGTGCCCAAGCTGTGCAACAACATAAATCAGGGCTTTGTTTATGTCTGAACTTATAGGACTCTGCTGGCACTATGATGTGTGAGATAATGCTATCTTTTGCCAAGCCATGCTTCCTTATCTTACATTCAGCACAGTGTGACCTGGTATTCACCCATTCAACTCATAAGACTGTTTAACTGCCATACTGTTTTGTCCTTATTAACCTTTTAAGTAAAGAGGATCCTCATGCTGAGCTATTTTACATCATTTATTTTTTTTCGTTTAAAGTTACGTTTTCATTTAAAAATATATATTTATATATGTGAACATGACATTGGTGAGTAAACATCACTGTGTTGAAACATCATTGGTAAGTAAACATCACTGTGATATGCTGATTCTCAATTTTACTATTCCATGTAATCAGAGTAAAATAATAAAGTTAAGCAAGTTAAAACAATAACAATATTAATATACAACAAAATGGTATAATAATTGTATATTAATCTCACCAGGAAAGTAATTGAGAGAAATGTCCTATTTCAAACTAGGACTACCGCACTGTTGTCACGAAAAGAGAGTTGAGCCACAAGGCAAAGCTCTATCTACCGATCTTCATCCGTACCCTCACCTATGGTCAAGAAGTGTGGGTCATAACCAAAAGAACAAGATCACGAATACAAGCGGCCAGAATGAGTTTTCTCCGGTGGGTGGCTGGCATCTCCCTTAGAGATAGGGTGAGAAGGTCAGCCACTCAGGAGAGACTCGGAGTAGAGCCGCTGCTCCTTCGCCTGGAAAGGAGCCAGCTGAGGTGGTTCAGGCATTTGGTTAGGATGTCTCTCAAGCGTCTCCCTAGGGAGGTCCTCGAGGCACAATCCACTGGGATGAGACCCCGGGGCAGATCAAGGACCAGATGGAGCGATTATCGACTCTCTGGCCTTGGATCGCCTCTGGATCCCCCAGGAGGAGGTTGCTAATGTTGCTCGGGACAGGGAAGTCTGGAGCTCTCTGGTGGAGCTGTTGACCCCACAACCCGATCTCGGATAAGCGGATGAAGACGGATATGTTAAATAGCTTGTGCTGATTTGTACAGCAATTTATTATAGTGTATTTAGTTAGGGTTCCCTTCCCTCCCACAATGACAAGCTGGCACAATTAGAATTACCAAATTGCTGAATCTTGACAGAGCGATTAAAGTCTTGCATAATTAATTCTTTGAAACACGAGTAATAGGGTAGACAGACAATACAAAACAATCACACATACCGGTATTTACAAATACAGAGTTTCATCAGCATTTGGACGATACATATAGTACATAGAGTACAAATGCCACAGTGACTATTAAATGACAAGTAGTCTCCATAAAAAAAAAAAAACTAAAAGGATAAACTGTCTGAATGCTAATGCCTCCCACTATTATGTTAACATGTATTTCAGTGAAGATATAAAAAAGAAACGTATATACTAAACCTATAAGATAAAATACAAAATTACAAATATATAAACGTGGATTGGTGCCACATCTTTGTAGTATGTGTCAAATACAGCTGACATTTACATTTAAAGATAGTCCTGTACAGAGCATGATAGCTTATTCATACTATTCAATTGTATCCACATTTGACTTTTCTTGCTGCATTTTCCCGGGTTGTCTCTGCTACTACTTACAGTGAGGTGTCAGTCTGCATCTGACTTTAAGCAGAGTCTACTCTAAATCCTTGATGTCCCTCTTGCAGGGAGGGTAATTTGCAGAGTGGCCAGTTTGGTCAAATATGTAAATACCCTTTATGTGTCTTAATTTGTCAGATATCCATGCATCAGTCAGTTTGTAGGCTGTTAAGCATGTAGAGCTCTTAATCAACAGCCATAGCGGAGTGGGTGCTGACTTTTCAGTAAGGGTTTTCTGGGAACAGGGATCTCATTCTGATACTCATGAGCATAAATTGACGGTTTCCCAATGTCACCTATCCGGCTGGAACTCATGGGGCTGTAATCCATGGACACCCCAGAGTCGGCCACTGCCATATAGGTGTATCCAGGGTCTTTGGGTGACCAGCTGTGGTTTGGATACTCAAAACTGGACTGGGATGAGAGACGCCCCGAGCCAGAGCTCTGCTTTAAGGAACCCAGGTCGGATTGGGACTCTGATGTCTTTGTCCCGGAAGCAAAGAGAACTTCCAGGGGTAGTGTCTCCTCTAAGATGTCGTCCAGATGTTCATCTCTGTGGTTGTGGCCGTTGAGGGTGACGTAGGCGTCTTGGGACTCCATTAGCGAGGCCTGGGACTGGGAGCGTGGGGCAGGTTGATGGTGGAGGGCCCGCAACTGGTCCAACAACCATTGGTCATGTGAAGTTTCCTTCCATCTCTCCATCGTTGCTGAATCCACTCTTATCAGCGTCTTCTCATCCTTCTGCTCCCCCTCCTCTTCTCTCTCATTGGCTCTGGTCCGAGCAGCCTTGGGTGGCAGAGGTGGGGTGACCAGTGGAGGGCCCAGACTGAGCTCTGAGAGGACTTCCAGTGGAGACGCACGCTCCTCGGAATAGAATAATGCTGGACTCATCCAAATGCCTCCGTTGGTTTGGCCCAACCACTCCTATGGCAAAACAATATGTGAAAGTTTGGATCATTCACCCATATCACACACATGTTAAAGATGAGAACAATCTAACAAGAAGACAAGAAGAGACAAAGTGAGCTTAATGCCATTTAATACTATCAGACTTGATTATGGATGGTGGTTGTATTGGCCGTCAATGCCAGAAAGTACAGATTTTTGCCACTTAGTATGCACTCCCACATAACCTCTGGGTGTAACGGTGATGCCATTTACACTATAACTAGAGCTGAACTCCTCCCTTACAACAAACATACGACTCTCTTGCTGACCATGTCTGGCCACTGTCAAAGTTGTTATTCACTTTCCTGACAACTTGTTTTGGTCACTTGGAGATTGATTGTTCGTTCAGAGATGTCTCCTGTGTCCACAGGGTCAGAGATCACAGATAGGCCCTCTGAACTATCTATCTAGTAAACAACCTAGCTCAAGTATTCTAAACTTGCATAGTAAGATGCATACAAAATGTATATAAAATTTCACAAAACAATATTATTAGCAAAAGGTAACTGGCTAGGTTGCATATCAACCACAACAATTATGTCATTTTAACAGTAGTACCTGAAAGTCACCACCATAAACTGAAAATAGGCCTTGGAACTTGGTCTCGGGATTTGGAATGACAGGCCAAATCTTCTTTATGAGAAACCTGCATATGCAATACAATAAAAGCAGTTACATGTCTGATATTATACAGCACAAAGGCTGATGGAGATTTGTCACCATCAGTGAATATAGTGGAATGCTGTATTTATTTTGTGTGCATGAATGGCTGACTGACCTGCGTTGGGACAGGAGTGTCATGACTGACAGCATTATGAAGAAAAGAGAGATGACACTAATCAGAGATATGATGAGCGGGTCCAGTTCTGGAGGAGAGAAAATGGCAGCCGTTGAAGAATGAGACGAAAAGAATCAAGGAAAAGATCTCCAAGGATAAATATTGTGTATGTTGTGTGTCTTTCTATTTTATTCTTAATACTATTCATCT
This sequence comes from Benthosema pterotum, assembly GCA_039105355.1. Classification (NCBI taxonomy): domain Eukaryota; kingdom Metazoa; phylum Chordata; class Actinopteri; order Myctophiformes; family Myctophidae; genus Benthosema; species Benthosema pterotum. The sequence goes on along the minus strand of CM076965.1, from coordinate 25,327,772 downwards.
TCTTTATTTAATGTTAATATGTCACTGTTTTTTTGCATATTCTTTTTATTAATTATTTATTTCTTCCCCCACCAGTGGTAGTAGGCAGAATTTTGCATCATGTGACAATGACCACCAAAAAGGTTTTCACACATTACCTGTAGTTAGCCTCCCAAAATTGTGACCAGTGCTTTTTCGTATTACTTTGTGTAGGCGATAGAAACATTAAGAAAATGTGCTAAGATGAAAACATAACATTAAGAAAAGTTATCTATGGCTGCTATACCTGCCGGTAGAGTGTCCATAAAAATGGGATCGGTCCAAGCACTCCAGTAGCCGTCATAGCTAATCCCGTCCCCTGGCTTGACACGGACCCGCACCTTGTACTGGGTACCTGGCTCCAGATCTCTCAGGACCAGCTCTGGTTCGTCCACCTGTACCACCTGAAGGGATTAGAATGCAATGTGTAATAATCTTCAACTTCTTGATCATAAACAGAAAAGTAACCAATATTGAAAAATAGATGGATCAGAGCCGTATGCATGCAGTGATTGCTTGTCTTTAACAATTGCCACTAATACAAGGTTATGATCTGGTAAATTATCCAGAGTGCCATGTACATTATAACTGGGGTGCCCGCCACCTCAAAAAGGTTTGTCAACAGAGACCAAAAAGATACATTTGTTGTAACCAAAACTTACAAAAATACTGTAAAATATATACTATTCACAGGCTCTTAAAGCAATGCATTTTAAGCTAGTAGATAGGCTATTTGCTTAGTGTCATCTATACAGTAGGCCTACCTGTCCCACGTGGCTCTCTGCTGTGGTATAGTGGACCTCGAACACCATGAGGTTTTCCAGGTATTTGAGAGTAGGAGGCACCCAGCGTACCCTCAGCTGGCCCTGCTGGTCTGTGGTGTTTACCCTCACATCAGCAGGAGGGTCTGGCAGAACTGGCATGCAGATAGATCGGGAGAGATGGTTAGATTGGATTTGGAGGGAAATTGCAAAGATTAAGTATGCTGAATGATGACCCCTGATGTACCGCCTCCAATAGATTTAATCTAGAGGAATGTAGGTCTATGTACACTTTTAGAAGAAGCATGTGCTCCAATGACATTGTTTAAATCAGACATAGCAAAATTATTTGTATTTTTAAAGCTTGTTTTCACCTGCTGCAAGATGAAAGTGAAGACTGAACCCCAGAATTTCTTTATGTGAGAAATGACAATGTGTGGAATTAGAAATTGAGGGAATACAGTACTGGTACTGTATTCCCTGTACTGGCCGGTACACATAAAATATGGAAGACTTACTGATGAGCTCGATAGAGATACTGCGGTTGTAGATCTGGACTCGGTCCTTATACACTTTGACTTCCATGGGGACAAAAAGCTTTGGCTTGTTAAGTTGACACATAAAGATCCTCTTGGCACCGACAGTAGGGAAGGTCTTCACTGGACACGTGCCACTCATGTTCTCTCGCCTGCAGGACATTTTGACAATCTTGTCAAATGGGATCTTATGTGATCTGCACAATAAGTACTTTTGGTATTTGAAATACATTTTGATGCCAATACCCTTTTGCTTTTACTCAAGTAAATTTTGAACACCAAATTCGAAGGCTAACAAACTATTTCTATCAATAATGGGGTATTGATGCTTTTAGTTAAAGTAAAGCTTGTGCTGTGTTAAAGCAAAGGTTTGTGCTGTGATGTTAACACTGACTCTCATGGTGATTGTTCCCCAGGGACATCCTTGAAAGGAACAATCACCATGATTGATCGATGATGTTCGATGTATCACGTTTACTCCATGGGGTTCACCATTAAACCTCCTGCATGTTCAACCAGGGTTCCAGCACGAGACTCACCTGTAGGTGTATATGAAGGTGTACTGATCAGCAGATCCAGCTCTCTCCTCGTCCTCCACCCAGAAGCAGGTGAGGTACACTAAAGTCTCAGAAAAGCACCTAAGACCCGCTGGCTCCTCTTTCAGTAGTAGGGACACTGGGTGGGGGAAGGCCATACAGTAAGTGTATGAACTGTAGCCATATACAGCACATACATGTGTAATGCAAGGGCTACATGCTGAAGTTAGATGTGAGTTGGCTTTTCAGAAGAAAATAACGGAAAAAAACTGAGGGCCTTATCCCTGAATATCATCTGTATACTATTTCCGAATACATAATTAAAAAAAATAAAATAGCTAATCTGCAGACCCACATTGTGAGCTTGTAGATGAACTATTTTAACCTTTGTTTCTCTCAAAAATGTAAAATATAAAAATAACAAAAATAAAGGCCCTCAGTATCCAAAAAATGTCCTAATAAAAGGTCATAATAACACTGTTAAGACCTGTTTATTATTGAAATTTAAACTGCTTGTTTACGGCATTAAATTATCCTACCTTTCTGTTCAAAATGCGCTCTCTGATGCGTGGAGGTCGTTTCTGCACAAAATATCATGCAGAAAACCAACAATTGACTCAGATGTACATAATACATTTTTACTCCTTCTCCGTGGTGATTCATAGCTCTGTGAATGAAGTTGTCCCTCTAATGTCCACCTCTTCATCCCCATGCAGCGTGCAACCTGCCCCGAGCGTCTGTTTTCTCCTTTACGGCGCTTGTTTTGCAGATACCATGGATGTGTACTCTTTTTCGCGCGTGTACCAAAGGAGATAAGCCAAACTGTTTACTATAACACAGACCAGCATGTAAGCAGAGCAGAGGTGGAGCCAGTTTTTAGTGTTACATTTACTACTACACAGCGCGTGTTGTTTGTGGGAGGGAATTTACGCACGCCACTCATTGATGTCGAAGCGCCGCGCGTAATGCGCGTCGTGGACATCCAATCCCAAAGACCTGCTGTCAACCGAGCACTGGCTTTCAAGCGCAGAAAGCAACGCGATTTAAACAGATCAGCAAATAAATGCGCAAAAAATATCTAAATGCATATGTTATATTTATATCAGTAGGCTATAGCTTAACTTATCCATGAACCGAAAAGTCAAGCATGTAGGCTAAAGGCAAGTAGGCCCGCATAGAGACAGCAAGGTAGGCCTACAGGCGCACTCGTACACCTCAACTAAAGAAGACTCAAACGGTTTCTTATCTCCAAACAGCAGCCATAATGTTGTAGCTGGAGCTGTGTTATCTGTGCTGCAGGCACAGCTGTCACTTAGCCTGTCCGCGATAAGCAAGGGGGCGTTGGAGACCCATCCCCATTCCCCAAATACGCATAAAAACCATGCTGTTTGAATTCCAAGTTCAACGTTTCATCATCATACGGTGTATCTCTTGGAAGCTCACGTTCACGTCCGAGTTCTCATTAAAGTCACACGACGATGCTGATGAAACCATTGGTGACATTCAAACAAGATGAGCCGCTTGGTGAAACGCTCATTTTAGATTGCATGCATGGAGGTTCCGTCATTTTTGAAATTCAGGCCAACCGACTTGTAGGTGCTGTAGGTAGGCATAGGCCCAACAGCAGGAAAAGAGGGGCTGCAGGGAGAGCCAGCGAAATCCAAAAGCGACCTCGCCCGCGGGCGCCCGGTTTCAAAAGCGGGCGCCCGCTTTAACAAAAACGGGCGCCCGGTTTCACAAAAACGGGCGCCCGTTTCACAAAAACGGGCGCCCGTTTTCAAAAGCGGGCGCCCGTTTTCACAAACTAGGTTATGCCTAAACCTAACTCTAACCCTAAACTTAACCTCAGTAAACCTATGCCTAAACCTAACCTAACCCTAACCATAACCTTTTGAAAAGGGCGCCCGTTTGTGAAAACGGGCGCCCGCTTTTGAAAACGGGCGCCCGTTTTCAAAAGCGGGCGCCCGGTTTCACAAAAACGGGCGCCCGTTTTTGTGAAAGCGGGCGCCCGCTTTTGAAAACGGGCGTCCGCGGGCGAGGTCGCTTTTGGATTTCGCCCCTGCTGGATGCAGGAAATAGTCGCGGTCGGCGGTGGACAGTGGCAGTGTGGTTTCTCCGATAATACAATAACAAAAGCTCTGGCATAAGGGCAAAGTTGTGAGGAAGGAAGGATACAAGGCCATACATCATGTGTCAAATGTGTGTGTGCGCGTGCGCGTGTGGCAAGTGTTGCAATATCTCCAGTGACATGATTGCAATAAATAGGTAGTCTCTTTATTTTCCCTTTTATGAGTGTATCCTTTATTATCATAAACATATTTCAATATATTAAATTCAATATATTATATTAACTTTCTAATAATGTTGATGCCTAAAACAGAAAATAAACACCTGAATGACAACAAGCAGATTCCACCCTCTTTTGGTAGCAAAAAGTCACTAATCTTGGATACAACACAGCATTACAACCAGGCTAAAGAATAGAGACTTATCAAAATCACAATAAATGATAACATGTGTCTCTTGATTGACATTTCCCAGGTGTGATATGCTGAGCTGTTTGGGGACAGTGAGTGACTCAGTGCATCTTCATAGGTACAGAGTACAGACAGTATATGCACCATCAGCAATGTTGAAACTCTGTTTCCAAGCTGCGGTAAAGGTAGGAAAGCGGTGCAAGCTGCTATCAAAAAGCAATCATGGGTATATATACATGCAGTCATGTACAACTACACTAATACAGAGACTGTTACTGTTACTACTTCATATGGTTGAAATCTCTGTCCTTCAAGACAACAACAAAAATAACCGTGTGTCACACATTGTGGAGTGATGGCCAGTGGAGATAACATGATCATATCAGCCATCTTCTACTTGAAACAGAATATCAGTGGTCAGCAGGACACGCAGGCAGGAGAGATAATTGGCCTTAACCACTGGAGGGTGACCGGTATTTGGCAGGTTTGACCCAGCCCAATGGTTCTGCAGAAGGTACATTGGGGATGGCAACGTTTGGCTGCTATTACAGTAAGGCTCTTAAAGTCCACATGACAACACAAACCGGCAGTCAGTACAGTAGTAACCAAAATATGTAGACACACAGTATGAAGAAGAAAATGGCACTGTAATACGAGAAGAGACATGCGGGGGGGTATTCACACATCTTCATATCAGCATCTCTACTGACAACTTTTCCACACTGTCAAATCCTCAGTGTTATTTTAACTCTGATATTTGTACACTCCCAAGTACATACATTCTTACTGAGGATGTCAGTGTGTGGCTAGCAACAGAACTTTGTAACTGAAATCACGATTAAGGAGGATTTCACTGTGCAGTGTCATTTACAATTACCATTGATTAATATTACGATCAAGTTCTAGACAGTGAAAAGCAGATTGTCTTCATCTAAGCAGTATAACAAAACATTTTTACAGTATTATGATAAAAAGTAACAAAGCCATTTAACCATATCCAGTGACATTTAGAATCAGAGCAATTTGTATGTGCCATTTGAATGGCACTGCAGTTTTTTACAGTTGAGACTTTGATATTTCTCACTCACAAGCGTTCTCCCCTTTCTGCCTTTGAGTATATATCAACATATACATTTTGCCAGGCTATAGTAGGCACAGCATTGATTGTTGTTTTGCATTGTGAAGGAAGCAGCCTTGTGGAGAGTTTGGTGCAAGGACGAACAATGAACATGGTTCTGTGGAACAATGGACATGGTTCTGTGAAACAATGAACATGGTTCTGTCCAGGGCACATGAGTGAACTGTATCAGTGTCACAAAGGTTTAACTGAAAACAGGACAGGAAGCTCCCCACAGGTTGCAAGCTTGCTATTTTTGGCATGGGGCCCCATCCTATGGCAGAGTATACTGTACAGTAATTTAGGTATTAGGTACACCAGCCCAATGTCTTCTTTTGTTGTACTGCTTTCCTCGGACGTTCTGAAAAACAGCGGGCCATAAGAGCAGCAGTGACATTTGAAGGAGGGGATGAGCATTGCTTGTACACAGAACTGACTAACCTGATCATAATAATTACTGTCTTAAAAACAAATTATCCTACCCTACAAGTGATTTAGATTAGAACCTACAGTATACAATTACATTATATACTAACATCTAATAACAAGAAAATACAGTGGGCAAAGGCAGCACTTCATTCTAAAAAATAATTTGAACGTAGAAAGGTACAGTGAAACACTGATTACTGAATTTTGCTCTTGTTGTGCTGATTATGTTTAAGGACCTATTTGGACCTTTTAGTTGGAAATAAGGTGAATTCTGACCGGTAACCAATATTCTATTCTCCATTTATAAAAGCTTGTTATAGTACAGACATTGAGGATTCCACAGCCCAAACCAAGAAGACCAGGCAGTTACACTATGAATTCTGAAGTTCTCCAGGGTACAACTGAGAAAACAGTACATGTATACAGTAATTATAATCATTGCAACTACAGTACAACATTTGGCGTCTCTAGCTGCTAACTAATCAAACAAGCATTTTTCTTCAAAATTAAAGCCTTGAAAGGTCTGTAACAATAAGTTTTAAAATGCAACACATAGGGCTGAACAGGCAAGGCAGTCAAAGTGTGGATGAAGGGTTGTGTTCAGACTACAGTGTTGCAACATCTTCTGAAAGCGGTGTTTGTTTGTGTGAGCGCGTGTTTGTGCGTTGGCATGAGAGAAAGAAGGGGTGAGAGACGGAGGAATAAGAGCCAAGAGGGAGATGGAGACGGATCCTACGGTGCCTCCAGCATGGCCCTGTACTCCAACCAACACACCATCGTCGGTATCCAGTCCTCGCTGCACAAGCAACTCCTAGACTAAAGTACACAGTACCCACTAAATTGGCGATAAAATAGAAACATTTAACAGCTGATGACTTTGCGGAATCAATTCAAGTTTGAGGCACAATAAAAAGGTCTGTTCTTTGTGCATGTGTGTGTGTGTTGGGGGTGTAGGCAATTGGAAAGAAAGAGTAGGGTACTAGGGTTTAACATGAACAGCCTCCCTGGTTCTCTGGAGGTAACTCGTGTAGGCCTTGGCCCCTGTGGTTGGACATGTGGTTGTTTCCTTCTGCCTCCATGGTCTCGTTCATCTTCTCACAGATGATGTCTACTAAGCGTTCAAACACCTGCTTCACGTTGATGTTGTCCTTGGCACTGGCCTCGAAGAATTGAAAACCTGAGGGTGATGGTAAAAGGAATGATAAAATTAAATGTAATGTACCTTGTACATGGTCATGGCACAGTATTCGCAATTTCTGTGACTTTTTTTTATTATGTCATGGCAGTTATTTGACATAAATACTATTTACAATATATGTATAAGCTATTATATTGGATTTATATGGCTGGCGTAGATAACACCACATTAGCTTTTGGCACAGTACTGCTAGCTTTTAAGAACATATTGTGTACATTCAGATTAACTGAAAATGGCCCTTCATATCACTGAATTTGGAAACTTGATGTGCCTTTAAATTTTAAGCAATAATGTAAAAAAACATATGAAGGATAACACATGAACACATTAAAAACTTTGTATTCTGTGGAAATATTTTAAATATGAATATTTATCCCCAGTATACTGTATATCAGGAAACCAACATGCAGTGTACATGTACTGTAGGTATCAAGTAGTGTGTTTCACAGTGATGCGTCCTTCCTCACCTAGTTCTTCTGCTAGCCTCTGGCTGTCCTCTGTAGGCACCAGTCTGTCATCCTCCATGTCACACTTGTTGCCCACCAGGATGACCTGAGCATTGTCCCAAGAGTAGGTCTTAATCTGTGTCGCCCTGCAGTATGAACAAAGAAAGGGAGTGAGTCAAGAGAGCACTGTCTGAACAGTCCAATATCTATAGAAGGCCTCCAGTGTGTGTCACACGTGGTACAAGTGGCTAAAACAACCACTTGTTTTTCATGCTGTTCACCCACCAGTCTTGTACTGCATTGAAGGAGTCTTGGTTTGTGATGTCATACATTAGCAGGAAGCCCATAGCTCCCCTGTAGTAGGCTGTGGTGATGGTACGGTACCGTTCCTGCCCTGCCGTGTCCTGAAAGCACACAGAGAGGGAGAGAGAAAGAGAGTTGTGTTAAGCTTCTGTACTGCAAGCTCTATACTTCCATAAACAACATAGTGTTTGTCTCCTCATCTCTTTAGTAATGAAAAAGAAAGTGCATTTTCAGGTCAGGTAGGCAGCTATTAATTTCAGGAGAAAAAGCGTAAATAGAACATGTGATCTACAAAGTGAAATCGTGGCAAAGCAAGTACTGTACATGAGCAAAAAGGGAAAAGAACAAACAAACAAGAATGTTCTATTTTGATCCACAAGAGGGCGACAGTCACCACACAGTCCACACTATGGCCAGAGTTTCATAGCTCGGTGGTTTTCAACCAGTGGTCCTCCTGTTCTAAATGTTTAATAAGGGCCCTGGTCCACCTTATCTAGCTTACTGATAAGGCTCCAATAATATGAACGTGGCCTTTGTGTACATTGTACACACAAATGAAATTTCTTTTATGTATTTGTGGTACAGATGGTTGATTGTGCAGCATCTTTACCACAGATACATTATGCAAACACGAGAGAGGAGCGAGCTGTAACAGTTGACCAGATGTTCAACAGTTAAAGGACACCAAAATGAGTCCAGACACTAAGGCAACAAAATACCATGCAACAAAAGAGATCAAATCTGTAGCTAAAATAGGATTACAGTGTGACTCAAACATGTGAAATGAATCGCCTCATGTCTAGTTTACTGTAAATACTACCAAATTACTTTGGAAGGCGATGGTTGAACGGGTAACAGGTACAAAGGAAACAAAAGGTTGCAGGTCTGATTTCCGACTTGCAGACCCTCTGAGGTTGTGCCCCTCAGAAAGAACCACCATCTCCATTATCCACAATTACAGCTTACACCACGGTAATGTCTAACCAAAACAACCAACTACCTATTAAAAGGGGAACCCCAACCATTTTCAACATTTTTCCTGACAATGTACAAATGTGACCTGTTAGGGTCCATTTGGTTCCATTTGTACAGTCGCAGAAAAAATAGGTTCTATGTTGTAAAAGACAAATCATTAACATGGTTGTTAATGATTGTTTTCAGACCTCCATTTTTAGCAATCTTTTGTGTTAGACTGTGGAAAAGCTGCTTCTCCTGTCCTCAAGCCCTTGGATACAGCTTATCATTCTGCTCTGTGATTTGTATCTGGTGAACATTATAGGACTCATCACTGTATCCCATGTGATAAGAATGGCTTGGCTTTCCTTGGCCAACAGGCAAAACAAACACTGGTACTCAGTTTATTTGTAGGGCAATTGATGGGACTTTAATTTAGCATTGTATATTAAATCTGTAACATATAGGTAGAACACGCTCCATGTGACTGGCTCACACCCCCCAGTAAACACAGAAGTGGGAAAAACAGTTTAATGCCCCGACTACTTGGAATGACCTGCAGCAAGATTTGTTCTCCCATAACACACAGTAAGTTCAAAACTACAGTAGATTGCAGACCAGAAGTGTCTGCAAATGCTTAATTTAAACTGTTGTATCACACACATGATAAGGAAAATGTTTCTGTTTTGTTGTAATCATTGAGGTGAATTGTAAATATTGAGTGAAACTGTATTGTGATTGTGATGCATATAGACAAATGAATGTCCTTCCTCCTGCTTGCCTCATTCAGTACCCAAAGGAGGATAAATACACGCGGAATGGGTCTGGTCTGGTATTACAGAGTCAATTAGGGCGGAACTATAGCTGTGCTGACCTGGTTAGAATATCACAGGAAATCTTAAGTGCATATTGTGTTTGATGTCAGAGTGGACAGTTTAAAAATGGTAATAATGGATGCTAATGTGAACACAGTAACACAAACACACACACACTTTTTTTCTTCTCTCTCTTTTTTTTTTACAGTCAAACACACAAAGCAAACAGGCCCGACAGGTGAGGGGTAAGAGTTGGCAGGGAAACTATCCAGGCCAAGCCCCCCTGCTCACAGTTACTTGGTAACCTGGCTTGGCCCTCATTTGCATCAGCGTGTGTGTGAGTGTGTTTCCTTTACTATTCCCACCCTCACAGTGAGGAGGGGGAAAAGAAGGGAGGAGGGTGTTGTCCAGGTAACCAACCATTGAGATTTATGAATGTTCCATAATAGCTAGCCTAAGAGTGTTCAGAGTGGTCAGCCCAAAAATGATCCATCTCTCGTTTCTGAGGACGATTCAGAGCACTTTCACTTTGTAAAAGACAAGCCAGCCGGACATTTGGGAGAGTGCACAAAGAGTGTCCGGAAGTAAGCCAATTTATTTCCCCTCAATCTAATATCCTTCGACTGTCTAACCTGCTGGGTGCCTGCCTGTCAGCGGCCATTTCTGTTTCGCACAAGCATGACATATGCTTTCTCCTATGCAGAAGACGTGATCAAATATTTGGCAGCGTAATGGAACTTCTAACCAAATAGACTGCCCTCCAGACCAATGAGAGCCAGCTAAAGCCAGTAAACAAAGGTAGGTCCTGAAGGCATATTCATGATGACAGTGGGGGTTTAAACAGGGTCATTGACGTCACATGGACGGCAATATTTATGCATGCATCACTTGCTTTCATGTCAGCTGCCTAAACAAAGCCACACACCGTGGCCAAAGATCCTGCCCAAGCGCAAAACCATGTGTGGGATCAGTGTGCATCTATGATGTCTGTATGTGTATTTACCATCATTACAGAACCATGCTTCTGTGTGTCTATGTCTGTGTATTTGCCAACATCACAGAAAGAATGTCTATGATGTCTGTGTATTTGCCAACATTACAGAAACATGCTTCTGTGTGTCCATGTCTGTGTATTTACCAACATTACAGAAACATTGTCTATGATGTCTGCGTATTTGCCAACATTACAGAAACATGCTCCCGTGTCAACATCAATGCTGTGCTTTTGTATGTTTAAGGGCAAAGCGGTGTGCTATCAGACCATAGCATGGTTTCCTTGACACACACAAAGGGAGTCTGGCAGCTGGGACCTGTCACTCATCAACAACATCCGTTTTCCTAAAGGCCAGGAGGAGAAATGTCCAGCAGACGGACAGGTGTTTTAACAGGAGCGAGAGGGCTTTGGGCTGACCTCTCTTAGGCATTCAGTAATCAGTATGTACCTGTAGTTGATCATTAACACTGCACAGCTTGACATAAATAAATATACCTGTAAGGTAGGGCACATTAAGACATGTTTGCTGCTCCCACACCCTCTAAATAAACTGTTGCCATCATATCCTCAACACGTCCACCGCCAGCCAGACACTGATAGGGAACTTCCTATGGCTGCTGGACTAATAGGAAATACCAGGGTCTTGTATCATCAAGCCCTAGAACCAGCCTGTGGTGACGTCTATTTCACATACATCTAAGCATGGAGAGTAATACGCTCAGCATTTTCTTTCCAGATAAAAGCTCTTAACAGCCTAATTATCCTGGGTGGGCACATACAGTTCTGCAACCATCCTGTTTTGTGCTGCTTATTATTCACACTTCCTCAGCCTATAGCAAGAGATGAAAGCTCAAAGTGATGCGTCCTTAGCTTGAAATGTGTTTTGGTGTGGGTGGCTCCATGGTTGATTCTTCCCAAACACTAACTAATATGGCGACTTAGAAATGTTAGGCCAATCCACTAGTTTGTTTATTATAAAATAGTATGTTTAGTTCATGCATGATTAGGATTTGCCACATCAATAAAACAAATGTGCATTAAACTGAAGGTATTGAGCAAGGACATCCATTGCCATAGGAATGTTTAACAAAATAACCGCAATTGCAGATGTACATGCTCACAATGCATCACAATGGGCGTTGAGCTTGAGTTTACAGATCTGATGGGGTCATGATGAATTAACATTCTTCCCAATCAACACTTCAATATCTAGAACTTAGTATATTGGCCATGGAAGAGAACTATCCCAGGCTGCTACTACACTGTAGTAAAATAAAAAGGCAAACTTTGGCAACACATTCATTACAACAGGCGGCTTATGAGCTAAGGGAGGATTTATATGCACACGCTGAAATCCCCAGTGATGAAACTGAAAGAGTGACTCATCGCTGAATTAAATGGTAATTTGAAGTACTGAACATACTGTGCAAATCTCTCACTGAATTAACATTACAACCTAGTATCAATGCTGGATGAACCCTAAAGAGAGCCAGCAAAAGCAATGGCTTGGAATTGTCTGCATTGATTACCAGACCAGAGAGTAGAGTTTTCCCTTTATTTGGTATGTCTAATCAATCTCCTTTATGGATGAATGTGGACTTGGAGGAGATGGTAGATGAAGAGAGGGCTCCTTTGAAACCATGAGAAAGCCAGTTAAAAGTGTTACCATCTCATCAGCTTTCTCCAAAGTCTGATACTACTAGGAGCTTTCTGGGTCTCAAGTCTACGATATCAATTTGGAAATTAAATGACCTGGTCATTCTGACAAATCATTCTGCCAACATGAATATAGTGTACCGTACACACATTTTTACAGCAACAGGAACAATCAATGGATCTATCAGAAGATTAAAATAAATTTGAAAAAGCTGGGCTCTCATTCCAGATATTCAAAAATCTCAAGTAGGTTTAAGGATAAGGTAAAGCAGTGACTAATATAGGGACAATAAGCTCTATTGCAGCCTGACAATGCGTTATCGGTTTAAGTCCTCACTCCTGAACCTGATGGACAGCTGCTCCTCTCTCCCTCTCTTTAAGAGGGGGTGCCGTGATTTTTGTATTTTTTCCAATTTTGTACATGTTTAAGAGGTGACAGTGTGTAAATAGACCCCTTGGTGTGTTTTTTTTATGTGCAATGATGTCTTGCCTTTGTATTTAGGGTTTCTTCCTGGGGGCTGAACCTTTCCAGTCAAACGTGCCAATGAAAAAAACTTCAATGTGACATCACGTCCTCAGCCCCTTCCCTAACTCCTCCCCCTTTATCATGCAACTAAAGCTGTGGGTGTGGCTTCAGTCCAGGTGGATCTCCACCCATTACCACCCACCAGGCAAACCAGGCATACTTAATGAACTGGAAGGGAGGAATCATAAAAATGACAGTTTGACAAACACTGTACACTTTTTGGGAAAGAATCTTACTTTTCATATAACATTAATACCTGATGATCATGTTTTAGGATAGAAAAAATTCATGGCACTCCATCTTTTACTGTGTGCATCATTAAATCTGCCTTATGTTGGTGCTATAACAGCCTCCACTGCACAGTGCATTTTATATGTATATAGCGCCTTCATCAAAGGCATTTTACATAGATTGTGCATGACATTAACCCATTCACACACACATTCATACACTTATGGCAGCGGAAACCATGCAAGGTACCTACTAGCACATCAGGAGCAATTAGGGGTTCAGTGTTTTGCTCAAGGACACTTCGACACTAACTCTGGGGAGGTTACCATCCGGTGACTCTACCCCTGAGCCACTGAGGACCATGCCTCTCCACTGAGCTCCCCTTTCCAAGTGATTTGATGTCAGTAGTACATATTGGCCTAAAATGTACAGTGTGTTGCAGTCAATACTGATGAAGAAATCCAAGATGCTCGATCACTGTTTAAATTACTAACCATGTCAGATGTCAGACTCTTCTAATGGCAACTACACTGATGCATACTCACCAACCGCACACGCACACAATGCGCACACACATGCACACATGCAGTTGGGCAGGTTTGGTGTCTTGCTCAAGTTAACAAAACCAGGAACCTTCAGAGTCCCAGACTGCCACTTAACCTCCACTTCAATGCCTCCTGAAACCAAACTTCCTCTTCGTCTGCCACATATGTATGCGATGGGTGATCTGATCATGTATTTATCTCATCAAAATTCCACCCTACAAATTGTTATCATCTCACTCACCCAAATCTGTAGCTTGATCCTCTTGTCGTTGCGGAAGACTGTCTTGACCTTGAAGTCGATGCCCACCGTGCTGACAAAGGCTGAGGTGAAGGAGTCGTCTGCGTAGCGGAAAAGGAACGACGTTTTACCCACACTGCTGTTGCCAATGATCAGCAGCTTGAACATGTAGTCAAAGTTCTGGTCGGCCGCGTCCTTCTGGGATGGCTGCTGCTGGAGTCGTGAGTCATTTGATGCCATCTATAAGGTAGAAAGCAATGTAGGATTAAAGCCTAAGGCTAAGTTAGGCTAAGTTATTGCTTTTGTTTATGTCAGTGGTTTTCAACCTTTTTGACACCAGGGCCCACTATTCATTCAGAATTTGAACCGTGGACCACCATTTGATGACATTTTAGCCCCACAGACCCCAAAAACAAAGCAAAAGATTTATTTTGCTTTTGTCCACAATTCCATCCTGGATTTCAGAAACAAAACAGGCAAACATACAGATTAAAATGACCATTAATCTTCTACATTCTCTAGTTGTGTAGACTCTCAAGAGTGTAAACATGAAACCAAATTGACCCGCAAGGATCCGTTTGGTTTCATTTTTACACTCTCAAAGAGTTACATCTGGTTAACCAACGGTCCATCATTTAGCTGGGGACCAACTGGAACTCTCTCAAGGACCACTGGTGGTCCACGGATCACTGGTTGAAAAGCCCTGGTTTATGTCATTCAACTACCGTATTTTAAAGAAATACATTGCTTTAATGTATTAATGTATCCTAACGCAGCAAAACAAGTTGTGGAACTTTTGGCCTAAGTGTGAAAGGCCACCAAAGTGAGTAGGCTTCATTCGCTGGGGATGATGAATCCCAGAACAATCCAGCCGGTAGTTTGAGACTTGATCTGGAACAAAATGTCAGGCTGGACAGATGGACACACACACTGCCAGGCACACAAACAAACAGACACTGCCAGCCTTAGATCCCACTCATCCTAGCCATTAGTGAGCCTAAAGGCAAAACTTCTGTTTGAATTTATATTCTGACTGAAAGGGAAGCTTTGCCAATGACCACCTGCCTCGCCTCTTAATGAGAAGCATTCGTTTAAGCCTCCTCTCTCCCCGGGGCCAGTATACGATGACATGCTATCAGGCCTTTTATCAGGCATCTGAACAATGGGAGGAGAGAAAACAACCGACAGCTTGGGGTTTGGACTGTGGAGCATCTCCCCAAATCTACTCCCATTGTCCATCCTCCCTACAGCTGTGCTGGGAGGATGATTGATCAGATACAGTTGATCATTCACAGTAGCAAAGCCCTGCCTCTCTCTTTCTCTGACTTCTACATTTTGGCCCACTGTGCTTACAATAGTATTAATAGTATTTACTTGAGCCTATATTTTCAATGCTTTTCTATTTTTACTCCACTATATGTATCTGGCAGCTTTGCAGGTTTACTTTGTATATATGTTGCATCTAATTCCTGATGAATGATTGAAAGACGAAAACATGTGTAAAATAACACAGCAGATGCTGATCATGCCTGACGATTCCTGTGTCCTTCGGCAACCCAAGATGTTGAAAGAGCCATTTTAGACCCAAAATTAAATTCAAAATCTGTCTGGAGCCGCACTTTATTATTATTATTTATTCCTGAGAGTGTGCAAATGTGAACCAAATGGACCCTGGCGGGTCCATTTCATTCCATTTGCAAACTCTCAGAAAAAAGGTCCTCAAAGAAAAATGGTGAAACAACCTTTCTTCAGAAATGGAGTTTCTAAAAAAATAAAGGAGTTTTACAGAACTCCATTTCTAGTCCACACAACATCTCTAAGGTATATTAATGACATAGTAAACTGAGTAACCTTTGAAAATGGGTGGTTCAGATTGAAAGCTCCACCTCTGATAACTGCTGGGCTTTTTTGACATGGCCAAATGCTACTTTAACTGGCAACTGTCAGACAGCGCAACGCGTTTTGGGTGACTGAAATGTTTATATTATTTTGGTGTGGATCACCCCAGTGTGTGTATGTAATAATGCTACAGCCACTAAGCCACTAGGGCTGTGTTCTGGAGCCGCATGCGGCTCCTGAGCCGCAGGTTGCTGACCCCTGTGTCCTTAGAGGCAAGCAAGTGTGCCATGACTTTTATGACCTTTCTTTCTTTTTTGTTAACAACATGAACATACCATGACTATTCCAAAATAGCTGTTCTTGTAATTTTACTTTTGGGGCTTTTAAATGTTTTGAAGCCCGTCGTTTTGTACTTTTACTTCACACTTGCTTCCCCTTAACC
Source organism: Benthosema pterotum (assembly GCA_039105355.1). Lineage (NCBI taxonomy): Eukaryota > Metazoa > Chordata > Actinopteri > Myctophiformes > Myctophidae > Benthosema > Benthosema pterotum. Next base: position 25,311,711 of record CM076965.1, on the reverse strand, counting down.
TAAGAGGTGTCATTTCTACATTGCAATATTTCTTCTAAAGATCTGAGCAACTTGTTCCTTCCACCACTAGCTCTCTGGTGCAGCTCGTCTCCGTGGAGACAGGCCTACTAACAGACCCCATTAGTGGTCAGGCCGGAATGGGCTCACTCCACTGGGCAGATGGGAGATCTCTACACAGTACCACACCCTCGAGGGCTATGGAGAAATGAGTGGAGAGGTGGCACAGTGTTAAACTCTCTCTCTCTCCGTGTCTGTGTGTCCATGTTTATTCTTACTGCAGTTAATTAGCATGCATGTGTGGGGGACAATATAATGTGTGATAATCTATATGACTGAAATGTGTTCTGTTGTAATGCGAGTTGCCCCAGATAATCGTCTGTTAACATACAGTAATTTAACGTAAAACAAAGTCAGAAATGACACTAGATATTCTGCTCAACAACTGTGGTTAGCAAAAAAGTAATGGCTAGGTAAATAAAAATAAGACAAAAACAACACTATATAGGCCAGTCCTGCCTTCAAAAAGAAATACACAACATAAATCTGGTGATATCTTTAAAAACAAATCCTCTCTGTATGATCTTATCACATGACAAACCAGGAATATTCACATGTTTCAAACAATGAGACCATCTATGAGAATTGGTGTTGCAGTCAAAGCTGAAAGGCTCTCTCTCTCTGCATAACTTAAACCCAACGTAACTCCAGTCACATGTCTTTTGCATTTACAGAGCCGTTCAGGGACTCTCAGGCAAATCTAAAGACTTTATTAGTCTTATGTACACATGCACTTTTCCTCAACGATCACTTTAGTTCGACTTTATAATTCCCATAAGTTGTGATGTCCTAGTTTGGGGTTGTTAAAATGTGATGCATCATCTCACACACACACACACACACACACACACACACACACACACACACACACACACACACACACACACACACACACACACACACACACACACACCTGTCATTTTAAAATATTTGAGGTATGGAGGCATGATATTTTGAAAGTGTAACAATAAGACTATTTAGATTAGCAGAATTCAATGAGCAGAGAGGGATAATAATTAAATAGTGTGTTTGGGGCACAAAACCAAACATCTGCCAGCCTAGTGCCACTTTCCCATCTGTGAAGGAACAGAATAGACTTCACTCCCATTGTCATTCCAAATGATCCTCAATGAGTCCACAGGGAAGCCACTACCCATTTCTACAGTAGAGCACCTGGAGTAGCAGTGTCTTCTCTCTCTCAGTAGAATAAATAATGTTAATTTAATTTCATGAATGGGGCCTGGAGGTTGAGTACTATAGTACTGGTACTGTTTGTTTGCTGAGCCCAGCAGACAGGCTGCCTGCACAGGATATTATTACTCTATTGATTAGTTCGCAGCTGTCACTTCTGTTCTGTTCATTATCTTAAGACCTACTAGGCTACTAAAGATGTTAAAGCAGGGGATTTTACTATTACATAAGAATTCAACTTTAACACCACACACTCCCAACTTATTGACAAACTAAATAATAAAATGCTGCGATTAATGTTAGCCAAAAGAGAACAGACAGACTTCATCTAAGTGTTATCAACAATAATTTTGTAAACCAGAAACATCATTGAGATGCAACAAAAGGTGAGACGGTTGGGGTTAATTATTTTATTATAGCCTTTATCTAAATTATAGCTTTATGATAGCCTTGTCTAGATGCAGCTCCCCATATTATCCAACGTTAATGGGATCAAATTAGATGACTTGTTCGTGGAGACTGAGGAAGTCGGAAGCAGTTGTATTCTGACTATAACCGAGGGGGAGAAGAAAAAAAAAACACGAAAAAACAGTGAAACTTCGGTCAAACTTACCTTCCTGCCCGAGAAGGAAATGTCCTATCTTGATGATCTATAAGTTCCCACTAGTACACTACAGTACACTTGAATTGTACGAGGCAACGTGCGTGTTTCGGTTCCCTGGTCTGCCGTCGTTCGTTGTCGAAGAAACGACCACCTGGAACGATCTCTCTCTCTCTCTTCCTCGTCGCACCCCTCAGTCCACTCCACACACAGACTCAGCCAGAGGTCTGGAATGGATATGATCCCGGATCTGAGTTGTGTACAGAGCGTCAGTCACCCACTGTGGTGAGACAACGGCCGTGCGGACTCTACTAGTACTAGTGCAGGCAGGGCAGGTAGCAGCGGCTCTAGCTGTCTGTGACTGACACGGGTCTGTATTTACACTGAGTCAGTGTGTGGAGTGGCCTCCCCAGGCTAATATTATGATCCAGCCATCAACCAACTGGAGTGGAGAGGGAGGATCTACAAAACAAAAGCGTATACACGTGCGTGCATGTACGCGCAGCCTAAATGGGAGTAGGTATCCTCGCCCCTTCTCTCTCTCACGCCCCCCCCCCCACACACACACTGTATTCAGGGTTGCCATTGATGAAAGCAACATGCAACATTTCCACCAGGACATGAATTCCCTAAGACAACTATGATATGGCAAAATAAGCTGATTTTTCATTTCAGTATTTGATAGTTTGTATAGTAGTACTGCAAGGGATCATGACTAAAACTACATGAGCAGAAAATGGCAGTCTCCCAGATCATTTATTAACATCGTCCTAGGCGGATCAAGAAAATGATGGGCCTCTGGGCCACTACCAGCCAAAGGGCCGCCCTAAACCAGAACATTTTTCTTTCCATTACATCGCAGTGTCACACACACACACACACACATGCATATCAATTATGAAATATATGCCTGCCATATTCCACTGCATCTTAGCAGGATTTACAACGGTTTACTAAGCTTGAGCCTCTTTGCAAGCCAAGGGTCCCTCTAGCTCAGGGGCCCCGGGGCCTGGGCCCAATGTGCCCGTTGGATAATCCTCCCCTGAACATTGCAACTGCAGGGTTATTAAAAAAAATATGATGTGATCACTGTGCGTTCTATTCTCTCCACCAGTTGAGTTTATTGGCAGCATAAATCATTCCTGACTCACTGAACTTGCTGAAGTTAAAGTGCATACTTGCTCTCCCCCGTGCAAATCGGATTCATTTCCTTGTGTGTGAAGATTGGAATGAAGGAGTGGGGGAACTCATGCAGGAAAACCCATCAGCACTTCCTCATGTTTTTGAATGTCACAGAACTGGAATGCACAGAAAGGGACAATGTATCAACCAGATAGTGCAACGGCACCATGTGGTTTCATTTGCACATTCTCACCAGAGTTAAATTGACTGGAGTGGTTCCCAAACTAACCACTCCAGTGCTTGACATTTACACAGTTCCAGTTACAGACTGATAAAGGATCCATTTGGTTCCTATAACTATCGTTTAGTTGGGGATCCCTTGGGACTCCCTCAAGGATCCCTGGGGGTCGCCGGACCCCACTTTGGGAACCACAGGTGTAGCATACTCATCTCCTGAATATAACCAGTGACAATAATGAAATGTTTTAATTGAGCACTCAAGTTGGTATACATGGTATACTGTAACTGCACATTGCTCTTGGGTTGCTCCTGAGTGGCTAAACTTGTTCTACGTAGGTTTTAAAACATGGATTTATTTCCTGATGCCAGTGAAGCCTGCTAAACAAAACCATTAAAATGTAACCACTGTAGTCTCATATGCTAAAGTATGTGAGTCTACTATGAACAAATGATACTAGAAAATAATAATACCAGTTTGTATATCAGGGTCCGGGTCTTTTAAGCACAATAGCCTATACCCACTCTGTCACATGTAAAAGTCCTATATTTCAAATGTTACTTGAAAAAAGTACCAACGTGTGTGTATGTGATGCAAGTTATTTGCCTCTGATAAGGTTCTAGTTCTAGTACTATTTTTAACAATCAATGAGACAATCTATTTGTGAAAGAAACATAGTTTTAACATGACACCTTGTTGATCAGAACATGTAGCCTGACACTAGTGTGGTTGGTCATTCAGGTTTCCATTAGATGAGATTGTAGCTGTAACAGGGCAGCTGCTCCTCTCTCCTCAACAAATCACCATTTTCTTTCAGAGGTGGCCTTAACACAATCAGATATATGCGCCAGTAACAAAGTTAAAACCTGCCTATTCCTAATCCAGGCACTGCCTGCTGGGTCTGGATTCAGTCAACAGTAGCAAATCAATGAAGATGTGGCTTTTCATAACCACTGAAACAAGCACAAGATGTAAAATGTGTGTATAAGTTCATAAGATTAACAGCTTAATAAGTACGGTAATACTGACATCACACATCAGCAAGTGTTCACAACTGGCGTTTATAAATTGTTTTTGAATCCACAATTGAAAAAAAAAAATATGAAGAAGCTAATAAGATTAATCCACCACAATATTTACTGAGCTATACCCGTAGACTATGGATGACCACATACATCACCTCATTTTTGGAATTTCAAGTAATATAAGTATAAGACATTTGGTAATTTGGCAGGCAGAGTTAGGCATCCAGCTCTGACGTTGAAGATCCAGCCACACCCACACCAAGGACCATCAGTTCTCCTTCAACTTCACATAATAGAACTGATTAATTTATCATTTTCATTTGATTGACCGATTTCCCTCACATCTATATTCATCTTGGAAAGTGCCTAGACAGCAGCATGGCCAGCACACGCCAGTGCATACACTTATTTTCAAGTGATTTAAGAAAATTCAAATAAATTGAAATGGAACAGAGAAGCTACAGTTTTAATGTGAAACAGACAATTTTCTTTAACTAAAATAGCACGGTGAAATGGTTGTAATTGGGTCTGAAACATCTAATTCTCCCTCAGCTGCACCTGTTATTACTTATAAATACTGTATATGTAGAAATTAAGTAAAATATAGCGGATTTTATTGATGAGATGACTAAGGTGTGTGTGTGTGTGTGTGTGTTGTATATTGCGGACTTCTGCCACTGGACATTTTCACTACACCCAACTTTCAAGTGCATCAATATATTCGTTTCTAAGATATACATACTGTACATTGTCTTACAGATGGAATATAAAAGTGAGAGTGGTACCAAATGGAATATAAAAGTGAGAGGTACCATCTGAGTGGTTTTCTTTCATTAAAACAGGTTTTAAGCTCTATATTAAGTGCAATTAGTTTTGTTCATTAATAAGTCTCCCTGTCTATCCGCATCTACTAATATATAAATATAATGCATTTTCAGGTCTAGATACCAATTATATTCAAGAGAAAGAACTCATACAGGAAATAACAGCATAAACAAATTAAAATGGAAATGATCTTGCACAAGTAAGGTTTCTATTACAAAAACCTACAGGTCTAAATAGTGGTTAAATTTAGAGCAGTATAGACCAGGTTAGTGGTGGCGCAGATGAACCCTATCATGTTGCAGAGTGCAGACAGTCCATGGTACCGTCCGAACGTGCTCTTCAGGGCTCTGTACTTGGGGTCCTGCTCTTTGAGCTTGGCGTAGGCGTCCTTCTGGGTGCCCTGACCTATCTGGTTCCCCAGGCCGTGTTCCTCCTCCACCTCCCTCAGCTGGTACATCACCTCAGTGGTCGATGGGCCAAACCACTGGGCGTTCAGGGCCGCCGTGATCACTGCCACAAAGTACATACACATCTGCAACAACGCGACAAAAAACAAAGCAACTTCTGTTATGAATCATGTGTTACAACTGCGTGAGCTTTTCATGTTTTATATTGTTATTTTTGTGATGGGATATTTAGAAAGTGTGTGGTTGTTGTTGTTCTCATAATAATACTCTAATCTAAAAAAATATATACATTTTTAAATCTTCTTAAATCAATGATGCACATGGTGGGTGACTGCCCACAGCCCTAGTATGAGACAGTGGGTAGGAAAATAAGTTGAAAAGTGGTGAACTGGTCCTTTGAGCATCAGCCTGACCTGCACACTTTGATGCCAGTCCAGCAGCTCTCGGGGGTGATAAACTGCATACAGCGCCAGGATGACAAAGTTACTGCCCAGCACACAGTGGAAATAAACAGGGAAAAGCTTGCTCTGCACTAGACCAAAGGTGTGCAGTGTTACCCGCCGTCTCAACACCACACCTGTCATCAAAGGGATAAAAAGAGAGAGAAAATGAGGAAGACAGGAAAAAGGAGAATTGTGCTTTTTTTGTGCAACATAAAGTGTTTTTCTTTCTGGAAATAAACAACTCTTTATTTCTCTCTCACCTGCTATAAAGGAGACCCAGACCTGCATTCCCCAGGAAAATGAGAGCACTAATAGGTGCAACACTTTGGCCAAGTCTGTGGGTTCCCCTTCTGTAGCCATGGCAACAGCAACTGTGCAAGAAGTGGCAGGAAACAAAGTTAGGTTTAACCTATTTTAAAACAAGACTATTATATGTGGCTGCTGCCATTGTGATTACTACTGTATATAGTCTAGAAAGTATATGAAGAGACTGCCATCGAGAGAGGCACACATGGAATTCACTCTTCAACTTCAGCTGAGCAGCTGCACATATGCTGCAGAACTGATAAGACCATGCCATCAAAGATAAGGACTGCAACTTGCAGACTCACCAGAGAAAAAGGAACATATATAAGTGTTCCCTTTCTCTGGTGAGTCTGCAAGTTACATATATCACAAACAAACTGGAAAAAGTGCAGCCTATGAAGAGCTGCATGCCTGTGTAGGAGGACAGGTTAATGGTAATTTGCATAACTTTTTTTAAATGAACTTAGCATTAGCCACCTGGCTAAAGGAGAGGAGGAAGGACTACACTGCAGAGTAGTAAGACATCGTTTTGAGGCTTTTACTGAATTGTACGTTTAGTCGAGAAAGCATAAACTAATACAGATTACATTATACACTTACCTATGTTTCCTCCCCTTTACCTTACTTAAATTATATCAAAACTCCCGGAAATAATATAATTTGTAAACTATATTATGATCTATGTTTATTTGAACCGTCGTCCACTTCCTATGTGACGCACATACTGTCCATTAACCACGCCCCCGTGACAAAAGCTACAAATGAAATGTGTTGTGAGATTATTAATATTGTATGACACGCAGACCTTTACAGCCAATCGTGGCCAATGTTTACTTGTGCGGTTAATTCCGCCCCGTTTACACAACCTCATGAAACGCATGAAACCTAAAGCTGTTCTCTTCTTGCCCGTTTCTCTCCTCTTTACAAAATGTAGCTTGACAAGCTCGGATTTTAATTTGACAATACAAAACATGGATGATCAAAATAAGGTAAGTGCCTTTGCAGTAGTTTACCAAATACAAAATATGCGGCAGTTCACAATAGTTTTCCTGTTCACTGTTCACACACAGTATTCTGCATTTCCTATTTCAGAATAGCGATCTGCTGCCCCCTGCTGTTGAAGGTAAGGTACTTAATTATGAGGTTAGGTTTGGTGGATGTTGATTGATGTGTGCTCTTGATTTTACTCACATACAGTAGGCCTAGTTAAATATGAGCGGGCCTATACAGCCACTTCATTATCACAGATTTCTATATGACATGTTTCTTTCCAATCAGTACATCAAATATGATTTAGTTTATGTATTTATATTGTTAGTGGTGAAGTCAACAAAGGGACCCACATCTGATGAAGGTATGTTCATAGCAGTACACACATTTTGGTGTGCAGTCTTGTCTGCAAGTAATTTAGTATTTTCTTTTATTGTTTTTTCGTATGGCCTATATTCCAGTTTTTCCAGTGTTTTGCTGAATACCAATTAGCCTAGAAGTTATTACCTACAACATACATTAGGTATATATTGATGTATTTATTGATTGGTGGAATCAAAAGAAAGGACCTAAACTGTCTAGTTAGGCTACTTTTATAGTATTTGCTTGCAATAATGTAGTATTTTTCATCTCTTCTATGTGAATATTATATGAATCTGCTACAGATTTATTCGCTGTGTAAAATCAACACAAAACAAACTTGTGTCTGACTGTCCATTTTGTAATATGACAGAATCAAAAGGGGAGCCTCTTAGTGATATTGTGGCAACATTGAGAACAGAGGTGGAGAATCAAGCAAAGGTGTTAATCATATCATCATCCTACTTCCTATCCATATTATGTCTTCTCTGGCTTTGTTTTCACAGAGAGATGTTTGTTTTTGTTGTTCTTACAGATGATCGATTCTCTTAGAAAAACTATGGCTATATATGAATTGGAGAGGATCCACAATCACAACTCTGTGTCATTTCTTCAAGGTCAGTCAGTGACCCTAAAGTGGGACAGAGGTTGAGTGAGAGCACAAATACAATGTTCTATGACAGAAGAAAAACAATCCAAGCAACAAGACTGAAACTCAAAAAACATGTATGTACTTTTTGTATACTCCTAGCTGAGCTGCATCGCCTGGCCCGACATGTAGAAAACCACCACATGGAGGCACACTTTGAAGCCCTGCGGAGAGAAGTGTCCTCTGAGCTCGGCTACCTGCGTAGTGCCATGTCTCAGTCCATCCAGGGAGGACATGGAGGAGTCTCCTGCTTTAACATGTCTCCGATCAACCAGGGAAGACAAGGAGGAGTCTCCTACTTTAACGTGTCTCAGTCCAACCAGAGAGGACAAGGAGTCTCCTGCTTTAATGCATACACGTCTTCTTCTGACATCCAGAGGGACACTGCCATCTTCCGACTCACCCAGGAGTTGTATCACAGGTGGATGTGGATATGATAAGATGACAGACAGTAGTATGCATTATGTATCACTACATAACATAACAAACCACGATATAACAATACCCCCTTCTATAACTCCATTTGTCTCTGTGTGCTTCATTTGTCTTTCCAGTCGTAATGTACTATGGGAACAGGTCACTGAACTGAGGGCGGAAATCCACCACATCCATGGCCAACTCAGTAAGCTGATGTTATACGTTTGTAAATGTATATCTTTACATGATGATGATGTCTTGGAAGCTGCTAAAACATCTGATGTGATTATTCTGTCTCTTCTTAGGGAATCAGAGAGCTGAAATGCAGCACAAGTTGACAGAAAGACTAAATAAAGATATGGTACCAAACAGTTGACTTTTACACACGTTTCTGAACATTTAACAAAATGTCCCAAAAACGCAGTGTCAGATTTAGGGGGAAGAGAGTGTAAGGCCTGTACCATAAGCAGTGATGACTATGGATAATAAATGCACATTGATTTGTTTCAGTGATGATAGCGCAGGTAGATATGAACACATTACGGGATGGAAGTTCAAAAGAAAGGATATAAGCACATAGACATGTTGCACAGACACAGTCATCAATACATACTGTACTGAGGAGAAATAATGATCACTAAGGTGTCTGTAAATAAAGTCATTTTTGTCTCTGTTTTTTCCAGAATTTGGAGAAGCTTATGGACACATGCCAAGCTCAGGAGCAGCTGCTTAGGTAACAGCTCTAGAAAGGACCCAGACTAAAGCTAAACCTTTGGGATAAAAGTATGTACTTTTTTTAAGGTTTCACCTTGTGAATATGGCCAATACTAATAGCCTAGTATTGGCCACATTCACATGGCTGCAATTTTAGACCATTCTACCATTGTTGTCTCCACAGTTTGGATATCTCTGAAATACAGACCAAGCTTGAGGCTGTCCAAATATCACAAAACAAGGCCTGTCAAAAAACAGGTAACAATACTATAACTCAACTTGTTTTTGCTGGGTCTCCCCCATCTCTCTCTCTCTCTCTCTCTCTCTCTCTCTCTCTCTCTCTCTCTCTCTCTCTCTCTCTCTCTCTCTCTCTCTCTCTCTCTCTCTCTCTCTCACTCACTCTCTCACTCTCTCTCTCTCTCTCTCAACAATTATGGAAATACTTTTCATATCCTGCTCTTAGGTTGCACTGGAACACCACCAGGTGTAAAAGCAACACCATATAATTCTGATTCAGATGATGAGACACAAAGTGGCACTCAGACCAAAGGAAATATGCCTGAAACCAAAGAAAGGGTCAATGCATGTGCCAGGTAAATAAGTGGTTTCACTATCGAGTTAATTTCTTGACCATGCAGTTCAAGTTATCCCTCTTAATTAACCACATTTTAATTTTAGATTCAGATTTAACACAGATTAATAATCGGGATTTAATTCAGTTTTTCTCAATTTACAGAAGGAAATAATAAATCATATTCAACATCAGTTCAGCAATGATCATCTTCGAAAGACTCAGGGAATATTATTTTTAAAATATATTATGCAAATATGATGGGATTGTGGAAAGTCTGTGCAGTTTGCGTGCCTTAAAGACAGACGACATGTCTATGAAATCAGCCTTAAATATAGTTATATCAATGTGTCAACATTTTCCAAACTATCTCCATGCCATTGATATTTTAGACATGTATATGTATTGACAAATATCACAGAGCCAACAACTGCTTTCTCAACTGTATGCAGGAACTTCATTATATTCCGCACTACCAAGGGGTTCTATACTTTGTGCACTCCTTTTTCTGCTCTACATTAAATCTAGCCAAGATAGCCAAACTACAAGCTCATGTGATGTTGTGTGGTTGTTAGATCTGCTTTTTCTGATGAATGTTTGCCACAGAATATGGACGCTATGATACAGTGGTTAATGCTGTGCAGTATTAAAAAACAAACAAACAAACAAACAAACAAACAAAAATCAGATCTTGCTGTACCTGTAGTCTTCAGGTTTGCTTACTCGTTTCATCCTTGGCACGCAATCTTTTGAACTCTGTTACCAAAATGAAAGACAGGATTTAAGATATATATTCAACATCTTAAATAGTAATATATTTTAGTTGAGCTTATATTGATCCCTAAATTATTTGTAATCTCAGCATCATTGTGAGAGTCTGAATGATTTCTCTGAGAATCTTAAATAAAGGTTGAATAAGTTTGCATTTTTGTTCTCAGTGGGGGGTTATTAGGGGGGTGGGGGCAGAACTTGCAACACAAGAGGAGGCATTATGCCATGCAAGTGCTCCTCCTGTTTCTATACTTCTTATGTAACAACCCTGCATAGCAAACAAAGGCAAAAAGACAAGGAGGCTTTGTGGAGATTATTGATGGATAACTTTTAAGGGAATGAGTGAAACATCTGCAAAGAGGAACTGTGTTTTCAATGACACTTAAGAAATCTCTCTGGGATTTCTTTTTCTTTTGAACACTGTACTTTTAAATTGAATCAAATCTGCCATGCAGATCCTCTCCATTATCTATAGTAGCAGAGAGAGCTGTGGGGGTTCTTTTTATTTCACAGAAGAAATGTATATGAAATATTCCAAGACATAACAACGTTCAGTCTCTAAATATAGAAATAACATAAGAAAGCCTCCAAACTCCTCAAAATTGCTTTGTGATTAGCAGAGAAGATTATTTCAATGAAAATAAGTGCATTCGCAAAAGGTCAAGTCCCACCCATCACCAACAGCACCTATGAGACACCCCACTCTCCTGTTAAACATTAACAAATGACTTGGTTCCACCCACTCAGAATGAGAGTGTCCCTTATTTTACACATGTATTAACTGAGATATACTGCCCTGCCAGCCATATGCTATACCTCTGCAGTAGCTTTACTCTGAAGGCAGGCCTTCTTTTGACCCATTAATCCTAGGCAGATGCACCCGTCCTCAGATCTATTTTCCACAAGGGGCAGGCATCTGCCCCTCCCAGACACCACCAGCTGAGAAGGATTTTCACCTCACAACCTTTCTTTCTTGTCTGATGACCTTAAATTCGTTCAAATGGTCTCATAATGTCCTTGACATATAACTTCCACACACACAAGCTTGTTATGTCAAGAAAATCCTGCACTGGTTAGTGTAGGAGCATGCTTATCAATCTACCGGTACACAACATAACCAACTTTAACCAAAGCTGTTGCCAGTCCTTTAAGTGATATATATGCACTAATAAATCAACACCAATGAGGGCATCTTTTGTGTCACAGTTTGTTAAAATCTGTTCATCAGCCTGCTAGATTATCAAGATTTAGGAAAACTTAATAAGGATTAATGATTACAACATTTCGAAATTGAACATGCCATGCGGGCAGTAAGTAAGTAATGCTCTCTGGTTGTCTGTTTTGTTATTGACCTATTGAAAAGCATAGCTGCTCTTTTAGAACATCCACAGCTACTGAACTGTCCTGTTTGTATAGAGCCCAGATGCAGGACTGGAATACAGAATGTTTCCTCCAGGTAAACATTCAGAAACAAGAGCCTAAGAGCTTAGTGCCCCCCTAAACCCAAGCCTCTGCATAAAGCTGCTGCTGATGATGTCTTGGGTTGAGATAACTTTCAGAAATATAAAAGAAAACTACTTTTATATACAGTAGGTCTCCAACTTTTGCAAATATCAAGAGATGAGTTGAAGAAAGAAAGTAAAAGAAATTTTTAATGGGCAACAAATGTATATAAAGTATATTTTATTACGTTATAGATTGTTCAAAGGCCACAGGTGAGATCACAAAGATCAATGATGGTGGAAGGTCACAAGGGGGTTACCACTACTGCGGCTGCTAGGAACATTACTAATGCTGCACCACTGTGGCTGTTGGTGGGTGATGCTATACATACAACCTAGTGTGGGTTTTACATATTTGTACCCAGGTGTCTCAACACGTGTCTAATCTGCACATGTTGAGACATCTAGAATAAATATCATACTAAATAATATGTCTGAACCTTTCTGAACACTATCGCAACTCTTGTCCTCATGCAGTATTTCCCACCCTACAGATCTACCAATAAAGGCAATACTGTCATACTATCAGTGTTATTTTGCCAAACAAGGCAGATATATCACAGTGTCTGCAAACTCCAGCTTTTATGTAAGTCCCACCGCACACCACCATTAGTTACATCAAAATGGTCAACTGTCCAAGTATGCAAAGCATGTTAAATGGTTTAAAAATAGTTCTAGGAGAGAAGAACAAGTTAATGCATGAGCTCCCGATGAGCCTATGGGCGTCATACTAGAGACATATAGATCACATGAAGCACATACTTGTGCTATATTGACACGGCCAATTGAGACGCATTAATAGAAACCTGCTCAAAGGATTTGACAGGATCTGGAGGGCTTTCTGGATTCATTGTTAACCCCGTGATTTGAAATGGTCTGTTTAGTCTGCCTGTTTATGATGTAGTCTGTCAACCTGTCATTTTGGACATCTCTCAAGGAATCGCTTTAGTGAACTTGCATTTAAGGCTTCAGCAAACCTGCACTGTATTCAGGCTCAAATATTCATATAAGACTCTATGATTGTCTTGATTGTCAACAAATACAAAAGTATGTTTGATGGCGATTAACATAGAAGACACTGACCATAGGGTACCTTAACATATTCAGCTCTAGACAAATCAGACCTTTCAATTTGTATAGAATTTTGGCATTTGTCAATTTGTAGGCTATACATTACTTTTGTGTAACAAATCCAACAGTGGCGAAAATATACCAAAAAGGTTCAAATACGCCAGTTGCCAGTAGATTATGATGTGCTGAATTTTAGTGGACACAGGTCTGACATGGAATGTGTTAACTGTTGCCTGTCAACCCCAGGCTGCTGTACACACACACACACACACACACACACACACACACACACACACACACACACACACACACACACACACACACACACACACACACACACACACACACACACACACACACCAACAGTGTTCTCTAATCACCTGATCCCCAGACACCCAATGGCAGAATTTCATCAATGTCCCCAACAGACCTAATCTTTCCTGATCCCAGAAAATGAGGCGCTCCATGTCGAGACCCAAAGCTGTCTAAGCTGCCCTCCCTACAGCCATCATTGCTTTTTAATGGACAGGTCTGAGGATCGCAATTTAAACCATTTAGAAGTGACACAATATAGCTATACATAGCTGGTTCAACACACAAAATGGGCATACTTGTCTTTCCCAAGGTGCTGTATAGGCCAGAATTGATCTCTGTCCAAATATAGGAGACGCCGTCCAGCAACAGTGTATAAAGCCCAGCCATCTCTTATAAAAGCTGTCCAAGTCTTGTTAGACTGTGATGTGTCTTTGGCATAGTCTTGAGTGTAAGACCAAAATTACCGGTAATAACATCAGTGAACAAAGTACTTGTTCTACAGCACTCACGGTAAGCATCATCACAACATTATTGCTTCGTTCTCAACTATATTTTCTGTTCATGTTATTCGATTATGATTAACATCATTAGTCCAGTAGATATAAATGTATACTCTATGTCATGAAATTGTGTCATTCTTACAGCTATAGAAAATGAGTGATGCTGAGATGGAACAGTTTGGGGTGGCTGCCCCGTACCTCCGCAAGTCAGAGCGGGAGAGGATTGCGGCACAAAATAAGCCATTTGATGCTAAAACTGCCGTCTTTGTGGCTGATCCCAAACAGGAGTATGTGAAAGGAAAGATTAAGAGCCTAGATGGCTCCAGGATTACAGTTGAGACAGAGGATGGGAAGGTGAGTGTCTGTGCATATATTCCAATCATTTTTCTGTGCTGACCATCAGCTCCCATTTTGATGCTGTGTGGCAATTGATCATTTCTTTAGTATTAGCCGCCACTGGCCATACAATTAAAAAAAAGATATAGATCAATAATAATAATCCATTTCAACAAAATAAACTTTCATGTCTAATATGTTCCATATTTTAGAATTTGCTGTTTTCATTTTTCCAATAGCATCTTTACCCCTTTGTGGATGACACAATCACCTTATTGTATAATGTTTCAGGTTGTTACAGTGAACCAGGATGATATCCGCCCAATGAACCCTCCAAAGTTTGACAAGATCGAGGACATGGCCATGCTGACCCATCTCCATGAGCCTGCTGTGCTGTTCAACCTGAAGGACCGCTATGAAGCCTGGATGATCTATGTGAGTAACTGTGCAATGTGCATGCCACGGCACGTCACGGCACGTCACATCACATTACATCACATCACATCACATCACATCACATTATCATATCGAACTAATTATTAATTGGACATTTGTTTCTCTTGTATTGTATTCACCCAGTTTCCTATGCTTACATAATAATCCATAATCCAAAAACACCAAACTTCATAGGGTGTTATGAGAGCCTAAGGAGTTTGCGCTTACGTGAAATTGACTAATGTAAGCACAGGAACCTTATATAGCGGTATCTCTGCATACAAGTCTGCAGGCTTTAACACTGTAGCTCGTTGCATTTCGTCAACTCTTTGCAGACCTACTCTGGTCTGTTCTGTGTGACCGTCAACCCGTACAAGTGGCTCCCAGTCTACAACCCAGAGGTGGTGGCTGGGTATCGGGGCAAGAAGCGCCAGGAGGTCCCACCCCACATATTCTCAATCTCTGACAATGGTTACCAGTATATGCTCACAGGTATGTTAGCCTACTGAATGATCCATCCTTCTTAGTACTCAATGCTATTCAAAATCGACCTACATGTATTGTTTAATGCCTTTCACCTGTAACAAATATATAAAAATAAATATATATATATAAATATATATTTTGCATTTCATGTACAATTGCACAATTATACAATATCCAATGGAATACTTCATTTCTAACAGATCGTGAGAACCAGTCCATCCTGATCACGTAAGTATCCGATTTCATTTGCTGTTTAGCAAAGAGTTTAATAAAACCCTACATACTACTGTAGGCTATAGAAAGAGAAAGTAGACATTTGCTAATTTACCCATACAAGTGAAAACAGAAAATTTACAGGAATTATAAAAATGTGTCTGCTACCAACCTACTGTTTGGGAACCAGCATTCACCCCTGGTCTATTATAGGTTAATACAGTATGCCCCTTCATTTTCCCCTCTATGCCAAATATAGCTACTCTACAAAGATTGCACATCTACAGTGAAACAATGTTCAGCCATGTTATGACGTCTCTTTTTGACAGTGGGGAATCTGGTGCAGGGAAGACTGTGAACACAAAGCGTGTCATCCAGTATTTTGCAACAATTGCGACTGGAGACTCCAGCAAGAAGGAGCAGCCCAGTGGAAAAATGCAGGTGCAGGACTGATACTGACACATACAGTACTATCGATGACCGGTCCAGACAATTAGAAATGAGAGATACCCTCAAAAAACATGCAGTAATCCTGGGCCTGATGGAGGGGACTAGGAATTGGCACTGGGTGAAACAATGGGTTACAAAAAATTGTGAAAAAAGCAATCATTAGTGAGATTGTTCCTTTTAATAAACTCTTTGTTTCAATAATTTGTGCTAAATATTTTCTAAAGGGCACTCTGGAGGATCAAATCATCCAGGCCAACCCTCTGCTGGAGGCTTTTGGGAATGCCAAGACAGTGAGGAATGACAACTCTTCTCGCTTTGTAAGTCCATACACTACACAAGATATAATTACGTTACATTTGATTATAGCATGTCACGTACTGGCATAATCTTACTTTCTACTAATAATACATCCCCAGGGTAAATTCATCCGCATCCACTTTGGAACAAAGGGAAAGCTGGCATCAGCTGACATTGAAACTTGTAAGTTTTCCAAACATTACGTTTTATTTTTTAACCTTTTCTGTGTTGCTGATTTTGGAATGTTGCAGCACACCTCTTTACTTTCCATGTTTAGACCTTCTGGAAAAATCCAGGGTGACCTTTCAACTCCCTGCTGAGAGAAGCTATCACATTTTCTATCAGATCCTGTCAAACAAGAAGCCTGATTTAATTGGTAAATATCTCAACAATGTATTAGCATAATTACAAGGATTATAAAACAAATGAAAATAATATATATATATATATGTATTTTTTACTTTTTCAGAGATGCTTCTGATAACAACTAATCCATATGACTACCCATTCATCAGCCAGGGTGAAATTACTGTGCTGAGCATCAATGACACAGAAGAACTAATGGCCACAGATGTGAGTCTTTTAAGGCTTTTAAGTCCATAATTGATGCATTGGTCAGACTCGAGCATAAAGCGTTATTAGGCTAGAATTATATCACATTCTTCATGTATCACCTAGAGTCCTAGACACTAAAAAATAATTTAAAACATGGGTCCCAGACAGTGGGTCAGGACCCATGTGTGGGTCACAGATCCATTTTATAGGTTACAAGTAGATATCTCCTTTTTTAGTTTATTTCTTATTGCTGTTCTATTATTGTTATTATTTCATATGATAACAATTTCATTCACTAAGGGTAACACATAGCTTGTAGATCTGCTATTTACAATTTGTTTTGGGTCTCAGGGAGACATCAAATTTCTGCTTTGGGTTCTGGCTAAAAAGTTTGAGAAACACTGATCTAGAAGAATGCTAATGCAATGGTTCAACCTCTATCTTTTATTCCGTAGAGTGCCATTGATATCCTCGGTTTCAACACAGAGGAGAAGCTTGGCATCTATAAGTTGACCGGTGCAGTGATGCACAACGGAAACATGAAGTTTAAACAGAAACAGCGAGAGGAGCAGGCCGAGCCTGACGGCACCGAGGGTGAGTGGTCCCTGTTAGAATTCACTGAGGGTGAGTGGTCCCTGTTAGAATTCACTGAGGGTGAGTGGTCCCTGTTGGAGAATTCACTGAGGGTAAGTGGTAAGTTTGAGTTGAATGCTTAGAATATACAGTAAGTGGTCGCACTGACCCTGCTTGTGTGTCATTTATGTACTGCAGATTTTTGACTTTTAATATTTTTGATTTCACTGAGTTAAACAGAGGCGTATAATATGAAGTTTGGCTGTGTTGTACAGTGGCAGACAAAGTGGCTTACCTCATGGGCCTAAACTCTTCTGATTTGCTGAAAGCCCTGTGCTACCCCAGAGTGAAGGTGGGCAATGAGTATGTGACCAAGGGCCAGACTGTCCAACAGGTATGGTAGAAGTTTGATCTTCAAACATAAGCTCATCACAGTCTACACCCTGCTGCGACAACATGTCTCTTGGCTCATTTGCAGGTTAACAATTCAATGGGTGCACTGTCCAAGGCAGTGTATGAGAAACTGTTCCTGTGGATGGTGACTAGGATCAACCAGCAGCTGGATACCAAACTACCAAGACAACATTTCATTGGTGTCCTTGATATTGCAGGATTTGAGATTTTTGAGGCAAGCATAGTTGTTTTATAACTTCATAATAAACAATCATATGATCCAAATATTTATTTCCATTATAAACTAATGAATGCAATAATGCTCTCTAATTCAGATGAACAGCCTGGAACAGCTGTGCATCAACTTCACCAATGAGAAACTGCAACAGTTTTTCAACCACCACATGTTTGTGTTGGAGCAAGAAGAATACAAGAAAGAGGGGATCGACTGGGAGTTCATTGACTTCGGCATGGACTTGGCGGCCTGCATTGAGCTCATTGAGAAGGTACATACCTGTACATCACCTCTCATCACAGATCCCTCCATATTATGCCTACGTTGTACAAAATTTCTGCCATGTACATTAACAACCAGTATAATCTGTTTTAATGCTACTGGCGTACAGCCAATGGGCATCTTCTCCATCCTGGAGGAGGAGTGCATGTTCCCCAAGGCGACTGACGGATCCTTCAAGAACAAACTGCACGACCAACACCTCGGCAAGAACAGCAACTTCCAGAAGCCCAAGCCCTCCAAAGGACGGGCCGAGGCCCACTTCTCCCTGGTGCACTACGCCGGCACCGTGGACTACAACATCAGGCAGGTGCACACATAGGGGATATCAGGGGCTTCAGCCCCCCAGCTGCCCTTTTACCCGTCTGTAATACAACTGCTCTCTCCAGACCATAAATGCAGCATTTACAATGGTGAAAGAAAATTCCAACGAGTGTGGGGGTTGCGGAAAATAGCAGATCTACAAGCTCTCATCGTGTTGCAGCACGCCACCCTGAGAGCTTGTACTTGGACAATTTTCTTCCAAAAACGGAATTTCAGCCCCTGACTGCACAAATAGCACATCTAACAAGCCCACAACGTGTCCAATTCAGAGCTTGTAGATCCGATATTTTAGTCCAAAAAGTGCCCTTTTATCATGGAATGTCGGCCCTTGCATCTGTTAACACACTCTGCACCCACTGTCCTTAATGTACATCAGTGGCTGGCTGGAGAAGAACAAAGACCCTCTGAACGACACCGTAGTCCAGCTCTACCAGAAAGCTGCCGTGAAGCTGCTGGTGCAGCTGTTTGCCACCTATGCTGCTGCCGATGGTCGGTTCACATGTCACTCACAACAACAAGTCTCTGCTGTTCATATAATAGATCAGTGGTTCTCAACCTCTGGCTTTATCCAAGCTAATAGAAACCGCAGGCTTTCCATTCATGAAAAGTTGCAATGTAAAATTCAAGTTCAAGTTCTTCTCACTATAGTATATTTAAAATGTGTTTCAGAGTAGAATTGTTTTGGGTACTGTTAACATGAACATTAGTGAGGTCCTTTAAGATAGTGTCTATACCAAAAATGAATGAATCAAATGAAATTCACTAACCATGCTATAAAAACTGGTCAAGCATTGGCCAAATTCACAAATTGTGAAAATAGCTGATCTACAACCTCACAACTAGATATTATTGACAATATGTATGTGTGGAATGGAGTCAACTAAATGTAATGCCTAAATGCCTCAACTCCTACAATCCCAAGTGCTTGTCGGCCTGAAGAGGTTGAGAATCATGGTTATATACATAAATAAATATGTATAATAAATTACCCTGTACAATAAGAATTTTCCATTTTCTTTTGACTTATCAGATGCAAGCAAGAAATGTGCCAAGAAAAAGGGATCCTCTTTCCAGACGGTTTCTGCACTTTTCAGGGTAATGAACATTTTGGATCACACAGATGTAAAATGAACAGAATTAAAGAAATATAGGAACAGTTATGTCAGCGTTTCATAACTGCCAAAATGATTTAGTTAACAAATACGAAAGTTTAGGATTGGATAGGTAAGAAAAATATGTTGCTTTGATGAATATTAATTAGTGCTCTGTATGCTGTTCACCATGTCCATTCAACTCTTCCAGGAAAATCTCAACAAGCTAATGTCTAACCTCAGGTCCACACATCCACACTTTGTAAGATGTCTCATTCCAAATGAGACCAAAATACCAGGTAAAATGAAAATGTAACATTTTGCTAGTGCATTGATAAGGATTTATCTGACAAAAAATAATAATATTTCTACCATCCACATAGGCTCCATGGATCACCAGCTGGTTTTACACCAACTACGCTGCAACGGTGTGCTGGAGGGCATCAGGATATGCAGGAAAGGATTCCCTAGCAGGATTCTCTATGGGGATTTTAAGCAGAGGTATGCAACTATTTACATGATAGAATTGACACAAATTCCTGACAAATGTAGAATGTAATTTAACAAAAATTCAATCTGCATTTAGTGCATTACAGTACTTTCTTAATTAGCGGTTTTCAACTCTGCAAACCCCTGACAGTTCCGCTAGGAGGTTAATTGTCATAATATCCTCCCTGACAGATACAGGATTCTGAATGCCAGTGCAATCCCTGAAGGGCAGTTCATTGATAGCAAAAAGGCATCAGAGAAACTGCTCTCCTCAATCGACGTGGATCATGCCCAGTATAAATTTGGATACACAAAGGTATTTTTTTCCAAACTGGGAAGAAACATGTTCACATGCTTGTGATATACTGTATATCAAGGTGTGAATGAAATGAAGCATTCAATCTGGTTAGCTTTTACAATGAACCACCTGCCAAAATGCCAACTTACAGTTATGGTTGTGTTGAGGATCAGTGTCTTTGCAATATGCAGGTGTTCTTCAAAGCTGGACTGCTTGGTCTTCTGGAGGAGATGAGAGATGAACGGCTGGCAGTTCTCATGACTCGAATCCAGGCTGTATCCAGGGGTTATGTCACCAGGCTGAGGTTCAAGGAGATGTCAAAGAAAAGGTCTGACAACTTGTTTGCACACCATACCACTGTCAAATAACACATTTCTCTGTATATATTTTTTGACATATTTATTGAAGTTCAACAAGTTTTAAAATATATATCCTACAGTACATTACTTTGTTATTTCCTGTAGGGAATCTATTTTCATCATTCAATACAACATTCGTTCATTCATGAATGTGAAGAACTGGCCATGGATGCGGCTTTTCTTCAAGATAAAGCCGCTGTTACGATGTGCAGAGGCTGAAAAGGAGATGCAGAACATGAAAGAGGACTTCGCACGGATGAAAGAGGAGTTCCTAAAGTCTGAAGCCAGGCGGAAGGAACTGGAGGAGAAGATGGTTGCCCTTGTTCAAGAGAAAAATGACCTCTGTCTTCAAATTCAAGCAGTAGGCCCATAAACACTCATTGATTTGTTGGCTTATATTGATTGTACCGTGTTGGATAATACGTTAAAAGAAAGAGGAGATGTATACCAGCACTACTACTACAATGAATACTAATATAATATTAGATGTACAACATTTTCACACAAATGTGTATATTAAACAACTGCATTATTATTATTATTTCCATGATAATCCTGTACATATGCCCCATGTGTTTGAAAAGGAGCGAGAGAACCTGTTTGATGCAGAGGAGAGGTGTGAAGGCTTGATAAAGAGCAAGATACACCTTGAGGCCAAGGCGAAAGAGTTCTCTGAGAGAATCGAGGAGGAGGAAGAGATCAATGCCGAAATCACTGCCAAGAAGAGGAAGCTGGAGGATGAGTGTTCAGAGCTCAAAAAGGACATAGACGACCTGGAGCTCACCATTTCCAAGGTGGAGAAAGAGAAATATGCCACAGAAAATAAGGTAATAAGTGCTATTCTATTTACCAAGAGGCAAATTTATATACCTAAGACCTGTGAAATCCAGCGGTGTAGTGGAGGGGGGACGGCGTCCACCCACTTCTCATATCCATAATATTTTGGGGGCAAAAGTAGGCCTATGTTTTTTTTGTCTTGTCATTTACTTTTATGGATACAATTACGCATTGTAAACAAGCAAATGCCCATGCAAATGCAAGTGTGCATGCATGTGTCTTAAGGGGGAATTTTGCTCATTTTCAATATTTTACTAGGTCATTAATATAACTTAGAGATGTTGTGTGGACATGATAAAAAAAGATCCCCCCATTCTGTGTTTCCTAGAAATGGAGGTCTGAAAAAAATCATTAGCATGGTGAAATACATCTTGATGACATCATCAAGATGTGTTTTACCATGTTAATGAGTTTCTAATTTCAACAAAACTGCCCTTGATTCATATATAGGTAAAGAACTTGGTAGAGGAGTTAATGACTCTTGAGGAGAGCCTGATGAAGTCCTCAAAGGAGACAAAAGCTTTGCAAGAGGTTCATCAGCAGACCTTGGATGACCTTCAGGCTGAAGAAGATAAAGCCAATACTCTAACCAAGACTAAAATAAAGCTAGAGCAACAAATTGATGATGTAAGTATCACAACTCACAATGTACCAAGCCCTCAAATCTTGTGTGTTCAGATATATCCATATATTTGTAATGCCTGATATTACCGGCTTATATGAACATCCTCGTACAGCTTGAAGGGTCCCTGGAACATGAGAAGAAGATACGTGCCGACTTAGAGAGATCCAAAAGAAAACTTGAAGGGGATCTCAAAATGTCGCAAGAAACCATCATGGACCTGGATAATGAAAGGGTCCAAATGGAAGAGAGATTGAAAAAGTAAATCTGTACTCTAAATCAACACCACTGACCTGCCATACAGATGCGATACAGGTAATCTTTACATCAACATATCAATGCATTTCACATCTAATATACTCCTTTCAGAAAGGACTTTGAGCTCTGCAGCCTGCAAAGTAAGATTGAAGATGAGCAAGCACTGAGCACTCAACTGCAGAAGAAAATGAAAGAGCTTCAGGTATAAGTTGATTTCATTGTACACCATCTAGAGATCAACAGTACTTGCAGTATTATGCGATTTTGTGCATTATATATTCTTTTTATTAATATCTAATGTAATGGAATAAATGGATGAATACAATTTGTGGCAGGCACGCATTGAGGAGCTAGAGGAGGAAATCGAGTCTGAGCGTTCTGCTCGTGCCAGAGTGGAGAAGCAGAGGTCTGATCTCTCCAGGGAACTGGAGGAGATCAGTGAGAGGTTGGAGGAGGCCGGAGGAGCCACCGCTGCTCAGGTGGAGATGAACAAGAAGCGTGAAGCAGAGTTCCAGAGGCTGCGCAGAGACCTTGAAGAGGCCACACTGCAGCATGAGTCCATCGCTGCTGCTCTGCGCAAGAAACAGGCAGACAGCGTTGCAGAGCTGAGTGAACAACTCGACAACCTCCAAAGAGTCAAGCAGAAACTTGATAAAGATAAAAGTGAATTACAGATGGAGATGGACGACATGGCCATTAATGTAGAGAGCGTTCTGAAAGGCAAGGTAAAGGAGCTCTCGAGAATATGCCTTGCATCATGGCAATACTTACTTAAAGCAGCACTATGCACTATGACGTTGACATTTTTGGGTTATCAGTGGCCACTTTGGATTGGATACAAATAACATGCCAGCCAACATCTTTGACTTCAATACCCAAGAGTCTCTGCAAACTGTTTGGTGAGGATGAGCTGTGATTGGCCAGACTTTGCTTTGACAGAGACTTTTGACAGGACTGTCTTCGTGCCTTGGCAAATGCCAGGATGAAACTCACTCTCTCCCATATAGAAATTAATACAGTCAAGCCCCACCTAGCTCTAGTCTCTATATTTATGGAAAGATGATTGTTATTGTTTGTAACTTTATAATTTTGTGGGACATGATGTTATATACGGTAGTTGTAAATAAAAGTTACATAGTGCTGCTTTAATTGTTTACAGTTAGTAGTAGTTACATATTTTACAAATGCACAGCACAGTGTAGATCACCTGGCTTACAATCCATATTAATTATTATAGGCTAACTTGGAGAAAATGTGCAGAAGCCTGGAAGACCAATGTAGTGAATATAAGACCAAGTCGGACGATGCCCAGAAGTCTTTGAGTGATTTCACTGCACTCAATGCTCGCCTACAGGCAGACAATGGTAGGGTTAGAGTCCTTGATTCAAGAAAACAAAAGATAAATAAACAAACTTGCTTTGTATTCACTGTGTCATTACTGCATCCTCAACAGCTGAACTCTCACGACAATTAGAGGAGAAGGAGATCACACTTTCCCAGATGAACAGAGTGAAGTCTGCCAGCAGTCAGCAAATTGAAGAGTTGAAGAGACTTTTGGACGAAGAGACTAAGGTGTGACAAATACAAAATGGTTGATGCTTTGACAAGATATGAAGAAAAAACAATAGACCCTTACTTTACTGTGAATCATTTCAGGCAAAGAATGCCCTGGCTCACGGTTTGCAGTCGGCACGTCATGACTGTGAGCTCTTAAGGGAACAGTACGAAGAGGAACTGGAGGCGAAAGCAGAGCTGCAGCGCTGCATGTCCAAGGCCAACGCTGAGGTGGCTCAGTGGAGAACCAAGTATGAGACTGATGCCATTCAGCGCACCGAGGAGCTGGAGGAGGCCAAGTAAGAATGAAGGGAATAGAATAGGAATAGAACACACAGATCCAGCTGCTCCCGAAGTGAATCTCATTAGTATGCACATTTTGACCTCTGTGGTGTGGTCTTCTAGTGTGTCGAGTCGAGATTTCATTGTGTAAGAGTGGAAAGCTATATCATGAATTGCCTTTGTCATTTCAAAAGGAAGAAGTTGGCACAGCGACTGCAAGACTCTGAGGAGATGACTGAGGCTGGAAGTGCCAAATGTGCTTCACTGGAAAAGACCAAGCAGAGGTTGCAGTCTGAGGTGGAGGATCTCATGGTTGAGTTAGAGAGGTCCAATGCAGCCAACGCCACCTTGGACAAGAAACAGAGGAACTTTGACAAGGTTGTTTTTATTTTAAACCTAGCACCAAGTTGATTTCCTACAGTGTCGACCTTTTCCTAAATCATAATTTTAAGCTAACATGTGTTGGCAATTTCCATCATTTAGGTGCTTGCTGAGTGGAAGCAAAAGTATGAGGAGAGTCAAGCTGATCTGGAAGTCTCTCAGAGAGAGTCCAGGGCACTGAGCACTGAACTCTTCAAGCTGAAGAATTCTTATGAAGAGTCTCTGGACCACCTTGAGACCATGAAAAGAGAGAACAAGAATCTTCAACGTGCGTTTTCTAGAAGCAAACATAGATTTGATGTCACACAAGCCATGTTTGACTATGTTTAATCTAAACAGTAACTTTGGTTTAATTTCCAGAGGAGATAACAGAGATTACCGACCAAGTAGGACTCTCTGCTAAAGCCATCCATGAACTGGAGAAATCTGCAAAACAAGCTGAACAGGACAAGAGGGACACACAATTAGCTCTTGAGGAAGCAGAGGTATGTTTTTTTTTTTTTGTTTTGCCAATGTAACCACCAACATTGAGGTTTTAAGTGAACCTATAACCACTGAGGTCCATTATGGGTCAATTTTGAATTCAAACGGACTGACCATGTCTTTCTATAGTCCTCTCTGGAACACGAGGAGGCCAAACTGCTGCACCTTCAACTGGAGCTGAGCCAGATCAAGTCTGAAGTGGACAGAAGGGTGGCAGAAAGGGACGAGGAAATCGACCAGCTCAAGCGGAACCACCAGAGAACCGTGGACACTTTGCAGAGCACCCTGGAGGCCGAAACACGCAGCAGAAACGACGCCGTCCGTGTCAAGAAGAAGATGGAGGGGGACCTGAACGAGATGGAGATCCAGCTGGGCCATGCTAACCGGCAGGCATCCGACGCAACAAAGCAGCTCAGAATCCTCCAAGGATCCTACAAGGTTTGTGGAGAAGTGCTGAAGTGGATCATCATTCACCAGTCCCGTGTTAAGTACCCGTATTGTGCCGGATATAAGACAACCGCCATTTTTCAAGCCTCATTTGTGGAACAATAACATTTAATGTCAAATAGTGAAGTCCCTGATTATAACACAGGCTACAGGCTCGACATTCATTAAGCATATTTTTCCCCAGGATATGCAGGTCCATTTTGATGAAGCCGTGCATTGTCAGGAGGATCTAAAGGAACAACTGGCTATCCTAGAGCGCCGCAATACTCTGCTGTTGTCTGAGATTGATGAGATGAGATCTGCAACGGAGCAGGCAGAGAGGTGCCGCAAGCTGGCCGAACAAGAACTGGTGGATGTCAGCGAGAGAGTACAGCTGTTACACTCTCAGGTAAGAAACATATGACATGACAAGCATTGGTTTCGCAAGCACTCAGAGCACTCGCTCATACCATTGAATTATTACTTGTTTACATGTATTTCTCCCCCTCAACTGAACAGAATTCCAGTCTCCTGAGTGCTAAGAAGAAGATGGATTCAGACATAGCCCAACTGCAATCCGAGATGGAGGACACTATTCAAGAAGCGAGAAATGCAGACGAGAAGGCCAAAAAAGCCATCATGGATGTAAATCTCGATTCTCGACCAACACAAACAGAAAATTGCCTCACACTCATTTTGTTGGCTGGCAATTCAGGGCTGGATCCAGGCTATAGGACTCAAGAGGTTGAAGAGTACATTTTTAAATGTTTTTTTCTCTGCAGGCTGCCATGATGGCAGAGGAGTTGAAGAAAGAGCAGGACACCAGTGCTCACGTGGAGAGAATGAAGAAGAACCTGGAGTCCACGGTGAAGGACCTGCAGCAGCGGCTGGACGAAGCAGAACAGATCGCTCTGAAGGGAGGGAGGAAGGAACTGCAGAAAATGGAAGCCAGGGTATGAACCAGTAGGAGAAAATAACATGATATGGCAGTGGTTTTCAAGCAGTTGTCTGGGGACCACCAGTGGTCCTTGAGTGGTCCAAAAGCAAAGTCTGTGGGGCTAAAATACCATCGAATAGTAGTCCGTGGCTCAAATTCTGAATAAATAGTGGACCCTGGCATCAAAAAGGTTGAAAACAACTGTAATATGGGCATGCATATCTGTGGTCTGACGTACTAACAGAACTAACAGGAGAATAACATTGGGTCATCTCAGAATAAGAATTGGGACCCATAAATTATTTGTCCAGGCAATATTAGGGATGTGGCTCAGTATCATTTACGGTAGTCAGTCACTCATATTAGTTTTGGGTCACTGTTCTTATGTGATACATTATTAAACAAGTCTATGGGAATTCATAATGGGGGAAAACATGACACAGGTAAGTTGCTTAAAAATAATTACAAAAAAAAGACGTCAGACTTCAATGCTCTATTGGATGTGTTTGTGGGTGCGGAGCCAGCAAGTGAGGGTGATACTCTTTCCCTGTCGCTGCTTTGGAAACTCCTACAGGTTGGTTGGGCATCGGAATACCTGTAGGAGTGGAAAAACCTATTGTTTTGTCCTCCTGGTGAAACAACTCACTGTATAATGTCTACAGTCTACAGTGGACTCCCTCTGCAAACCAACTGCAGGGGGTGGCACTGACAGAGAGTTGGTGAAAATGAAAAAAGAGAAAAAGAATTTATAAACAGATGTTTTATTATTTAACATTTTTAACAAAAATATTTTAAACTGACTTTTCAGATCCGTGAGATGGAAAGTGAAATGGAGGCCGAACAAAAACGAAGTGGGGAGGCCATGAAAGGTGTCCGGAAATATGAAAGGAAAATAAAAGAGCTCACTTATCAGGTATGTCAGAAAGGTGGCTGCTTGATACAGTAGGCCTATATAACAGAAGTAAGATCATAATGATATGAAATGAGTAATGAGTCTGTGTTCACTGTTCAAGAATGAAGAAGAAAAGAAGAACGTGGCAAGACTCCAAGACTTGGTCAACAAACTTCAGTTGAAAGTGAAAGCATTTAAGCGACAGTGTGAGGAGGCGGTGAGTAGTATGCCTTTTTGGCTTGTTCTAGATAAAGTTCTTTTGCAGTCATACATTTCTTTTCTTGAACTCACTGCATTCTGTGACACACAGGAGGAGCAAACCAGCACCCATTTGGCTAAATTCCGGAAGGTGCAACATGAGCTTGAGGAGGCTGAAGAACGAGCTGACATCGCCGAATCTCAAGTCAATAAGTTACGAGCAAAAAGTCGTGATATTGGTGGTAAAGGAGAGTAGTAGAGATCTGCAGTGCTGTTGTTGGGTGAAATCACCCCTTATTACAAGGAAATATATGTTAATTCAAGTCATCAGTTATAGGAGTTCATTGGATGTAGCACATAAGTAAATAATCATTGTTACAGTTGTTACAGTAGAGGTTGGGATGTGTACAGTAGCTTAGTAGGAAAATAAAGATATGCAGGTAGTAAAAACTATGTTCTGTGTCATGGTTTTGTTGATGAAGGATTGTCTGCAGTGTTTAGATATAAAACCTACGTACATGAGCTTTGGACAATGCAACTACAGACAAATATCTCTATAATTGCATTGCAGTGTGGCTAATGGCTACTCAGTTTGAATTATAGTTTATTTCCTTGAGCCTAAAATTGCAAGGGACCAATCAGAGCCCACTATTCAAAGCAAGATGATGGATGATGATAAGCAATATGGAAAGTCAAAGTGGGGACCCACTAGATGTCAGACTGAGTGGAGATGGATAGATATTGAATAGGCTGTCCGCCTGTCCCCTTATTTAAAACCTCTCTAAGATGTGAATTAATAAAGTTCACTCTGGCTCTAACTCTTCATACAATCTTCCCATATTGATTCTGGAAAATATTTGAAATGTACAATTTCATACAACATGTAGTTATACACAGTAACTTTGAGAGAGAGAGCATTGTGCTGCAGTCATGGGCTTGCCAGAGAGTCAGAGCGTGCATGCGGTCAGTCAGAGCGTGCATGCGATCAGTCAGCGCGTGCATGCGATCAGTCAGCGCGTGCATGCGGTCAGTGAGAGCGTGCATGCGATCAATCAGAGCGTGTATGCGGTCAGTGAGAGCGTGCATGCGATCAGTGAGAGCGTGCATGCGATCAATGAGAGCGTGCATGCGGTCATTGAGAGCGTGCATGCGGTCATGAGAGCGTGCATGCGGTCATGAGAGCGTGCATGCGATCATTGAGAGCGTGCATGCGATCATTGAGAGCGTGCATGCGATCATTGAGAGCGTGCATGCGGTCAGTGAGAGCGTGCATGCGATCTCGGAGAAAGGTGGGAACTGAGCGTTTTCAGTACTTTTTTTTTCCTCCAAATTGATTAACATCACGCAAATCCTGTGAATGCAAAATAAGATGTATGGCTTATAAATGAGTCATTTTTATTCATGACACTGAAAACACAGAGATAGGGCGTTATTGCTTTTCTCTAAAGCAAAATGGACTTTGTTTTACCTCATCTCTGTGTTGTTTCACGAGTGGTCGTGTGTGTACAGCAAAAAGTTGCATGACAGAGACGCGAGGGAAAAAGATCTCTCAGAGTCGATAGTCTAGACCTAATAATGAATGACAGATGCTGCTGCCCACAGGACGCTTTGATTTGAGAATATTCCTGTGCAGTCCACGCAGTAATGTGTGTGTTTTTGAACACTCTAGCTAAAGTTCCAGTTTTGGAGCTGGTATTACTGGATTTTGAGTTGATGCCAGATTTGTGTCACAAGGTGGCAGCAATGCACCAAAAACCGGTTGCCAACTGCCTGCCATAAAACGCAAAAGGGAGAAGCATTCTGAAAATGGAGAAGCCACATGATGTAAACAGCAAGGCTTAGTGGTTTTCTGGTTTTATCCATCTTATTCTTCCCATAGTTTATCAATCAATCAATGAGTCTCTCTTCAGAGTGTGTTTTCTCTCAGGCAGCGTTACTGTCGTTGTCTGTCAAATGGCAGAACGGCAGCAGCAGGGATGTGAGCTGGACCAGGAGCAGTTCTGCTGCCCTGTGTGTCTGGACCTCCTGAAGGAACCAGTGAGTCTAAACTGTGGACATAGCTACTGTAGCAACTGTATTGAGGGTTACTGGGACCAATATGATGAGACTGGAGTCTACAGCTGTCCCCAGTGCAGGGAGAGCTTCACTCCCAGACCTGTTCTGAGAAAGAATACCTTGCTGGCTGAGGTGAGATGATTTGTCCATAAATACTAAGAAGGCTATTTAGAATATACAGTACAATATGTTAGACCAGCGGTTCCAAAAGTGGGGTCTGGCTGGAGACCCGCAGGGTTCCATGAGGCGGTTCTAGGGGGTCCCCCAAAATGTGTTAAGAGACTCTGTAAACAATCGTCAGCTATTTGAAAAACTGACAATCTCAAGCTCACATTATATTTGCGAAACATTTTAACATAAACATGTATGGGGTCCCTGGCACAAAATATTTTCTTTCTCACTGTGTTTATCACCATGAATCTCATACATTGTTGTATTTGTCTTCATCAATGTTGGGCAGTAACTAATTAAATATCGCATATTACTGTTATTACCTTTTCCAGCAAAAGTAAAGATATTACTAGCCTATGTAATATATTACTCTGCCAAAACATGCCTCATCACTTATTACTTTTGAGCTTGTTGTTGCATGTGAAAATAGAACATATCTACAAGCTATCAACAGGTAACAACAGAGATGCACTGTAGTATAGATCCTAATCCACCACAGCATTCTACGCACATGTTGTCATTGTCACTAAACACTTTGTGTTTAGTGACACTTTGTGTACACTTTGTGAAGTTTGTGAAGTTTGTGTACATCTCTATTCCTTTGTGGGTGGGAGGGGGACTGGGGAAACCAGGTGCAACTCTATGAGAGTGTAAACATGAAACCAAATGGACCCTTGTGGGTCCATTTGGTTTCATGTTTACACTCTCAAGAGTTAAAATATTCACCATGTGAATTAGCCCAAGTCTACACAACTAGAGAATGTAGAATATTAATGGTCATTTTGATCCGTGTGTTTGACTGTTTTGTTTTCTCTGAAATCTAGCCTGGTATTGTGGACAAAAGCAAAAGAAATCTTTAGTTTTGGGGCCAGTGGGGCTAAAATGTCTGAACAGATAGTGGGCCCTGGTATGAAAAAGGTTGAAAACCCCTGCCCGTTAGTAATATTGGCCAACACAGGTCTTCATTGAGTGACCTGACTCCCACCCTCTTCTTTACCTTCAGGTGGTGATGAAGCTGAGCAGTACAGCAGCTCAGCGCTCTCCTGCTGCCACTGCTGCTCCGCTGTACGCCGGTCCAGCAGACGTGGCCTGTGACCTCTGCACCGGAGCCAGACGTCACAAAGCTCTCATGTCTTGTATGGTGTGTCTGGCCTCTTACTGTGAGGCTCACCTCCAGCCCCACTACCACGCTCCTGTGCTGCAGAAGCACCAGCTGGTGCCAGCCACCCACAAACTGCAGGAGAACATGTGCTCCAGTCACGGCAAGCTGATGGAGGTGTTCTGTCGCACGGACGGCCGCTCTATCTGCTATCTGTGCACCATGGATGAACACAGGGGCCATGACACGGTGTCAGCCGCTGCAGAGAAGGCAGAGAAACAGGTATAACCATGAAGACAGCTAGACGTATCATAAGATGGATGATGCTTTAAAGATGGAAGCAAGACTACTGTAAATAACCATGTCAGAACAAGTGTAAATCGGGGTATTGTACAATAAAAAGTATTGGTCAAGAAATGCGTTCTTATTCATTGTTTCTCCCAAATTCAGATATATTTCGCCACAGAGAACCATCTGAAATCTAAAATGGCAGATGCCTTCCTGTTTTTAATGGGTTAAATTTGAAAATATCCACAAGGTGTACAAGTCAAACTGTCTCTCTTCCTGCTCCTTGCAGAAACAGTTGGTGACGAGTCAGAAGGAAGTAAAGCAGAAGATCCAGGAAAAGAAGACGGAGCTGAAAGACCTGAGACAAGCCATGGAGGCCCTGAATGTGAGCTGATAATAATATGATAATTTTTGTTGTTCTCCTTCTGTTTACTATGGAGAGAGGAAAGATGGTAATGCTATATGGATGACTTGTGTCATCCATATAGCATTGTGGCAGGAGAAAATGGTATGGGTGCGACTGGGTTGCTTCACGCCACAGACGATGAAGCCGCACCCATACCATTTCCAGTTACAGGACTTACTGTATATTATGCAAGTAAGCATCAATAATAATCAGTTGTTGTTGAAGTTTCAACAGACACGCATTATGCATAAAGCTAAAGGTCTGACTCGGAGAGTTTTCTGTTTTCAATGATGAAATAGTGTTGGTTTAGTGGTGCCACAATTGTAATTAGTTTGTAGCAGTAGTAGTGTTTCAAATCATTTTAAATATAAGCACTACAATTGAAATATCTTTGAAATGTGGATTATTTTGCATGCTATCATGTTTGGTGGGGCAGTCTGGGCATTTACGGGGGGCATTCCCCCCCCCATGCCTATGCCTAGATCCACCCCTGGTCCACTCCACTGCAGTAAAGTTCACAGAACATTTTGACATTGTGTGTGTGTGCGTGTGTGTTCGTGTGTACGTTGTCCATTCGTTAAGCAGAGCTCTGCAGAAGCAGCAGTGGAGGCCAGTGACAGAATCTTCAGTGAGATGATGGTCTCCATTGAGAGGAGACGCTGTGAGCTCAGAGAACTGATCAGAGATCAGCAGCAGACGGCAGTGGCTCAGACTGACGCTCTCCTGAGTCTGCTGGAGGAGACCCTGGAGCAGCTGGAGAGGAAACATGCTGAGCTAGAGGAGCTGTCAAAGTCCAACACCGACGACATCTTCACTCTCATTCAGGTTCCACATGTGGCTTTTTTTTTTTACACTTTTGGATTCAATTGGGCTTCAAATGGGCTTCACATAGTATTTAATTCCACTCCATATTTTGTTATACTAACTACATTACATTGCATTATTATATGAAAAACTTTAAAACTTTTCACAAATACACTAGATCTTTGTTGTGTGTGTGTGTGTGTGTGTGTGTGTGTGTGTGTGTGTGTGTGTGTGCGTGCGTGCGTGCGTGCGTGCGTGCGTGCGTGCGTGCGTGCGTGCGTGCGTGCGTGCGTGCGTGCGTGTGCGCGTGTGCATGTGGGAGGCGGGAGCGCACGCACATATTTACCGATTGAACAATAAGGACATCAGCTCAACATCACCAGTTGTAATCAATGTACCAATCTATTGATCTTACATTCCATGTCTGTACTTACAGTATCAAGCTGCTTGTCTCTCTCAACCTTCAGAGTTTCCAGTCTCTCTCCAGTTTCAGCGGCTGTCCAGGCTCACCCAGTGTGGCCATCTGTCCTCTGAGGTCCTTCACAGATGTGACTGATGTCGTGTCTGGTATGAAAGACCAACTGACCAACATCCTGGAGACAACTTGGCCAGAGATATCAAAGCGAGGTGAGATTTAAACATGTTTGTTTTTTCATGGTAAACATGGATGGACGAAGCCATCCATGATGATGTCCAGCCATGGAACTAGAACAGACTGATGGATGGACCACAGGTTGACCTGTGTCTTATATCACCCATTAGAGTAATGAACCATTTATTATGTGTGTGAGCAAAGCAGGCGCAAGTTAAGTTAACGGTGTGTGGTGGTGCGCGGTGCGCAGTCCGCCGTCCCTCGGGGTACTCCGATTGGCCGGTTTAGGTGATGTAATGGTGACGTAACATTACGTCATCATATCAGCTCGCTCCACTCACGCACAAATAGGCCATGGCCTACTTGTGCGCAACGCACGTTTTGACAAAACCCTTGGAACTTCAGTTTTATCCATTTTTTAGAATGTCATCATGGTGACCTTTACTGCTTTCTTGTGTTTTCAGTGTATGCAGTTGATGTTTCACATCCAATGGAGCCTCAGACCAGGGAGGACTTTTTACAATGTGAGTCTATGTTGACGCCTTCAGTTTCACTCTGATGTTATTTCTGTTATGTTATTTAAAGCTTTAATGAGTAGGGGTGGACCGTGGATGTATCGGCCACAAACTGTATCTGAGAGGCTACTCTTATCTGTACACAAACAAGGTTCATTAGGTCTTTTCTCGTGTGTTCTCACAGATTCATATGTGCTGTCTCTGGACATGAACACAATACACAAACATCTCTCCCTGTCAGAGGAGAAGACGAAGGTGACTCTAACGCAACAACAACAACCTTACCCTGATCATGCAGAGAGATTTGCTGTGTCGGCTCAGGTGTTGTGTACAGAGGCTCTGTCTGAACGCCGTTACTGGGAAGTAGAGAGGAGTGGTTATGGGGTTGATATAGCAGTCTGTTATAAAGACATCAACAGACATCTCTGGTTTGGATACAACGATAAATCCTGGTGTTTACAGTGCTCTGGTAAAGGCTACATGTTCAGACACAACAGTGTTCAGACTAAAGTGTCAGGACCTCTCTCCTCCTCTAGAGTGGGTGTGTACTTGGATCACCAGGCAGGTACTCTGTCCTTCTACAGTGTTTCTTCTGACACAATGACCCTCCTCCACACAGTTCAAACCACGTTCTCACAACCTCTCTATGCAGGGATAAACCCTTGGCACTATGGAGATACAGCAGAGCTGTGTAAGACATGGTAGACATGGTAAAGATATTGATGACGATATTCAGTTGAAAACTAAGGCCTAAAAATTAAAGCCTGGCCTTACCTGGGCCTTCATCAAACCTTGTACAGTACACTCAAAAACCTGCCCCAGCTGCCACCCTTAGATGTCTTGTTACCACAAGTTCTGCTTTAGCCGATACAGAACCAAAGAATAAGATATATAAGAATAAAAATAAAAGAAAAATGTATTTTGCAGTCCACCAATCGGCAATAATGTTTGTACCGGTAGTTATCTCGTGTTTATAGTAGACTCCTCACTCAGATGTGCAGTTTGGACAACTCGATAGCTAACTCTTCATGCCCCTCTGTTGACTCTGTGATTACTTAGACTGGGACTAGACACTGATACCGATATGACCAAGAGCAAATCTGATGCTTTTGCCATACAGATAAAGTATACTTTCGGGACATCTCTAGATCTCCACATGACATTCCGTATGTTGATCTCACCTCATCAAAGGTATGTACACTCAAGACACGTTCCATTTGTGGCCAGTACAGAATTCATTCCATTGTTGATCTGACCCGCAATGGAAAGTACCAGCACTCGCCCAGCATTCTTCTATCATCAAGGCAGGTATATTGATCTCACCCAGGTGAGATGCCCTTCTCACCCTCAGGTGTCTTACTGGTAATGTAATAGTAAGTATAATAGTAATATCTGAATAATAATGTAATATCTGTAATATTGTAATAGTTCAATAACTGTCAATAATATGTGTAATTGTGCAACAGTGTAATAACTAATAGTGTAATACGTGTCAGTGCAATATCTGTAATAATGTAATGGTGCGATAGTGTAATACGTGTCCTAGTGTAATGGTGCTATAAGTGTAATGGTGAAAATTGTAATAGTGCAATAATAATAGTCTAATATTGTAATGGTGTATATGTAGTGTAATTTGTTACTATACCCAAATACAAGAATGCACAGACAGAGCTGCAGGCATGTCACATTTCCTTCGCATTATCATGTGTTTCTTTCTGTTATTGTCACAAGGTGTAACTATATATGGGGCTGTGATATTATGAGACACTCAGGTTTTCATAGTATGGTCACAACAAATAACGCAAAGTTATTTGGGCACATGGATATGGACTAAAATGTGGTAACAATCTAATTTGTAGCTGCCTAGTGAAAATACAGTATAAGCTCACAACGGAGTGTGAAGTGACAGGTTGTGAGATTGTAGATCTGCCATTTCTTCTGCTATTTTACTGAAGTCTAACAATTTTGGGAACCACTGATTTACCATTGAATATTTGTAGCCTTCAAAACAACAGCTGAATTCACGCTCATATCACTAGAATAGGGTTCATATACTCTCTGGGTAACCTGTTCAAATACATTAGCAGTCACCATTCAATCAAACCTCCAATGCCAAGAATAAAAGCCAAATCTAATCTATCGTCTACGACTAGCTTTGCATTTGGATTGCAAAAAGGAAAGCCTATGATTTATAATAGACCCTAGATCGAAGTCCACCTTTTCCGCTGGGCTGTACTAAATGATAGCAGCTGGTATGTGCATGACATTTCCAGAAATCCCTGTAAAGTAGGGATAATTACCTCCTGCACATGTGTGACTTTCAGTGTAGGAGGTCACATTGGAGCTGGGAACAAGGGCTTCCAAGGCGTCAGGACGTGATATCTACGCAAAAACTAGGGCTATTGAATGATTAAAAAGTTTTAATCATGATTAATCACAATTTAAACTATGTCCGAAATGATCTACAAGCCCCCAATGCTTCCTTCCAGCTACCAGTATAATGGTCCTGGTTACAGGGACACACACAGCTGAGCTACCGGTATATGTCTCCATAAAATCGCCCTCCACCATTTGTTTTTGTTGTTTTTTTTTTTACAATGAGAAAATTCTCATTGGAACTTGTTATTTTCAACAGTCTTACTAAAGCATGATAAATCTAAGAAATTAACTGGGGGAGTACCACCTCAGTTATCCTACATATAACCGCCATCTCAGACTCTTCACAGCTCAGATTATAATGTATCTACATGCATCACAGACATGTATACAGTATGTGTCTCATACCGACTTTTAAACCTCTTAAGCCTCTCCAATAAAGTGGTCTGAGCAGAGGTCCTGTGCATGACCTTAGAATATAGTCAGCTGTCACTAGGCAGACGGCAACTCCTATAGTAAAAGGTCATTGGTGTTGAAAGTTGTGTTGTCTACATTTCCTTGTAATTGAGCGTAAAACATATTACACCTTGGTGCTGAAGATGAAGTTATGGTGTGACGTGTTTTCACACTGACACACTCTGTTGACACGTTAGTTCAGTCACACCGTGATTCACACGCTCCACCTCGCCCACATGCATTGACAGATGAGATTTCAGTTGCTAACAGCCTTGTGTGCTTATTCTAAACCAAGTGAAGTCATGCACAATACCAGATGGGATGCATGTGTACCTCATCCTCTCTCACTAGAGAACAAGTCTCAGTGTATACAACACTACAAAAAAACAAATGAACACTCATGCATAATTGCATATACTTTGCATATGCTTCCAAGGCGTCAGGACTTAAGAAACAGCATTCAATGATATTTTTGACTTCATGTTGTCAATTGATTTAACTCAGTTGAAAGTAGAAGTTTGTTTTATTGCGATTTAGTCAGTCAGCTTCCAACCTTTACATTGATGTGTAATACAGTATGCAATAATTAAAAACTAGGGCTATTGAATGATTAAAACGTTTTAATCAGATTAATCACAGCTTCAAAATTAATTTAATCATGATTAATCACCATTCAAACTATACCCAAAATAGGTGATCTACAAGCCCCACCTCGAAACAAAACAAAAGAATGTGAGAAGATGCTCATGATGCTATAACTCATTGATCTGATGCAACATTGGTATTTTATCTATTATCTGTTAAGTTTTATTTCATTTTAGATTG
Source organism: Benthosema pterotum (assembly GCA_039105355.1). Taxonomy (NCBI): domain Eukaryota; kingdom Metazoa; phylum Chordata; class Actinopteri; order Myctophiformes; family Myctophidae; genus Benthosema; species Benthosema pterotum. The sequence goes on along the minus strand of CM076965.1, from coordinate 25,274,366 downwards.
TAAATCATTTGCATATTTGAGGTGTTAATCTGTCAAAGCAGCAGCAGCAATACCAAACCTCTGGGGCGTTCCACATCTATCTTTACAACGAACAGTTGGCCGGGCACAGGTGTAACTATAAATGACACACAGAGTCTCTGTCTGTTCCAGATCAACACCATTAAAAGAGTTCTACATGATGCCAGAAGAACCTTGGCAGTGACATTTAGAGCTAGACCAGAAGCAGCAGAGTCCCCTAAAGACCCTCTGGAGCCTTACATCTGCTGCCCGGCTGGCCGCTGGCGGAAGCAACAGGCAGAGATGGATTTCTTGGATGTCACCCCTAGCCAGTGTTGTAGTGGGACTTTTAGAAGTGGGGGGACGCCTCTTAAAGGGGAATTCCAGCCAGTGAACCAAGTGGACCCTAGCGGGTCCATTTGGTTCCATTTGTACGCTTTCACAAAAAAGGAAACTCTTTAACATGGTGAAACAAGATGTATTCCACCATGCTAATGATTTTTTTTTTTTCAGACCTCCATCTCTAGGAAACACAGAACGGGGGGAACTTTTTTATCATGTCTACACAACATCTCTAAGGTAGGCCTATACATTAATGACATAGTAAAATATTGAAAATGAGTGGAATTCCTTTAAGACATGTGAGAAAGATTGTTTACAATACCTAATTGTATCCATGAAAGTAAATGACAAGACACAAAACATAGGCCTACTTTTGCCTCAAAGATATTTTAGATGTGAGAAGTGGGGGGGGTCCCCGCGTCCCCCCCTCCACTACACCCCTGCCCCTAGCATACAACACTAGGTTGACCGTTGAGTTTGGAGGCTATTGCATCTGAATGTAACCATTATTGCATACTTTAGGTGTTGAAAAATATCACAAGCTGTAGTAGTGCACCGTGTGCAGCGCCACGAGTTTGTAGGTCTGCTGCTTTTGAGGTCCTTCTTAAATGTAATATAGGCAACTTTTACTGACAGGAGGTGATAATGTGTGAGGGGGAGGGGGTTGTGTGGGATGAGGCAGTGTTTTAGCCAATCACAGCAGTCTCCAGCAGTTTCATGATGAGCCAATAGAGTGGAGGTGAGGTGCATGGAGTTAGATTTTGATTTTAAACACAAAGTTGCCTCTATTACCTTTAAAGGTAGGGGAAGTGATTTCACCTTTGTCAGATATCACCCAAAGAAATATTTTTTTCTGTTAAAATGCTCTATTATAAGGTGTGGAAACCATTATGGAGTTTCCCCCTCCCCACGTTAGCAGCGGAGCTAATAAAAGTTCCCCAGGTGGTGGGTGAATTCTCCTCCAATCACGATTGAGCAGCAGGTTCACATAGTGTAGCTACTCTTGGGCGCCCCTAGTGCACCAGGGTGGTACTACACCATGAATTTCAAATCACTTACCCTACCTTTAACTCAAACACTTTGCTACATGGGAGGTCTTTGACAGAGTTACTGATATAGAAACTGTTACAATTTAGAAGATGTTTGTAGAATCCACCTCAGATGTAAATAATCTGATGATCATTCTTCTTCTTTTAAAAAACAAACAAACTCCCTAACAGATTTACGCATTTTGGCGTGATTGATTATTCTGTTGTCTGCTTATCACGCGAAAACGTATATTGTTAAAAATATAAAAATAAATAAAAATATAAATATCAGTTCTGGAAAACTGATATTTGATATTTGAAAACTTTGTGTATGTTGGCACATACACAAAATGAACTGATCAGAATCGGAAGTACAGAGGATGCTCGGCCTATCCCTGCTTTGGTTGCCAGATCTAACATCCTTATGGAGTTAAGTCAGTAAATCTTGAGCAAGATGCCTTGAGAGAATGAGCAGGTGCTGCTACTTGTATGTCAATAAGGATTTTATAGACTCCATCAAGGGTGAATGAGGTACAGTATCATATTTGTTTCCATCCATAAATATGCACAACAACATTTTACATACATAATATTCACCCTGTAAATTAGTTCAAACAAAAGTGTGCGCGCGCACGCACGCACGCACGCAACCACGCACGCACACACACAGTTAAAGAACAAAATGTAGTAAGTACAGAATTCAATATACATACAGTACATGAACTAAAACAAATCATTTGTAAAATAAATAAAGTTGGTTGCAATTGTTACAGCCTTATTTTAATGTACATACATTATGAATCGTTGACATAGATGAGTTAGCCAACAACACTACCGTAGGCCTAACTCACAGGATGGAAGGCATGTAAAAATAGTGCTTGGGGATAATCACCTGTTGCTGGTGACATATTCTTATTACCACTTGGAGATCCTCTGCCAAAAGTGCCGTACAGACATTGCTAATGTGATGTGATTTGATTGGGACTTGAATGGAATTACGTTTCCAAATATGGACCGTGGCTTTTGCCTGACCAGGACCTTGATCTAGATAAAAGGAGCGCTATCTCACTACCGTCTACCATAGTCAGGGTTAAGGAGGAGACTATAAGGAAGCTTGTCATTGACTACACAGCAGTGAAGCAAGCATTCATTAAATACAGCTGCTGGGCATCTGATGTGCTCTCTATAAACTTTGCGGTACCTGAGGAATATTTAACCGAGTCTATTCTATTGGGTCAGCTGTAAGGTAAGGCAGATTTTAAAAATGTGGTTTAGCATGATAGGTCATTCTTTTCTTTCTTAACGCATGCATGTGTTTCTTTTTTCTAAATTAGTGAGCTAATCACAATCATGAGCTCTGATGCGGAGATGGCCCAGTATGGGCCTGCGGCCATCTACCTCCGCAAACCCGAGAAGGAGAGGATCGAGGCGCAGAACCGACCCTTTGATGCCAAAACAGCCTGCTTCGTTCCTGATGCCAAGGAGCTCTATGTCAAAGGTGTGATTCAGTCTAAGGAAGGTGGCAAAGCCACGGTGCAGACGCTAGATGGAGAGGTGAGTCATACTTACAGCAAAATTCCCTGGGCGTTAATTAAAATGTTCACACCACCACTCACTGATGTCAAGCAAGTGATACTGAGCGGGATATCAAATGCCATAATATTACGATTGAACACTTTTCCAACTGTCAACCAACCGTTTGTGACATGGGCATTATCACTTAATGATGAATACGCACACGCACACGCACACGCACACGCACACGCACGCACACGCACACGCACACGCACACGCACACACACACACACACACAAAGCAGTCTCTTTCGCACTGTGTTGTTGTGTCCTCTTCACTCTGAATAGTCCTTCATTGTTTTTATCAGACGGTAACCGTTAAGGAAGAGGACTGCCACCCAATGAACCCTCCGAAATATGACAAGACGGAGGACATGGCGATGATGACCCACCTCAACGAGCCCTCTGTGCTGTATAACCTCAAAGAGCGCTACGCAGCATGGATGATTTATGTAAGGATTCTAAAATAGGGACTCTATGCATTCATCTTCCTGTCTGTCTAAAATCCTTAAGATGACCATATCCAAACTTATACTCGGTTGCATGCTGGTGTTGCACACGCACACCCTGAAAATAGCAGATCTACAAGTACACAACCAACCAGGTGAGGTCTGCAAAGTGTTGTGAGTTTGTAATGTCGATTGGCTATTTTCAGAGCATGACACTGCCACCATGTAAAATCACCCTATAAGGGTAACCAAGTACACTTACTTTCTAATGTTGGTACTTATACCAATATTTGTTGCAGACCTACTCTGGGCTCTTCTGTGCTACGGTGAACCCCTACAAGTGGCTCCCAGTGTACGACGCCCAGGTGGTGTCTGCCTACAGAGGCAAGAAGCGCATGGAGGCCCCACCCCACATCTTCTCTGTTTCTGATAATGCATATCAAAATATGCTTACAGGTATGTTTACAGTACAGGACACATACAGTCAGGCACACTGCTTGGATGTTATTTCCACTGACATGTATCTTTTGCCCTCTAACCTATACAGATCGTGAGAACCAGTCTGTCCTGATCACGTGAGTCTGTTGCATTTTCAAAATCTGAGACATTAAATAGATGAGTATAATATATCCATAGGTTGCATATTCAGTGGGCACCTAACCTAACACATAATAATAAGTATATGTTTTTTGAATGGTCAGATATGTGTACATGGCAATACCAAAAGTTTATTGATGTACCTTGTTGTTCTATTCACAGTGGAGAATCTGGTGCAGGAAAGACTGTCAACACCAAACGTGTCATCCAATATTTTGCGACAATCGCAGTGGCAAGCGGTGGTGACAAGAAAGAACAAACGTCTGGAAAAATACAGGTATGAGAAATCATTTCACTAATCGAATGCATACAATGTAAGAAATAAACATATCGACATTATGAGGTGCTGTATACTGAAGGAGTTTGACATAAATTCCAGGGGACACTGGAAGATCAAATCATTTCAGCAAACCCTTTGCTTGAGGCCTTTGGGAATGCTAAGACTGTGAGGAATGACAACTCATCTCGCTTTGTAAGTACAATCTCCCAAATGAATGGTTCTCAAATTTTAAACAACAGCAAGATATTCTAATCTATTTGATTTACTTACTAGACAGTCACTCAGACAATTAGATCACAATTCAGATCAGCTTTATTTTTCTTAGGGTAAATTTATCAGAATTCACTTTGGAACCACAGGAAAACTGGCTTCCGCCGATATTGAAACCTGTAAGTATGTCAACATGTGACCTTTAATTGCTTCATAGGATGCTTGCAATGGATAATCCTTTTCACTAAACATGGTGTTCTGTGCAGATCTTCTGGAAAAGTCAAGAGTGACATTCCAGTTATCTGAAGAGAGAAGCTATCACATCTTCTATCAGATAATGACAGGCCACAAAGCAGAACTTATAGGTGATAAAAACACAATAGTATATGCAAAAGGTATTTTTCCAAGTACAGTATCGCATCATAGTACAACTGTTTAATGTTTTTCACCCCTCTACAGACATGCTGCTCATAACAACAAATCCATATGACTTCCCCATGGTAAGTCAAGGGCAGATCACTGTGGCCAGCATCGATGACAAAGAAGAGCTGGTGGCCACAGATGTAAGTATAACACAAACCATTGTTTCTCTGTATGGAGACAAACAATGGGGCACGCACATCCCAAAAAACTAACTAAATACCAGGTGCTGGGCCGAAAAACAAACTAGGAAGAAATAAATAAGGTCCGCACACTGGACTGAAGCTCCAAACTAAAGGTGTTTATTTCATGGTGAAATAAACACCTTTAGTTTGGAGCTTCAGTCCAGTGTGCGGACCTTATTTATTTCTTCTCTGTATGGAGAACCAAAAATCTACTGCTAGGGCAAAGCGAAATCCCATTGGTAGGGGGAAATAATAGTCTTTTAAGCTTCAGTCTTAAGAAGCTACTCTGCCACATTAGACTACAGTGACCTGTTCAGATCGGTGTGAAATTCAGTATTGTATACAGTATCTTGACCAGTCAATTTTATGGATTCAAGTCGGGGCTACTCTATTACAGAAGCAGTGTCCTGTTAATTCATTACATTAACCCATACAGTATGTTGTTCACTAAACTTCAGACGGCCATTGATATCCTGGGGTTCAACAGTGATGAGAAGATGTCCATCTACAAGCTGACTGGTGCAGTGTTGCATTATGGGAACATGAAGTTCAAGCAGAAGCAACGAGAGGAGCAGGCCGAGTCTGACGGCACAGAAGGTGAAGAAGAATATCTGCACTGTTGTGAGGAAAGTTATATTCAACACATCGATTCATCATTATGCTAATAAGTTGATATATGTCCTTGGTATCCATCAGTGGCAGATAAAGTGGCATTCCTCATGGGTTTAAACGCTGCTGACCTGGTGAAAGGCCTCTGCTACCCTAGGGTCAAAGTTGGGAATGAGTATGTCACTAAAGGGCAGACAGTCCCACAGGTACTGACACAGCTCAATGTTCATAAGTAAATCATAATATTATGTTAGTGATTTAGTATTAGAGAAACACACAAACCCTTGACTGTGTACATTGTATAATCCCCATGACTAGGTCCTCAATGCAGTTAGTGCGTTGGCCAAGTCAGTCTATGAGAAGATGTTCTTGTGGATGGTTATCCGGATCAATGAAATGCTGGATACCAAGCAGCCCAGGCAGTTCTATATCGGAGTGCTGGACATCGCTGGATTTGAAATCTTTGATGTGAGCATGAACTCTACTGCTGCATACTCTTCAAAAAATACAAATAAAACACATGCATTATGAATTAGATTAAATGGATTTAGTTCATCATTGCAATGATATTGTCATGAAGTAGCAGATGAATGACCTGCTCTTCTCACTTCAGTACAACAGCATGGAACAGCTGTGCATCAACTTCACCAATGAGAAACTGCAACAATTTTTCAACCACCATATGTTTGTGTTGGAGCAAGAAGAATACAAGAAAGAGGGGATTGACTGGGAGTTCATTGACTTTGGTATGGATTTGGCTGCCTGCATTGAACTTATTGAGAAGGTAAGACAAACAAAAAATAGCAATTCCTACCTTGTTCAATATTTCATATTTTGTATATAAACGAATGCCCAATGCTATACTTTGTTGAATAATAATGTCATGGAATAGCAATATCTACAGCGTTGGCCTTTGCGCACTGGCCTACTTGGAACAATGCAAGTTAGAAATTCAGAGCCGACTTGTTAAGATGTCTGCTAAATGCCTAAATTGTAAATTTCATTTAAATCAATTCAATTATAGAATATTTAAAGCATTCATGACTTTTCCTGACTGAAGTGGGGTCCAAATTAACTGCCTGTGTGGCCTTTTTCCACATATTCTGAAAAGTTAGTTTTGTCATTGATAAAAAATGTTCCAGTAGCTTTATCTCAGACATTACTACATCTCACTTATGATTATGTCCAACAGCCGATGGGCATCTTCTCCATCCTGGAGGAGGAGTGCATGTTCCCCAAGGCCTCGGACACCACCTTCAAGAACAAGCTGTACGACCAGCACCTCGGTAAGACAAACGCGTTCCAGAAGCCCAAGACTGTCAAAGGCAAGCCTGAGGCCCACTTTACCCTGGTGCACTACGCCGGCACCGTGGACTACAACATCACTGGCTGGCTCGACAAGAACAAGGTATTTTAGCTTTAGTAGGTTTTGTTTTTCTTTGCAGTTTATTTAGCCTTTTAATGGTATTTCATTTTATATATATATATATATATATACACATACATATATACACATACATATATATACATATATATATATATATATATATATATATACACATACATATATATACATATATATATACATATATATATACATATATATATATATATATATATATATATATATATATATATATATATATATATATATATATATATATATATATATACATATATATATATATATATATGTGTGTGTGTCTTTGGGTAGCCGTATGAAAAAACTTTATATGCAAACTGTTTTATGAAAGTGGCACCTTTCATATAAAGGAATAAAGTTAATATAAGATCCATAGTAGTTCTTTGTAAAGTGAAACATATGTAAAACATATAATTGTGTTATTTACAACAATTATATATAACATTCAAAAAAGATAAGATCCATAATATTTCTTTGTAAATTGCATTTATACCATATATATATTTTTTAATTTATAAGAATAATATGACATGCACAACAGATATAAGATCCGTAGTGTTTTTCTTGTAAAGTGGCTTGTATGAAAGGTGCCACGAATGTTGCCATATAAAGTTTTTTCCCCAAGAAAAGCGATATGTCTGATGTATTATTACTTTTAATTGAAGGACCCCTTGAATGAGTCGGTGGTGCAGCTGTACCAGAAGTCATCGGTCAAACTGCTGTGTTTCCTGTACGCCTCATTCTCTGGAGCTGAAGCAGGTACTGTACCATCCGTTCCACGCAATAATGTAAGCACTCGGTCAGTGGTGGAAAAAATACTCGCTTTTGCTGTATCGACTGCACTACTCCAACATTGTAGGCTATTTGGCAATTATTTATTTATTAAATAAAACACAGTTCAAACTCAGTGTTTTATACAGATTCAGGTGGCGAAGCTGCTGCTGGTGCTGCTGGTGGTAAAACTGCAAAGAAAGCAGCCAAGAAGAAGGGGGGCTCTTTCCAAACTGTGTCTGCTGTTTTCAGGGTAGGAAAATGATTCATTATTAATTGAAAGCATCCGGTATTATACATTAAATGACTATACTATAATACCGTTTTCCTTTGCAGGAGAATCTCGGAAAGCTAATGACCAACCTGAGGTGCACTCATCCTCACTTTGTCCGGTGCCTCATTCCAAATGAAGTGAAAACACCAGGTGCTGTATGGCTTTAATGTACAAACACCTACTACAGTATATCCTTTCACTTAACATTAAGAAGGAAAGTGGATAACTTCTGTCTTTCTATCTTTTATGAACTGATCTCTGTCGTATTGAACATACTGTACTGTAGGTATCATGGACAACCACTTGGTCATCCACCAGCTGCGCTGCAACGGTGTGCTGGAAGGAATCCGGATTTGCAGGAAGGGATTTCCAAGCAGGATTCTCTATGCAGACTTCAAGCAGAGGCTAGTACTGACCAGCGTACCAGCAATACAGAGTAAAACATCCGTTCCCTCCTGGGTTGTTCATCTGGGCTCATGATCGTTTTGTTTTTGCAGATATAGAGTATTGAATGCCAGCGCAATCCCGGAGGGACAATTTATCGATGGAAAGAAAGCTTGTGAGAAGCTTCTTGGTTCGATTGATATTGACCATACACAGTACAAATTTGGGACGACAAAGGTTTGTGGCCAAAGCTCTATGAAAATATAGACACACAATAGCGGTCAATAGCAGTAATGTAACACAATGTGATTGCAGGTCTTCTTCAAAGCTGGTTTGCTCGGCACTCTGGAGGAGCTGCGGGATGAAAAACTGGTCTCTTTGGTGACACAGACCCAAGCAGTTTGTCGTGGTTACGTCATGAGACAACAGTTTATGATGTTAACGATTAAGAAGTAAGATGCACATAAACTAAACCTTAAAAATGTCTCAGCTGTAGTTGTAGTGTTGTAGTGTGAACTACAGTGTGATCACACAACTAAAGATTGTTGCATTTTCCAGGGATTGCGTGTGGATTCTGCAATACAACTTGCGCTCCTTCATGAATGTGAAACACTGGCCATGGATGAAGCTGTTCTTCAAAATAAAGCCCCTGCTGAAGAGTGCGGAGACTGAAAAGGAGATGACAACCATGAAAGAGGACTTTGTCAAATGTAAGGAGGATCTGACCAAAGCAGAGTCCAAGAGGAAGGATCTGGAGGAGAAAATGGTTTCTCTGGTGCAGGAGAAAAATAACCTCCTTTTACAAGTGCAAGCTGTGAGTAATATGTAATCTGAATCTTTACTGTGTTAACCTTTAAATGTTATTTGTCATGTACATTATGTCAGATAGCATATTGCGGTAGCCTTTTCGCAGTAGCTCAACGTTTATCCCACCCATTTCATAGGATGCAGAAAATCTTTGTGATGCAGAGGAGAGATGCGAGAGTCTGATCAAAAGCAAAATCCAACTGGAGGCCAAACTCAAAGAGGTGGCCGAAAGACTGGACGACGAAGAGGAAATCAACTCTGAGCTGGCTGCCAAGAAGAGGAAGCTAGAGGACGAGTGTTCTGAGCTCAAGAAGGACATCGATGACCTCGAGATGACCCTGGCCAAAGTGGAGAAGGAAAAGCATGCCACGGAAAACAAGGTTTGTAATTTAAGCCCATGAACCTCCATAGCATCTCCATTCGGAAGGGCATGTCATAATAAGGGCTTTCCAGACGGCAACGATAAATGTCCGCATAAACGCGGCAATTCTCGATTCTCTCTGCAGTGCCAACATAAAGAAAAACGGCCGTCTATTAAAGACAGGCGTTTTAAAAAGCTCACTGGATTGAGCTTTCAGAAACGAGCATGCGCGCAACAAAAATCATTAATGCCGTGCAATAAACGACCAGCATTAAACGCTCTCTTTATCGCAGGCCGTTTTCTGAGCAAAAAAAAATGCCGGTCCCCTTCAAAATGAATTAGAATGCACGATTTATTACTCGCTGTTTGTAAGCCCCTATAGGCAATCATTCAGAGCCCTGGGCTGAACGGGGACTCGGATCAACAAAGCATGTATACACTGTAGGATTTCAGTGGTGAACGAGTAAATAGTGGTTTGTATCGTTTGTTTTGATTTGTAAACCTATTGCAGGTGAAGAATCTAACAGAGGAGATGACTGCCCAGGACGAGAGCATCAGCAAACTGACCAAGGAGAAGAGAGCTCTCCAAGAGGCTCACCAACAGACCCTCGATGACCTTCAAGCAGAGGAGGACAAAGTCAACTCTTTGACCAAAGCTAAGGCTAAGCTTGAACAACAAGTGGACGATGTGAGTTACTCTACACTGGTGGTTTTCAGGCCTTTTCATATCGAGTTCCATTGTTTATTCGGCGTTGGAACCACAGACCACCCATTTGTTGAGATTTACCACCACCAACGCATTTTTGGTATTGCTAAGATATTGTCTACATTTCCGCCAAGTTAAAGATCTATAATTGTGCATTTGATTGCAAACTTGCATCATTTAACTGGGGGCCACCTGGAACTGCCTCAACAATTAAAGTAAATATCTTTGTATGAGTTAAGTAATAATTTATCCAACTTCATTTCCAGCTTGAGGGGTCACTGGAGCAAGAGAAGAAGGTCCGTATGGACCTGGAGAGAACTAAGAGGAAGCTTGAGGGTGATCTCAAACTTGTGCATGAGTCCATAATGGATCTAGAGAATGACAAACAGCAAGCTGAGGAAAAGATAAAGAAGTAAGTGATGCCCTGTGGCCCTTGTACACGAGGGGGAAAACCTGCTGGAATCAAACTGACACATTACGTTCTCTTCCCAGGACAGAATTTGAAAACAACCAACTGTACAGCAAAATTGCAGACGAGCAAACAATAAATATCCAGCTTCAAAAGAAGATGAAGGAACTACATGTAATGCAATACACCGTCTTATATGTACATGCCATATCAATTCAACCTTTTAACTGATATAATTGTAAAAGAAACATGTTTTCCAAACCATTAAGGCTCGCATCGAAGAACTTGAAGAAGAGGTTGAAGCCGAGCGTGCCGCCAGGGCCAAAGTGGAGAAGCAGAGGTCTGATCTCTCCAGGGAGGTGGAGGAGATCAGTGAGAGGCTGGAGGAGGCCGGAGGAGCAGCGGCTGCTCAGGTGGAGATGAGCAAGAAGCGTGAATCAGAGTTCCTCAAACTGCGACGTGATCTGGAAGAAGCCACGCTGCACCACGAGTCCACCACTGCTGCGCTGCGCAAGAAGCAGGCGGACAGCATGGCTGAGCTGGGAGAGCAGATCGACAACCTCCAAAGAATAAAGCAGAAACTTGAAAAAGAAAAGAGTGAACTGAAGATGGAAATGGATGATTTGAGTGGCAATATGGAAACCGTGGCAAAAGCCAAGGTACGGTACATTATTTTAGGCCGAAATACCTGTATGCATGGCAGTGCAGAAGATGTAATTTAAACAGTTTGTTTATGTCTAACTATTTGTGAAAATTGTTAAGGTCAACATGGAGAAAATGTGTCGCTCACTTGAAGATCAACTTATGGAGCTGAAAACCAAGAATGAAGAAAACATCCGTCAAATTACTGATCTCAGTACTCAGAGAGCCCGTCTTCAAACTGAGAATGGTAATCTTTTGACAATGTGTAATTATCTCACCCGTTACATAATTAGAACCCCACAAGGAAAAGAACATTGACCTTGTATTGTGTTTTAGCCGAGTTTTCTCGTCAAATGGAAGAGAGGGAAAGTCTAGTTTCTCAACTGACGCGAGGAAAACAGGGATTCACGACCCAAATCGATGAACTGAAGAGACAGATAGAGGAAGAAACAAAGGTAACACCTTGGGAGGTCATTTGCTGTGTAGGTCCTGTCATAATCCTGACCACAGGATACTTTATTATAGTGGTTCTCGGCATTTTCAGTGAGGGCGCTAGCAGAATGCCCCAAATAATCATATTTGCACCGGACCTGACAAGCAATTGGAAAGCAGTGGTTGAGGCATTCGATTTCATTTGTCTAAATAATAAAATATTGTGAAAATATTATTTGAACATTTGGTTAATGTATCACTATTTTTATAGTATAATTTGTTGATTACTTTTGATGCTGTAATGGGCTATAAATTACAGTATTTAAACAAAAAAAAATATAATGAAATAAATGTGGGCACTGGGACTCTGTCAATCCTCTGGTGATCCTGAGAACCACTGCATTATTTATATTCCAATCATGTTCCAATATGATTTCCTCTTTAGGCTAAGAACGCCCTGGCTCACAGTCTACAGTCTGCCCGCCATGACTGTGACCTCCTTCGGGAGCAGTTTGAAGAGGAGCAGGAGGCCAAAGCTGAGCTCCAGCGTGGCTTATCAAAAAGCAACACAGAGTTGGCCCTTTGGAGGAGCAAATATGAGACGGATGCCATCCAGCGCACTGAAGAACTGGAGGAGGCAAAGTAAATGTGGACCATGCTAAGCTGTATATTCATTTGTCAGCCTCTTGAAAATCTTAATCCATTAAAGGATAAGATCACCCAAATAATTACGTATTTATACATGAATAATGCAGTGAATGAGTGACTCTGTTGGTCATATTATATCACATAATATTATTGCCGCCAAAAACAAACCAAAAATGTATTTTTGGGGGGTGAACTACTGAAGGCCGTTTCTACATTTTTTTTTCTGTCGTTATATTTTGCTCACTTTTGAATGTCAAGTTCAACATAAAATCTATGACTGTAGATCTGCTATTTTTGAATAGCTAAACTATAAACTTATGGTTAAGTGGTTTTGGTCTGTGGCTGGTGAGTGCCTCATTTAATACTGTTGATTTCACTTTCCTCCAGGAAAAAGCTTGCCCAACGGCTCCAAGAGGCTGAGGAGCAAATCGAAGCAGGAAACTCAAAATGTGCCTCCCTGGAGAAAACCAAGCAGAGGCTTCATAGTGAGATGGAGGATCTAATGGTGGATGTGGAGAGGTCCAACTCCGTAGCAGCTAGTCTTGATAAGAAACAGAGGAACTTTGATAAGGTACTCAATACATTCGCCTTGTATGGATACATCACATTGTCAGGTTTATATATTTTTTAATAGTTTGTGTGGTTCAGATTCTAGCTGACTGGAAGCAGAAGTATGAAGAGTCCCAGGCAGAGCTGGAGGGAGCTCTGAAGGAATGCCGTTCTCTAAGCAATGAGCTTTTCAAATTGAAAAACTCACATGAGGAAGCCCTGGATCATCTGGAGACGCTGAAAAGAGAAAATAAAAACCTACAGCGTGAGTGAAGTCAGTTACTTCTAAAATATCATATTACTCCTTCACATTTTATTCAATTTCACGCAGATCGGTACACATGCTCTCTATGGTCATGTGATGTTTACATTACTCCTTAACATTTTGCCAAACATCACACACTATGCTCCTTGTGAAGTTCTGTGCCCACGCCCCCAGCACTTTTTCAAATTCATTCGTAAATGAAACTGCAGGAATGACAAAGATATCAATACTATAATTAAGGAGTTGTCTGTCTGTCTGTCTGTCTGTCTGAAGCGAGCATAACTCATCACTGGCTGCACCGATCACTATGATTTTTCACACAGTCATTGACCATAACATTAGGAAGAGACTGAGGAAGCCCTTTTTTCAAATTAACAAATTGTTGATTAATAATGAATTTATTTGGTGCATTAAATTTCTCCATTCACTTAACATTGGCAATGCCCTTTTCGGCCACAGGGGGCAATGCAAATAGCAAAACACACACACACACAGACAATTTATGACTGGCCATTGCAGTGTCCCACAGGGGGCAATGCAAATAGCAACACACACACACACACACACACACACACACACACACACACACACACACACACACACACACACACACACACACACACACACACACACACACACACACACACACACACACACACACACACAATTTATGACTGGCCATTGCAGTGTCTGTGCAAATGCGTGCATTAAAGCAATCCTTCAGCAAAATACTTGCATCTACATTGCCCACACAGTACATCCTTTGGTGTTCATATATTCACAACGGGTAAGGTCCTAGTATGTATAAAAAAAGGAAACTAACATTGTCACATTGTCTATGTGCGTTTCATCTTTCTAAAAACAGAGGAGATCTCAGACCTGACAGAGCATCTTGGAGAAAGTGGAAAGAGCATCCATGAACTGGAGAAATTCAGAAAGCAGGTGGAGACAGAGAAAGGTGATATGCAAACAGCACTGGATGAAGCTGAGGTAAAACTGATAATAACTGGATGCAGGAATTGCTTGTCTTTAGCCATTAAGTGGATTCGCTTACACACATTTTTGCGTGCAAGTAACACTGGAAAGATAAAAGCTGCAGTGCGTTCTGGCACAGATTCTGGTACAGTGTAGTATTGTTGTAGATCAGGGGTTTTCAACAGGTGGTCCGGGGACCACCAGTGGTCCTTGAGAGGGTTCCAGGTGGTCCCCAGGCTAAATGATGGAAAGTTGATTAACCATTTGGTTTCATTTTCACACTCTCAAGAGTTAAAATATTCATCATCTGAATTAGCACTATTTCATTAAGAAGTCTACACTGTTTTGTTTGCAAAACCCAGCCTGGAATTGTCAACAAAACCAAAAGAATTCTTTGGTTTTAGGTCTTTGGGGCTAAAATGTCGTCAAGTGGTGGTCCGTGGCTCAAATGCTGAATAAATGGTGGTCCCTGGAGTCAAAAAGGTTGAAAACCTCTGTTGTAGATGAATGATAGATGCATGGTGGACATCTGTGTGTTGTCTACCACTGTACTGTAGATAGCATTCACTGTACAGTGATGGATAGCATGATCTTTCTACAGGCCTCTCTGGAGCATGAAGAGTCAAAGCTCCTCCGTGTTCAGATGGAGCTGAACCAGGTCAAGGCTGAGGTAGACCGGAAGGTGTCTGAGAAGGACGAGGAGATCGACCAGCTGAAGAGGAACAGCCAGAGAATCCTGGAGTCCATGCAGACCACTCTGGACTCTGAGGTCAGGAGCAGGAACGATGCCCTGAGGGTGAAGAAGAAGATGGAGGGAGACCTGAACGAGATGGAGATCCATCTGAGCCATGCTAACAGGCAGGCTGCTGAGGCCCAGAAACAACTGAGAAACGTCCAGGGGCAACTTAAGGCAAGTGTTCATATAGTCCCTTGTGTTTTCATACAACATCATTTTACAGTACAGTACAGTACAGTACACACGTGTTTTAATCGATCTCTTTAAAAAGAAATCTATCCAGAAGGAAACCACAACAAACGTGATGAATTTATGGATGATAGTCATGCCCACCACGCCTACCACTGCCATGTATACCTGTATTCTCTATGGCCCCTCAGCCAGTGTGATTTCTGGTCTAGATGGGCAGATTAAAATATGCTAGTGAAAACGGCCAGGGGATCCTTTTTGTTCACCAATCTCGAGTGTCTGCCCTGCCCCCTCCTCCTTCCCTCCCATGTAGAACAAAACAGAGAAATGCAGATGTGACGTCACAATATAACAATCGGAACCCTAGTAATCTGAGGAATCCTGGAGATCCTCTCTTACGTTAAATAAAGCGATAAGTTATAAAACAAAAAGGCAATGCATTGCAGAATAGAAAAAAGAAAAGGTATGTCCTCCTCACCAAACCTTTAGTCAGGGGTCTTCATCAACTGGTTCTTTTGTTAACTTTCCTCTTTCCCACAGCCAAGGTTCTTCTGTCAAACTATATTGTTGGTTCGTGTTCAGTTCTGAAATATCTTAGTAAGCATTGTTTTACACAGTCTAAAGTTTGTGTTTGTCAGACAACTGCAGAAACAAACAGCCTTCAGCAGCATCATGGAACCAGGCTCGGCGCCTCACTTCCTGTTCCTTTTATAGCTTCCTGAGTGGTTGACTTCCTGGAACTGGAACTATTCTGGAACTGCTGATCGAACACATTTTCCCACGGCTCCCCCTACGGTCAACCTTTCACATTTTGTCCATATAAATTAGATGACCATGGTTCAATTTCACAAAACACAAAATACCCTCGGTACACTACATTTCATGGTTAAATATTCAACCGTATTTTACCCAATATAGTCCCTTGTTATACCCCTAGTATTATTCATTTTCTTTCAATACACATACAAGGACAGGAAATTCATTATTCCACACATTTATGTGGCAGTGTCACAACCAAATTCGTTATTGGTTAGCAAAATTCACAATTCACTGCCACTCCTAGATAGATAGGAGGCATAGAACAATGGTGGAGATTATGAATTCACAAAATGTGACGCATGTCACAATAATGTGAAAAACTCTATTCAGGGATTTACTCTCTTGGATTACTGGCAGTGTGCACAAGAATAGTCCAGTGTTAATTGTGAGATTAACAAATAGAGAGCCACAGAAACATACAGACCATCTTCTAGACCAGGGGTTTTCAACCAGTGGTCTCTGAGAGGATTCCAAGTGGTCCACAGGCTAAATGATGGAAAGTTGGTCAACCAGATGTAACTCTTTGAGAGCGTAAACATGAAACCAAATGGACCCTTGCGGGTCCATTTGATTTCATGTTTACACTCTCAGAGTTAAAATATTCACAATCTGAATTAGCCCAAGTCTACACAACTAGAGAATGTAGAGGATTAATGGTCAATTTGATCTGTATGTTTGACTGCTTTGTTTCCCGAGTCCAGCCTGGTATTGTGGACAAAAGCAAAATAAATCTTTAGTTTTGGGGTCTGTGCAGGGGCTAAAAAGGTCAACAAATGGTGGTCTGTGGCTCAAATGCTGAATAAATGGTGGTCCCTGGTATGAGAAAAGTTTAAAAAACACTGTTCTAGACAGCCCACCCCCAAAGCGCCATGCAGTAGAAACACTAATACTTGACTCTGACAAAACATTAATGTGATTTCAGGATGCTCAAATTCACCTGGACGACTCCATCAGAGGGCAGGACGACATGAAGGAGCAGGTATCCATGATGGAGCGCAGAACAGCCCTGATGCAGGCCGAGATAGAAGAACTTCGGGCAGCCCTGGAGCAGACGGAACGTGGCCGCAAGGTGGCCGAGCAGGAGCTGATCGATGCCAGTGAACGGGCAGCGCTGCTGCACTCACAGGTCAGTTTGTCTTCCAGTGTACATGTGTCATGTTAATAGAAATTACGTTTCTTCAGGTCAGTGATTCTCAACGTGTTTCTGAGTCAGGGCATCTTGTTTATGATAATCTCAAATGTATTTGGGGCCCTATTCACACTGCAGCCATACGGGCCGCATGCACTTTCAGTGTACCGGTATGTTTATTTTAATGATCAATCAATTGATTGCGTTCCAGCTTGAGGTACTACTAACATAGTATCCAGGGGCATTTTTGCCATTAGGCAGACTAGGCGGTTGCCTAGGGCGCCATGAGGGGAGAGGGGTGACCATGAGGGAGAGTGCCATTTTACAGGAGATTTTCCCTGGAGCCCCCAGGTGCTCCAGGGAAAATCTTGCCTAGGGCTCCAAATTGCTTAGAAATGCCACTGATAATACGTTGTACCAAGGCAGTATACTACAAGCTCCCATGTATCAGTATCATAATGAAAACACATTTCCTTCAATGTTTTAATGACCAAATACCACGAAAACCTTTTAGTTAATATATCACATTCCATTCACCATTACAATCTTCAGTGTTTTGCCCAAATGCAATATCCTCATGTCCCAGCAGGGGGCCCCGACCCACAGGTTGAGAATCACTGCTCACATCATACTGTTTGTCTGGTCTTCCTGCAGAGCACCAGTCTCTTGAACAGCAGAAAGAAGCTGGAGGCAGACCTCACTCAGCTTCAAGGTGAAATAGAGGACGCTGCCCAGGAGGCAAGAAATGCAGAGGACAAAGCCAAGAAGGCCATAACCGATGTGAGTCCTCCTCCCAGTCCTCATTAATGGGTGAAATCATACCCCCCTACCCCCCAAACACACACGCACAGGGTCTTCTAAATCAGAGGTTTTCAACCTTTTTGACACCAGGGCCCACCATTTGTTCAGCATTTGAGCCACGGACCACCATTTGATGACATTTTAGCCCCAAAGACCTAAAACTAAAGAATTCTTTTGGTTTTGTCCACAATTCCAGGCTGGATTTTGCAAACAAAACAGTGTAGACTTCTTAATTAAATAGTGGTAATTCGTATGATGAATATTTTAACTCTTGAGAGTGTGAAAATGAAACCAAATGGACCCTTGCGGGTCCATTCGGTGTCATTTTCACATTCTCAAGAGTTACATCTGGTTAACCAAATTTAGCCTGGGGACCACCTGGAACCCTTTCAAGGACCACTGGTGGTCCCCAAACCACCTGTTGAAAACCCCTGTTTTAAATCCTTACAGTTTTAGGGTTAGAGTTAGGTGAGAAACTTGAGTTTTTTGTTCATGTTGCTACTGCAAAACTTGCTCAAACCTTTTCATGTCAAGCCTCCCACAATCTTACATGTATTTAACTGCAGATAAAAATATATGTATAAGATTTGCTCACAATTTGTTCAGATTGCAGATCTATGAGCTATATTTGATGACTAGTATAAGTATAAAATAATGGTTAAAGTGGCTAAACTCACACAGATGCTTTCAGATATGTTTGCCAGAAGGTTCTGCTAGCGAACCATAATGATTGGTGAGTGACTTGCTCCGCGAATGGGCTAATCAGCATATGCTTAAGGAACACTGATTGGAGCCATTCATGTCAAAGAAGCAGCATTAACTTTCTGAGCATTATAAAATGGCTCATTACAAGGTCTGTGAATTAGAAGAGGGACAAAAGCACAAAAACATGGGCTTATATAAGTTCCTGTCTGCATCTGTAGCACCCGAAATTACACTCTGTGGCAGGCCCGGATGTAACATTTCCCAATTGGGGGGGCACTGGGGGCAGGTGAAAACGGTACGAGGGCGACTTCATCGCCCGTGTCGCTTTGGACCACGGGTGATGAAGTCGCACCCATACCATTTTTGGTTACAGGTCTTTTAAGTAAGCAAGTATCAATCAGTTGTTGAAGTGGCAACAGGCACTCAGCATCCATAAATCTAAAGGTCTGACTCAGAGTTTTCTGTTTTGAATGATGAAACGGTGTTGGTTTAGTGGCAGTAGCAGTGTTTCAAATCATTTTAAATATAAGCCGTTTAATTTGAAATATTTTTGAAATGTCGGTTGTTTTGCATGCTGTCATGTTTTGGTGCCATAGATCCGGTCCTGCTCTGTGGTGTTTCTCTCTCTGGTGAAATTAAGGGGAGAAAAAAAGCCATGATGTACACTACAGCATGTCGCTCTTTTAGGCTGCCATGATGGCCGAGGAGCTGAAGAAAGAACAGGACACCTGTGCTCATTTAGAGAGGATGAGGAGGAACCTGGAGGTGACTGTCAAGGACCTCCAGCATCGCTTAGATGAGGCTGAAAACCTGGCCATGAAAGGTGGAAAGAAACAACTTCAAAAGCTGGAAACTAGGGTATGCATAACAAGTTGCACGCTTTACGTAATCCTCCATGTTGGCACTGTATATGGAAAGGGGAAAGTTATCTTAATGACGATCTTTTTACCAAGGTCCGTGAACTGGAAAATGAGCTTGACGCTGAGCAAAGGCGTGGCGCTGATGCCATCAAAGGAGTCCGTAAATATGAGAGGAAAATCAAAGAGTGCACTTATCAGGTAAATCCTGAAAACTGTATTGAAATTTGTAATTTAATCCTATTACAGTTTATTATGCCATACATATACAATATTACCTGTGTCGATGTGCATTGACAAATTAACCACATGCACAACAGTGTCACAATCCAACAGCTTGAAGATGTGTTATTTCCGTCAAAGGTATAAAGTGAACAAAGGAGGAGGCCTAACATAGAGCCCGAGGGGACCCTGGCCAACTTAAGATAACATGAATCACTTACTTACTAAACTAAAGTGACCGAAACGTACTGATTTACGGTAGGCTGAAGAGGACAAGAAGAACAATGCCAGACTCCAGGATTTGGTGGACAAACTTCAGAATAAAGTGAAAGCCTACAAAAGACAAGCTGAAGAAGCTGTGAGTGAAACATAACTGAAAGAAAACAATCAACGATTTTAGACAATCAGACCATCCATACATTCAATGTTTGTTTGTTTATTTACAGGAGGAACAATGTAATATCCACTTGGCCAGGTTCAGGAAGGTCCAGCATGAGTTGGAAGAAGCTGAGGAGAGAGCTGATATAGCTGAATCCCAGGCCAACAAGATGCGAGCCAAGAGCCGGGAAATAGGATCTAAGGTATAGCTTCCATAATACTTTTCGGTCTGAATATCTGTCTCGAAAGAATGAAAGAATAATGATCTGCCAGGAAATTAATTCATGATAAAGTAATAGTAGAACATGGTGGTTTCATGGTGTAATACAGATTATGCATTCAAGTCTGAAATTGTAAAAGTTAGTAGTATTAAAATAAAACTGACTGTGTGTGAAACCACTTTTACCGAATACTAATTGTGTATTTCTCTAAATGTCTTCTATGAAGGCACAAGATGGACAAGGAGAGTAAAAGAAAGAAGACGATAAAGATGGCTTCTGTTTGAGTAGCGGTGGACAGTGCTATAATGTGCATGACCTAAATGCTATTGAATTAGTGTTTGGGAACCAATTGCATCTCACCTTCACAATGTATGGAAAGCTTCCAAAATTGTGGCAATGTGCATGATTTGTCACTGGTTTGAATGAATTAAACTATAGCTAATATTATTGTATAACCACCTTAGTAATAGACTAGTACAACAAAGCATTTATTTTCTCTTTATTTTCACTCTCAAGAGTTAAAATATGCATCATGTCAAATAGCCCAAGTCTACACAAGTAAAGAAGGTAGAAGATTTGATCTATATGTTTGCCTGTTTTTTTTTTTTTTTTTTTCCCCGCCATCCATCCTGATATTGTGGACAAAAGCAAAATTAATCTTTCTTTAGTTTTGTGTCTGTGGGGCGAAAATGTCATCAAATGGTGGCTTTGAAAACCTCTATTTAATTAGTTAATAATCAATACCAAAGAACAATGTGTGTTGGCTCAGGGGTAGAGTGGCTAGACGTTAACCACAAGGTTGCCAGTTCGAACCTCCAGAGTTGGTGTCGATATCTCCCTAATCAAGACACTTAACCCCTAATTGCTCCTGATGTGCTTGATGTGTGAAACTGTGAATGGGATCCACAATCTATGTAAAGCGCCTTGGATAAAGGCACTATATAAAGGCACCATTTATCATTTTCAATTTGTTCAATAATTAAATGAACTCAATAACCTGACCCTGCCAGCAGGTGATAGCAGTGAGTTCCTCGAGGTAGAGGGAACTTGCGAACTCAATACTAGAACAATCTGGCACAGGGGAGCCCAACCAGTAGATCGGGATCTACCGGTAGATCTCGGCCTGATCTCAAGTAGATCTCAGGAGATGTGGGGGGGAAAGAAAAAAAAGGCGGTGGATAAGAAAATGCAATGGCAGTGTTTGTCTGTTGTACTTTATGCTTATATGGACATAAAGTAAAGTGGTAAAACAAACTAGTGTTGTGTTGTTGTGAAGTTACTGCAGGCTGGCAACGATGCGTGTGGTTTGAAATGTTGATATGTAGATCCCGGAGGGGTTGGCTGCTGAAAAGTAGATCTTGGGTCAAAAAAGGTTGGGCACCCCTGATCTGGCAGAATCAGGTTAATGTACTCCATTCATTGATACAAAGTGGAGCATAATGTTTATTAAGAATATCAATAAGAAAAGAACAATGTTGCTTTTTCTGTAGTAATTCAGTGCCATTGGAAATTATGTAATACTTGCGTGTCTTTTACTGACAAATACAGTAGAGGTAGCATTCTTGTATCCCAGCAATGCAATAAATGTTTGTTTTTTTTCTCTTCCAAACAATACAATTATTCAAACAGGGAAAGAGTTGTCTTTTTGTTGAATGTTTTATTTAAATCATGGCAACATACATCCACTATGTAGAAAAAGAAGAGGTATTTGATTAAGAGTATGTTGCATACTAGATCCTCACACTTCAACAGGAATCATCTTCGTTATATCAGCCAGGCACCACTACTGCCCTCCACCGCTGTCCTTTCCCTGTTGAAACAGAAAATTGAAACACTGAAATCCAAACTTTAAAGACAGAGTGCCATGTTTTTTTTCCCCCTATTTTGTTTTAAGAGGTGACAGTACTTAATTAGACCCATTGTATAAGAGGTGACAGTATTTAATTAGACCACTGTACTGTATGTGCAATGATGTCTTTTCTCTGTTTGGGGTTTCTTCCGGGGGAAACCATTCCAGTCCTCCCCTTTATCATACAACTATAGCTGTGGGTGTGGCTTCAGATCATGTGGATCTTCACCTACCAGGAAAACCAGACATCCATAATGAACAGGTGGGGTTTAACCAATTCTGTGCACTTTTTTGGAAAATGACATTCCTCCTCATACACCAATAATACCGGGTGATCATGTTTTAGAGTGTAAAAAATCATAGCACTCCATCTTAAAAGAGAAATCAAAATTGACATTTTATATTGAAAAATATATTTGCTCCCATTAAACTGCCTCTTTCTTTGTACCGTATAACATATTTGTTTTGCCATTAAAAAATAGCAAACCTCATGAAAATCTCTCTGTGAGTTTCTTTACATTCAATTGACACGCTCCTGCTCTCCTAACACAGTGGTACTTAAAGTGGGGGTCCGGGGACCCCTGCCACGCTCCCAGGGTACCTTGCATGGCAGGGAGGGGTCTGGGAGACTCACCTTGCCCATGTCACGACTCTTGACCCTCATCTTATTGATCTGGGACTCTGCAATGTCAGCGCGTTCTTCTGCCTCCTCCAGCTCATGCTGAACCCTCCTCAACTTAGTTAGATGGGTGTTTGCTTGTTCCTCCTATTAGATCACATCACACAAAATGACAATTAAAATGACTGACATAAAGGATTCATGCCTTGATATTTTACCACACACGACTACTGTATATTATGTATTTGTGAAGTAGTTAAGTCATCTCTCGGCACACCAACTGAACCCAGAGCACAGTAGTAGAAGTGTACTTGCTGTACTGACTTGCTGTACTGATCATGCTTGCTCATTAAGTGTCTCTATTTAGTATACACAGTAGACATACTGTATTTTAATCCATCTTTATTAATATTGGCTGCTGGAATTGACAGAACTCTCCCCAAGTATTATTTTAATATTTTAAGCTGAGGGTTATTGGCAGAATGACTCACAGCCTCCTCAGCCTGTCTCTTTAACACTTTGATCTTGGACTGCAGCTTGTCCACCAACTCCTGAAGTCTTGTGAGGTTCTTCTTATCTTCCTCTGACTGGTTTTCAAGTTTGAAAAATAAACATAAATAACAGAAAGATTCCAAAATCATCACACGAAATTATGTAATTAATGCAAATAACATACATTCCTAAAATTGTTTTTATAACTTATATCATTTGTATACGTCCCTCATGCTTATTTCTAATAGTTTGAGCCTGATGCTAGATAAAACCAGGCTTGTTTCCATTCCATGCCGAATTGGAAAATCAACAATGTTGGACATTGTAAATAAAGTGAGAAGTTGTAACTGAAGACTGAAGAGGAATTATACAAAGTAGGCATTGTGAGGCCAAAATCAAACAAGCTGTTCCTGAGAGCATTTTCCATTAAAACATGTATCTATATGATATGAAAGCCTGATTGTTGAAACACACGTGGGAGCACCAAAAACACAAAATAAATGTTGAATTTCATGTTATTCCCCTTTTAAGGACCACTAACTTCACATGGTTTGACCCTATTCACGCTGTTCACACGTTTTGCCGTTAGTGTGAGATACCTGATAGGAGAGCTCTTTGATCCTGCGCTCGAACTTGCGCATGCCTTTCACGGCATCAGATCCATGTCTCTGCTCTGTTTCCAGCTCATTCTCCAGCTCCCGCACCTGCAACGCATACATGATGATACCATGGTTGTAGCAGCACAGTTTGAAATGCTGACTTACAGTAACTCACTTCAATGGCACCTGTCACACTGATCACGTTTGAACCCCAGTAATCCACTTGTGGTGATAAAATATTTTAATTACGGTAATAACCTGATTCCAAAAGATTGCCAAATAGCATGTTGGTGGTTAGTGCTTAATTCATTGCCATTGTGCACAACTGGGGGTGTGTGCAGGGGCGGATCTAGGCATGGGCATGGGGGGGCAATGCCCCCCTAATGCTTATTTGAACTACTACTACTGCTACTAACTAACTACAGCTAAACCAACCAGCATTTCATCATTGAAAACAGAAAACTCTCTGAGTCAGACCTTTAGCTTTATGCATGCTGCGTGTCTGTTGCAACTTCAACAACAACTGATGTTATTATTGATGCTTTACTTGACTAATAAAAGTCCTGTAACTGAAAATGGTATGGGTGTGGCTTCATCAGGTACCGTTTACTGTTTTCTCCTGCCCCCCCAATTGGGAAATATTCCATCCACCTCTAATTGTGTGCACAATGCCAGTGAATTACAAGCCTATTTTTGGCACACAACATCAGTGTGCAACTAAGTATGAATCAGACTCAATGACACTGGTAAATAGACAGTTATTATACCTGGTAGTGACATGTCTGGGCGAAAAGGAAACATGTGAGATACACTACCCTTGTTTCCAGTTTCTGCAGTTGCTTCTTTCCACCTTTCATGGCAAGGCTCTCAGCTTCATCCAGACGCTGCTGCAAGTCCTTCACCGAGACCTCCAAGTTCTTCCTCATTCTCTCCAAGTGTGCACTGGTGTCTTGTTCTTTCTTCAGCTCCTCAGCCATCATGGCAGCCTGGTTTTATTAAAAATATACAAATACAACATTCATGCAAAAACAGTGTATTTTTATAACTACATATTGTATTTCTGCTTGTATCTCTGTAATAGTGACAGTGGGAGAGATAGTAGGGGGAAAGAGAAAAGGAGTAGCATGCAGTAAATAACCTTATTGGGTCAGATTCAAGCTGGGGCCAGCTGAGAGAGGAACTATACAGCCTTATGCTTACATCTGTGATCGCTTTTTTAGCTTTCTCTTCTGCATTTCTGGCCTCTTGGATGGTGTCCTCCATCTCACTCTGAACCTGGGTCAAATCGGTCTCCAACTTCTTGCGGCTGTTTATCAGGCTGGTATTCTAGAAGAGATAAAGAGGTGGCAGAGATACTGTATGTAAGAGTGCCTGGAAGTCAAAGGCTGGAAGCATAAATGTCTCAGACAGGACAATCGGGACACTGAAGATTGATTCATACTTTGCCGTGCCAGTGACACTATAGCTGAAAAGCTGCGTTGTGAGCTTGTAGAGTAGTTGTTTTCTGCTATCGTCATTTGACAGAGCATTACTCATCCCCTTGGTAGTTACACTGTTACCTTCTTTACAGCAGCGGCAAAAAACAATGCAGATAGGTTGACGATGTGCATGATCTGACCACTTGCAAATAACAGTGTGGGCAGTCAGATTTGAGGGGCCATTCGGAACCCACTCAATGACACTTTGAGACCTCATGATGTTTCCAGTGAGACAACACACACACACACACATATTAACACTGGCCATTGTATGCATAGAGCCCATACCTGTGAGTGGAGAAGCTGTGCTCTCTCGCTGGCGTCCAGCAGCTCCTGTTCGGCCACTTTGCGGCCCTTCTCCGTCTGCTCCAGGGCTGCTCTGAGCTCCTCCATCTCAGCCTGCATCAGGGTGCTTCTGCGCTCAGACATGGCAACCTGCTCCTTCATGTCCTCGTTGCTTCTCAGGGCGTCGTCCAGGTGAAGCTGTGCATCCTATAAAAGAATAGAGAATTTAAATTCATATAGGTGAGTTTCCGTGAGTTTATACTATTATTATTATTATTATTATTAATAATAATATCTGCAGCAGTGGTTCTGAAACTTTACAGGCTGCAGCCCTCCACAGATAAATATTATGAAAATATCAGATCTACACAAGCTCATAATACATTGAAGAGCAGCTATTTTCACAATGTTTGTCTCTTTCTTAGGTTACTTGCAGTACATACGATACAATGCACATAGTATTTGACCCTTATTTATTTAGTATAGTGTAGTTATGGTATTTCTTCTCCTTTTCTCAGACATACCATGCAGTCAGCGGTAGTTTACCTTGAACTGAGCCTGCATGTTTCTCAGCTGTTTGTGTGCCTCTGCAGCCTGCCTGTTAGCATGGCTCAGCTGGATCTCCATCTCGTTCAGGTCTCCCTCCATCTTCTTCTTCACCCTCAGGGCGTCGTTCCTGCTCCTGACCTCGGCGTCCAAGTTGCTCTGCATGGAGTCGATGATTCTCTGGCCGTTTCTCTTCAGCTGCTCAATCTCCTCGTCCTTCTCGGCTATCTTCTTGTCCACCTCAGACTTCACTTGGTTCAGCTCCAGCTGGACGCGAAGGATCTTAGACTCCTCATGCTCCAAGGAGGCCTAGGATTGCAGGTGGAGGTCAAGGCGATGTTAAAACGTATTCAAAATTATTTTCAACAACAAACTGGACGACTACTAGACCTCTTCAAACGTGCAAAGCCATTACCTCCGCTTCGTCCAGAGCACCCTGGGCCTCCAGTCTCTCCTGTTCGGCCTGTTTCTTTGACTTCTCAAGCTCGTGGATGGTTTTTCCCATCTCTCCAAGCTGTTCAGTGAGATCCATTATTTCCTCTGAAATCACAAAGGAACATGGTCAATGTTGCCAATGGTTTTCTTGCAATAGTAATAATGCTTGGCAGGTACAGTGTTGAATATAGGAAAGGCCAGCAACATACGTTGCAGGTTTTTGTTTTCCCGTTTGAGCGTCTCCAGGTGTTCCAGGGATTCCTCGTAGCTATTCTTCATCTTGAAGTTCTCGGTGCCGACAGAACGCACCTCCTTCAGAGATGACTCCAGCTCTGCCTGAGTCTCCTCATGCTTCTGCTTCCACTCCACCAACACCTAGAGGAACATGTGTGGTTGAATAACTGCAAAACACCCATAGAAACGTCTCAAGAATTCCAGAAAGAATTTCCTTGGCTTTAAACTTGCTTATTCCAACAGGGGTAGATGATGAGCCATCCAGTGTATCAAAACTAAAGCATGGTTATTCTTTATCAGTTATTTCTCCCAATCATGAACTGAAGAATCCAGTTGTCACACAAACATCGTCATCACCATTTCACAATTTGCACACGTGCATTGGTGTATACTGTACACATAAAAAAAACCTTATCAAAATGTCTTTGCTTCTTGTCCAAGGCAGCAGCAGTAGCATTTGACCTCTCCACGTCCATCATCATGTCCTCCACCTCTCCCTGTAGCCGCTGTTTAGTCTTCTCCAGAGAAGAACACTTGCTGTTTACAGCCTCCACGGCCTCCTCCGCCTCCTGAAGACGCAACGCAAGCTTCTTCCTGTGGTGCGAGAGCATACAGTACAACAGGGGTCTGTGCTCTGTGGAGAATGTTTTTCAGACCAAGGACACCCTAGCTGAGAGATGGATTTAATACAATTATTGTACAGTTGTATTGTATTAACATTTTGCACCTTTTTCATAGATTTAATAGATAGCCTCATAAACTTGTTCGACTGCACCATCATCATGCAGCACTTGAACCCTCAAAACCTGTTCTTGGACTGCTTTTCCGCCCTGCTATTATTGTCTAAAATTACTCTCACAGTAAGGATGCAAGGGTCCAAGTGATTAACAGAAACAGAAAATTGTAAGGCCAACTGTAAGGCCAACTCTGAAAGCTCCCTAGGGCTACAGGTTGAGTCGAAAACCCCCTGTTGAAGACTGCATTTGCCACTTTATCAAGTTATACTTTGTACACAATTCTTACTTGGCCTCCTCCAGCTCCTCGGTGCGCTGAATGGCATCAGTCTCATACTTGGTTCTCCACTGAGCCACCTCAGCATTGGCCTTGGACATGCAGCGCTGCAGCTCTGCTTTCGCCTCCTGTTCCTCTTCGAACTGTTCTCTTAAAAGCTCACAGTCATGACGCGCCGACTGCAAACCGTGGGCCAGGGCATTCTTTGCCTTTGAAAGAACGACCGATTAATGTATAAAAATGCACTTGTAGATTTCAATCTGAAACACATTTGGGGTCCTCTTCTTTTTGTATCTATTTTTACCTTGATCTCCTCCTCGAGAAGTCTTTTTAGTTCTTCAATCTGTTGAAGGAAAGCTTGTTTGCCACGAGTCAGCTGTGACATTAGAGACTCCTTTTCTTCCATTTGACGAGACATTTCACCTTGATGGAGTAGGTGGGAAAAAAATCAACTGTATTGCATCTGTCACTGTGTGTGTGCATCTAATTGCTTTGTTGTTGTTTCGTGAATAAGTTCTCACCATTTTCTGTGTGTAGACGAGCTCTCTGACTTGAAAGATCGTTTATCAGTCTCTGATGGTCCTCTTCTTTGGTTTTCACCTCATTCAAATGGTCTTCAAGTGAACGGCACATTTTCTCCAAATTAATCTACAATATCCAGGGACATTTAACGTCAACATTAATGAGGGAATTTTACGGCTTTAGTTTCAATACAAAATCAGCTTAGAACACAATCTAGTCCATTGACAATGAAAGATCTGTAATGATGCTTATTAATGACAGACCTTTGATTTAGCCATTGCTTCCGCATTACTCGACAAGTCATCCACTTCCAGTTTTAACTCGGCCTTGTCTTTCTCCAGTTTCTGTTTGACCCGTTGGAGGTTGTCGATCTGCTCTCCCAGCTCGGCCACGCTGTCTGCGTGTTTCTTCCTCAGGGTGGCGGACGTGGCCTCATGCTGCAGTGTGGCCTCTTCAAGGTCTCTGCGCAGCCTCTGGAACTCTGCTTCACGCTTCTTGTTCATCTCCACCTGAGCAGCGGTGGCTCCACCGGCCTCCTCCAACCTCTCACTGATCTCCTCCAGTTCCCTGGAGAGATCAGACCTCTGCTTCTCCACTCTGGCACGAGCAGAACGCTCAGACTCGATTTCCTCCTCTAGCTCCTCAATGCGTGCCTGTGTGCATGGGAGTTTTGAGGTGCTGTCATTTAAAAATGGACATGCCCATGACAACTAAACAATTAGAACAGCAGTCGGTCACTTGAAATCTATAGCGGTGAATCACCTGAAGCTCTTTTATCTTCTTCTGAAGCTGTGCACCAAGGACTTGCTCATCTTCAACCTTGCTCTGCAGCTGTGACAACTCAAAGTCCTTTCTGTAAAATTAAGTCAAGTATGATAAAGTAGAATAAAAAGGACAGACAAAACAAACACAAAAGTTAAACCTTACATTTTATGAGTCTAAATAACTTGACTATTTATTACAATATAACTCTGGCTTCATCGCAACATTATGATAAGGAGACACGTTACTTTTTCAGCTTCTCATCCAGCTGAAGCTTTTCATTTTCCAGATCCATGAGGGACTCATGGGCAAGTTTCACATCACCCTCGAGCTTTCGTTTCACCCGTTCAAGCTCCATGCGGATCTTCTTTTCTTGTTCCAGGGAACCCTCCACCTAATAAAAAAAGACCATATTTTTTGTACGTTCTGAGTAAATGATGAGTATAAAAGTTGGAGCAATCGGGAGTCAATGCAAAGATCCCTTCCTGAAAATGAATTCACATGCTGTTACTATTATGTTTTTTATTATTAGTTCGTATGTATGTACAGTATGTATGATTTTAAAACCCAGGAAATCCAGTGATTTTGTTAAACATTTTTATAGCCTAGTAAACCATAAATCTCTTCAAATCTCTTTTATGATACTCACATCGTCCACCTGTTGTTCCAACTTGGCCTTGGCTTTGGTCAGTGAGTTGACCTTGTCCTCCTCTGACTGAAGGTCATCCAGTGTCTGCTGGTGAACTTCCTGCAGAGCTTTCTTCTCTCTGGTCAGTTTGGCGATGTTGTCCTCTTGGCTCAGGATCTCCTCTGTGAGATTCTTCACCTGAACACATAGAAAGACAGACAAAGAAGTGGCTCAGTGCAGTGGCTCACGCTCCACACGCCCCCAAACTCTTCTCGATGCTGGCCCTCAAAACTATGGAATGCGCTTACTGTACCACTGCAATCAGAATTGCAGTTACACTCCCAGTCTTCCGCCGCAGTCTGAAAACGCATCCATCTTAGCCCAAAAGTACTTGCAGTAGTACTAGCCCTAGCCTAGACCTCCAACAGACGTACTGTATGAAAAACCTGTCTCTTAGATAGCATTTTTATGTAGATTTGGATAGCAGAATATGTAAACGTATAGCATTTCATGTTAGCACTTGGCAGCATGTGTAAAATATACACAGTTTAATCAGCATGAATAGATTCTTTACCATTTGTTGGTACCCTTTTCTTGACCCACTGTTTGGGAAACACTGCTTAAAATGAAAAGGGGTTGAAAACACTGTTGTAGTGGTACTTAAAAGTGGGGGAGGCCTCTTAAAGGGGAATTCCACCCATTTTCATTTTTTTTTCTGAGAGTATACAAATGTGAACCAAATGGACCCTAGTGGGTCCATTTGGTTCCATTTGTACACTCTCAGAAAAAAGGAAACTCATTAACATGGTGAAACACATAAAAGTAAATGACAAGACAAAAAAACATAGGCCTACTTTTGCCCCAAAAATATTTTAGATGTGAAAAGTGGGGGGACGCCGTCCCCCCGCGTCCCCCCTCCACTACACCCCTGGTTGAGAACCACTGAAGCTCTCAGTTACCTTGTTCTCCACTGCATGTTTCTCCTTCTCCACCTTGGCCAGGGTGAGCTCCAGGTCGTCCATGTCCTTCTTCAGCTCTGAGCACTCATCCTCCAGCTTCCTCTTCTTGGCAGTGAGCTCGGCGTTCATCTCCTCCTCGTCCTCCAGCCTCTCCATCACCTCCTTCAGCTTGGCCTCCTGCTGGATCTGCCTCTTGATGAGGCCCTCGCACCTCTCCTCCGCGTCCAGCAGGTTGTCACACTCCTGACCATGTGTAGATGAAAGTACTGATATTGCAGTGCTTTCAGCTTTTGGTTAGACAGCTAACCAAAAGCCTTTTCAGCTTTTGGTTAGATTTCAGTTAATCCATGCAGTTCCTTCTGGTGATGTATAGATTCTACAATTTAATAATTCAATAAACCCTTTAACCACACTAAAATCCAGTGCAGCGATAGTTCATTTAGGTACAGAAGCCCAACACACTGATGTCCGACAGACAATAGTCGGACACCCTGCCCAACAGGGAAGGATTATCCAATGGGCACGTTGGGCCCAGGCCCAGGGGCCCCTGAGCTAGGGGGGGGGCGATGAGCTTGAGTGTCCGCGTCATCGCAAAGAGGCTCAAGCTCAGGGCCCACCCAAAAAGGGGTAAAAGTGAATAATACAGTAGTTGTGCACACAGTCCTTATTAAGAATGGGTTTACTAGTTTTGTGTCACTAAACTAGCCCCAATAGTCCTAAACCATCATGTCGCCGAGCCAGACAGAAAAATCCTCCGGTGTAGGGGGGGCCTTTGGCTGGAGGCGGCCCAGGGGCCCATAATTTCATAATCCATCTATGCTGCCCAAGCATGTCAGACTATTGTCATTTTCTCTCCCTTTGGCCTGCTGAAAGGTGGAATTTCATTTTCCGTTTTAAAGGAAGCCAAGCCAGTGTTTTTTGAGGGAAGGCGGTCAGAGGCAGACATTTTACACTTGGTATCCTGCTGCTATAATGTGTGGGTTGAACTTACAGCTTGGAATTGAAGAAGAAGATCGTTCTTCTCTTGTACAATGGAGACCATCTTCTCCTCAAGCTCTTTGCGTCTGGTGTCCGATTTGACCAGGTCTTCCGTGAGCTTGGTGAAGTCCACCTTCATCTGGGCCATCTCCTTCTCTGCTTCCGCACTCTTCAGGAGGGGCTTGAGTTTGAAATACAGCTTCATCCAGGGCCAGTGCTTGACGTTCATGAACGAACGGAAGTTGTACTGAATGGTGTAGATGGCCTCCCTAGTTAACAAAGCAAGACCACAATGGTTTTCTGCTCCGAGTTCAACCTGTGGTACAGTAATTAACCTTTACACCGCCCGCATTTTTTAATAATGGTAGTTAGCTGCTGCCAATGTTATCAATGTGTCATATTTAGCTCATATTTAAGAGCCAAGTTTCCAACATTATATATTATATCACCACACAGGATGTGGTTGATTCATTCTCTGAGTACTTCTGATTAAGATGGTAGCCTCCATAAAGTGCCTGCTCTGGGCTGTGGTTTATATGCTGTTTTGACCAAAAATGCCTTCTGGGATAAGGAATATAGTTCTCAACGGGTTTGAAAATTGAGCCCCGGTCCTAACTGATCAGGCCCAAGGCCCGGCCTGGTTTGGGCTGAATTCTACACAGAGTATTTCTACACAGATTAAAAGTGAAACGCCAATCAGCATGATCTTCATAATAGATAATTACACAGACAGACAGGACAAAACTATTATTTTTATCATAATAAAATAATTCAATATATATTGTACATTTTTCATGGGACCCTAGGCACAACCTGGCCCAGTCATACTTATCTGTATACATTATAGGCCCGAGCCCAGCCCTAAAATGTCAGGTCGGGTCGGGCTTGGTCGGGTTCGGGTAGAACTCTCATAAGGATTAGGAGAAACCGGTGATTGAAATCAATGGATAGAATGGATGTCTATGGGTGTCTGGGTGCTATGCGCAATCCTGTGTTACTGACAAGAACAGCTAGCAAGACAAGGGTAGCGATGCAAAAGGTGAGTGGAATTACTCACCCATTAAACATTAGGACTATTAAGGTATGTTTGACTAGCCTGGCTCAGCCCTATATTGCTACCTTAAAAAAATACCACCTTTAGGCTAATGTTTGCCAACAATCGTCGGCAACGGCAGTGGGAATAACTATTGTTTTACATCAATTACTTGACACAGATTCAAGTAAGTCGTGGTTAATGTTGAAGAACATTTACTTTCTGAGCATCATGGCCTGGTATTCCAGTCTGACCACGTAGCCACGGCACAGCGCCTGAGTTGATGTCACCACCTGGGCCAGACGCTCGTCTCTCATCTCCTCCAACGTTCCAAGGAGACCGGCTTTAAAAAAGACCTGCAAGAACATCAAGGACCACCAGCTTTAGACCTGAAAGAACATCCAATAGATTGCTCGTTTCTGAAATACAGTGAGCCGTAGCTGAACATTTTATTTAGTTTTCATCAGTGAAAAACAGTAGTTGATGGGACATTTTTCTCCATAGTTTTTTTGTTGAAGACATTATAACACTGAGACCAGCGGTCGGTCGGTCACCTTGGTGTGTCCAAACTTGTACTGTGTGTGATCCACATTGATGGATCCCAGGACTCTCTCAGCTGCCTTCTTGTTGTCCATGAACTGTCCCTCTGGAACAGCACTGGCATTGAGGATCCTGTACCTTTGAGGGAAGTAGATAGATAGGTAGATAGGTATATTAAAAATAAAGTCCAGAAAAGCTTGATTGTTGTTGGTACAAAGGGGTGACAGATAGGGGTGTGGCGTTTCACTTACCTCACCATACGATATTGATATTTAGGATGTCAAAACGATTTATATTGTGATTTTTAATGCTGTTGTGATTCGATTCAATATGCCAATACAGTATCTCAATTGTGATTTTTTTCCCCCACAAATTACTTTGCTTGTATTATACTTAACAATATGGATCATAAAATGTTGAATCATACACTTCAATGCAGCCAGATAAGCATCAGTCAGCCTTTCTGACATGGACAAAGTAATAAAAACAAAAATTGACGATTATGAACCTGGCGATTCGATATTGATATCGTGGCAATCGGAATCGCGATATTGGCATATCTTTTTTTTGCCCACCCATAGTAACATACAGCAGCAGTCTGTGATGGAAAGACGTGAGCTCACAGATCATCAAATCATCCATCCACTATATTCAGTATCTGGTAGAGCAGGGGTGCCCACACTTTTTTGACTTGAGAGCTACTTTCAAAATGACCGGCTCAACAAGATCTACACATAAAAAAAAAATCCATTTTGAGGCCCCCAAGAAAGTTTGTCTTTAGAAATAGTGGTGATGGTGTTACTTACTGTTATAGCGTTTAAGAATAACACATTTATAATGAAAAATGGAGAGGGAGAATTGGAAGGTTTTCCTGTACATGCTAACTACTGACGTTTGAAAACAGTATTTGGGTTTGAGTTGACAGTTCGTGGTGTTGAGTTTAGTTTCTGCACCCAATGGTAATAACTTTCATGTTTTTGTCCACAATTGGGAAATAGAACAGGCAAAATGTTCGTCAAAATAACAATTATTCTCCATTTTCTAATTGTGTGGACTTTTGAAATTACGTAACTCAGATGTTTAAAGATAATTTAACTCTTGGGAGTGTAAAATGAAACCAAATGGACCCGTAAGGGTCCATTTGGTTTCATTTTAACGCTATCAAGAGTTAATTTTAGGGGACCATCATGTGATCTACCTGCATGGCCTGTGTGATCTACTGGTAGATCGCGATCTACCTTTTGGGCACCCCTGTGGTAGAGTCTACCAGGTAGACAACAGCCTTTCTGCATCATCAGCCTTTTCACAACATCCCTTTTTGCATCAAGCAGCCCAGTCACTTTGAATGACACGGCAGGTGGAAACCACAGGCGATGTATGTACTGTATATGTCTGATTAGGACACCCACCATGCATAAAGGTGACCGGATTAACAGTTCTCAAGATAATTATTAGAACAACAGAGAGGCAGACAGACATTTCATGAATCTATTATACGTAGATGTCAAAGTACCTTTGCTTGAAGTCCCCGTAGGCTATTCTGCTGGGAAATCCTTTCCTGCAGATCCGGATGCCCTCCAGCACGCCGTTACAGCGCAGCTGGTGGATCACCAGATGGTTTTCCATCATTCCTGCAGCGATTCATGAAGCCAAAACACACACTGGTGATCTGAACATTCTTTTACAGGGATGGATTTTATCTTTTGAAATAATTGTTTTTGGCTTTTTGCGCCTTAAGTGATAGTTAGAAGAAAGTCAGGAAAGAGGGACAGAGAGAAGGGGAGAGACATGCACGTCATGCAGCAAAGGTCATCATGAACGGGACTTGAACACGCAACATGCTGCCAGGCAAGAGCCTATATTATTTATGTGGCATGCACCTGAACCATTAGGCCAGCAGGCGCCCCAAGAGGGATGGATTTTATCTGATTGAGGTGATTATCAAACTGACCTGGGGTCTTTGACTCGTTTGGAATCAAACACCGTACAAAGTGAGGATGAGTGGTTCTCAGATTGGTCATGAGTTTGCCAAGGTTCTCCTGGGAAATAAATGGAAATGAATGATCACCATGAATGAGTTATTCTACTCATTTCAGTTAGCTTTTACTAAAGCTATTTTGCAAATATGCTTTTGTTGTAGCTTTTATTTTAATTTCCATGTAAGGCATTTGTAATGTTCATCATATTATTTCTGTAATGTGTTGATGTGGCATACCCTGAACAGAGCGGAGACTGTCTGGAAAGATGCTCCTTTCTTCTTTGCACCTTTCTTGCTCCCACTACCTCCAGCAGCTGCCTCTACAGAAAGACAATTAACAAAACCCTGGAGTCCCGAGTTGGCGTTGGCTATATAGAGTCGATAGTCCACACTCTCGCATTGCATCATGGACACATAACGAAGCATTAGTGCATACATTTGAGAATTATACATGCAATTTATTTTGCACAATTAGAAAACCTCCATCATTACCATCTGTTCCAGAGTAGCTAGCGTACAGCATGGCCAGTATTTTGACCGAGGACTTCTGGTAG
This sequence comes from Benthosema pterotum, assembly GCA_039105355.1. Classification (NCBI taxonomy): domain Eukaryota; kingdom Metazoa; phylum Chordata; class Actinopteri; order Myctophiformes; family Myctophidae; genus Benthosema; species Benthosema pterotum. The sequence continues at coordinate 25,238,470 of CM076965.1, read as the reverse complement.
AGCTGCACGACAGACTCGTTCAGTGGGTCTTTGTTCTTGTCGAGCCAGCCGCTGATGTTGTAGTCCACGGTGCCGGCGTAGTGCACCAGGGAGAAGTGGGCCTCCGCCCGGCCCTTCACAGGCTTGGGCTTCATGAAGCAGTCGTTCTTGCTGAGGTGCTGGTCGTACAGCTTGTTCTTGAAGGAAGTGTCAGACGCCTTGGGGAACATGCACTCCTCCTCGAGGATGGCGAAGATGCCCATCGGCTTGTTGGACATAAACGTGAGATATAGTCATCTCTGGGATAAAGCGACTGTGGCATATTGGTATGGAGGATGGAGATAAGATGGACATTATCATCATTATCGGAAATCAGCGCAAAGCTAAATGTCCCGCTTTAATTTTACTTACTCTTTAAGATGTGCCATTTGCAACGCCTGGCTGTGTTACTGTACATACCTTCTCAATAAGCTCAATGCAGGCTGCCAAGTCCATGCCGAAGTCAATGAACTCCCATTCGATGCCCTCCTTCTTGTATTCTTCTTGCTCCAACACAAACATATGGTGGTTGAAAAACTGTTGCAGTTTCTCATTGGTGAAGTTGATACACAGCTGTTCCAGCGTGTTGAACTGAGAGAGCATGTGTCAAAATACAGTATTCATTAACATTATTATTCAAGACATCAACTAGGTACATTATGAGCTGTGCATACAGATTTCAACACGTACATCAAATATCTCAAAGCCAGCGATATCCAGCACGCCAATGAAGTGCTGTCTAGACTGTTTTGTGTCTAGCTGTTGGTTGATTCGCACAACCATCCACAAGAACATCTTCTCATAGACTGATTTGCCAAGAGCTCCGACAGAGTTATACACCTAGAAAGAGAAGAGAAGGAAAGGCGGTCTTCTTTACAAACAGAGGCCTAGAAACATGGCACAATTTTGGCCATTAGGCTGAACTTAATCCAAACTATTTTCAACATCTCATCTTCAGAGGAATACAGAGAGAACTGTGGACCGTGACTTGACCAATTATAATGTTAGTGATCAAATCATCGTCTCATCTAATAATATAATGATGCATTCATGCATGATGAAGATCGCATTCTGAGTAATCTTACCTGCTGAACATTCTGTCCTTTAGTGACATACTCGTTTCCAACTTTAACTCTGGGACAACAGAGATTTTTAAGCAGATCTGCAGAGTTCAGACCCATCAGGTATGCTGCCTTATCAGCTTCTGCACAACATACAGGTACATGAAAGAAACAATTAATAACAAAACACTTATTTCGTACAGCACTGTAGTTTAGTCAGGAAGATGTATTTATGATTGTGTTTCCCAAACCTTGCTCGAAAAGGGAAATTAGACATTTGCCTGGAACCCAAATTAGTGATTCTTATTCTTATTATTACTGTTTGGGAATCAGTGCAAGTGTAAAGGAAGTGGGGCCAAAATTAAAATGTTAAGAGACAATTAAATAACATTAAAAGTATAAGAGATATCAAATTAAAAGGCATACTCACCCTCTGTGCCGTCAGGCTCAGCCTGCTCCTCTCTCTGCTTCTGTTTGAACTTCATGTTCCCATAATGCATCACTGCACCGGTCATCTTGTAAATGCCCATTTTCTCATCAGCAGTGAAGCCCAGAATATCAATGGCTTCCTGTTACGTTAAGTAGATAAATCGATGCTGAATGAAGTGCTTTAGATATCAGAACAAAACAACGCCGGCAGCACATTTCACTGAGTCAAACTCACATCAGTGGCCATCAACTCCTCCGCATCATTTATACTCTTCACAGCAATTTCCCCATGACTGATAAAGGCAAAGTCATAGGGGTTGGTGGTGATGAGAAGCATATCTGAAATGAACACAATCAAGCCATATTCAGGTGAATTCCGTGGGTGAGGAAGAGAGAGAGAGAGAGAGAGAGATAGAGAGAGAAAGAAATACGTGTATTACCAATGAGTTCAGGCTTCTTGTTGCAAGTAAGCTGATAAAAGATATGATAGCTCCTCTCGGCTCCCAGCTGAAATGTCACCCTGGACTTCTCCAACAGATCTTTCAAAGACACAAGAAAATAATCAGAACCAATTATAAGAACAGCATTGAGTATTATTTCTATTAGCATGGATGGAGATGATCAATTCACGTGAAAGCAAACTTACATGTTTCAATATCTGAAGATGCCAGTTTGCCAGTTGCACCAAAGTGTATTCGGATGAATTTGCCCTATACAACAGAACAGAAGCACGTCTTAGTGGCAAAATGAACCAAACAACCAACCAACCAAACAAACAAAACATCATTTTAGCGTACAATCCTAACATTTTATGCAGACTTACGAAGCGAGAAGAGTTGTCATTCCTCACTGTCTTGGCATTCCCAAAAGCCTCCAGCAGAGGGTTGGCCTGGATGATTTGATCCTCCAGGGTCCCCTACAGTTCAACAACACACAAGCTGAACTTTCCAGACATAAAGGAACACTATGCATGTCTGCATATACAGTAGACATAGACTGTACTGCTACTCATTCAGACGTCAGCTGTGTCAGTCATGTCAAAAACACAGATCGCTAAGGGACATGAACCCCACCTTCATTTTGCTTGATGTCTCTTTTTTCTTGTCTCCAGACACCGTCGCGATTGTCGCAAAGTACTGAATGACACGTTTGGTGTTGACAGTTTTCCCCGCTCCTGATTCTCCACTGTAGATGCATGTAAGAATATACATTTAGACTTTACACTACTGGCTGTTGTTACATAACATAGAATCTAACTAAAACAATTATAATACTATGACACAGGCACCGTCAGGCTGAAAAACCTTGCGTCCAAAACAGTCAGAAATAGCCGTTTACTGGTATATGTACTTCAATGGATCCACTGTATTTATTATTTAGTCATAAGCTTTCCTTGGTTAAATATAAATTTCACAGAAAGATCTACATTTTCAGAAAATAGGGAAAATATGCAGTACTATGCAAGCACATGTCCCCTCACAATGTGTTCAGCTATTCTTTCCACATTTGCAATTATTACAAATCATCAGAGACAAGGTTTCTGCCTGACAGCGACCATATGTCGTTGAATGTCTTTATTAGGCACATAATAATTGTACTCACGTGATAAGTATAGACTGATTTTCACGATCTGCCAAAAGAGATTAGGCACATATTGTGACTATAACAGCCAAAACAACTACTCAGTATTATATAGATGTAAACTGATGGATAGACGTACCAGTAAGCATGAGCTGATATGCATTATCAGACAGAGCAAAGATGTGAGGAGGAACCTCCATCCTCTTCTTCCCTCGGTAGGCCTGGACCACCTCTGGGTTGTAGACTGGGAGCCACTTGTAGGGGTTCACAGTCACACAGAACAGCCCAGAATAGGTCTAGTGACAGGGGAAGGAAAGTTAACCTCTTAAACATCATCATCATTTTTCGACCACAGGCGAGATCATGGATTCCACGATGCCACGCCAGACTTCCTGGTCATTCATTACCAAGCCAAGTCCTAGCTTACTGATGCATATGTGCCTAGCGATGAGGCAGGAATAGAAAGTAGTAGATATAACCTCATTGTCGTCAGCTCTGTAGCAGTGGCCGGCTAATTGTGTTCTTCTGGATCGGACAAGTGAAGAAACACGGGGAAGGTTGCCATATTTTAGATTTATCGATTTGTGATTTCTTCCATGAGAGAATTTGCACTCTCATTAGAATCTCATTAGAAAGTTACATGGTCGCTGAGATGCAGAGTATAATTGGCTGAAAAGTCCTCACATCTCATGGCCAAGATGGCAGAAATGTGACTATAAATGTTGTGTTGTCACATGTTTGGAATTTGGGGGGGCAATCACGTCATTTTCAAATTATCAGATTGGGAGCAAAAGAAAAATTGATCGGGACAACTCTAGTATCAAGATTATATTGATATCATAATATTAGATTGAATATTGCCTGTGATAATATACTATACGGTATAAGTGTAAATATTATATAAATATCAGACCGGTAAAAATCAGTATCAGCAGATAGTCTAAATCAACTGATCCGAATCGGATCAGAAACAAAAAAACATGGAAGCCCTAGTTGTGAGCTATAGATGTATGTAGACAGGAAAGACAGAAGCTGTCAGAGCATCATGTACATGTACAGTATAATGTACGTGTCAAGTAAGTGGTATACATGGTTGAAGTAAAACCATCAATTTCCTCCTGAATGACTTACATAGATCATCCAGGCTGAATAGCGCTCTTTGAGGTTGAACAGAACCGCTGGCTCATGGAGGTGGGTCATCATAGCCATATCCTCAATTTTATCATACTTGGGTGGGTTCAAGGGGAGGGCTTGGTCCTCCTTCACCGTTACAGTCTAAGAGGGAAGCAAAAATGTGATCGTCTTTTAAGTTATGATGAAGCTATCATTCTCCCGGGATTCTCAACTCCATAGAGAATCCCTGTGGGGCACTCATGGTGTTCACAGGTATAGATAAGACACATGCATGAATACTTAGATACATAGACATAGAATAACCAACATTCTGCATCCACAACACAGACTGTATGCTTACCCTGTCATCCTGAGTCTTGACAGTGACTTTTCCGTCCTCCTGGCTCAGAACTGCTGCCATCACATACAGCTCTTTTTCATCACTGATGAAGCATGCCGCTTTGCTGTCAAAGGGACGAGACTGAGCCTCAATCCTCTCCTTTTCTGGCTTACGCAGGTATGGTGCGGCTTCCCCGAAGATGGCCATTTCTCCGTCCGTGCTCATTTTGTCTTCCTGGGTCAAAGATGGAATCATCATCATCATCATCATCATCATCATCATAATCATCATCATCATCATCATCATCATCATCATCATAATCATCTTATCTTTGCCTTTTCATCTATTATACACAGTATAGTGGATATCTGGCATGATTGAACTCACCTGCACTTATTGCACCAGACTTTATCACAAGATATCAACAGAACCAAAGTAGCCCGTTGATTGGATCATCCAGCACAACCTGTGGGGTTAATTTGTGTTACAACAAAACATTTACAAATATACTTGCACTCAATCCTAACCATGGCATAAGGTACATTGCATTGTGAACTGATAGACATCGTCACCACGCATTGTGAGTGAAGTGCAGACTTACCTACAGTAGTTGACTTGGCTTGGCTTGTTGTAGAGGCCCTTTTTATAACGTATCATTGTCTGAGGTGCAAATCCTTCACCCTTTACATGGGCACGTAGTGGTTAAGCTGCTATGTGAACCTATTATTGCACATGATGGATAAGTTAATTAGTACAAGGTGCCGTATGGAACTATATTTAGCACCCAATTGTAAAATGTCATGTTTTGAGTCAGCACAGTCCATCCAAGGCATGCTGCCATGTATGTTTACATTTACATATTACAATGAAAGCACACAATACATTTTGTACAGAATTTTGTACTGAATTTTCTTAAATGATTTTTCCTGCAGCATAGTAAAGGCAGATTTGCAATAAAAAACATTTGCATCCTTCTGAACAACACAAGAATGTGGATAGCACCAAAATATTGTATCAAATGCTTTTGCATGCTGCAATTCTTCCAACAATTAAATATGTAATACTTGTAATGCAAACTACATATACAGTAAATGCAGGAATGGTGCAGTTTGATTTAACAAGCTGCAAATTCAAACTTAGCAGAACATACAGTACTAGATGCAGTAGTTTATTCAAACAAGATCTCTTCAATCTCATCAGAGACAACACAGTAGTCCATATGTAGAGCTGTGCATCTCCACACTAAGCTGGCTAAATATCCCCCTTTGATGGAACTTGTTGTGAAAGCCTTTGCAACAGCTATTTCTGTAGATAAAGAAAACTAACATGATTAGTGTCCGGACACGAATGGCCTGACAACCTTTAGAAGGGGATTTGAAGAGGATTGATTATATTCTTTTTAAGGGATTATTGCAGCCAGCTGGGACGGAAATACCGGCCATCAAAGCCTGAGTGGGATAGAGTTGTTTTAACAATGAGAACATGGCGTCAGTCCAATCCAAACAGTACTTATAATGTGATATATTGCACTCCGTTGTGGTCATCTCCAAGAAAGTCCTGTAATCCCCAACTTCACAAGTTGCAAATGGATCCACATAAAATACATAAAAATAACAGTAATTAAAAATAAATAGCTATTTGTGTCTGTTGTTTACATATAGCACAATGTTAGACAGACTACAGCTTGTTCTATAAAATCAATTGTTCTAAGTGTTCTAAGAAATCAATAGTAATTGCATGTACTTGCAAAAAATGTTTTTCTTTCAAATGAGGTAGATAGAGACAGACATATCAAGAAATTCACTGCTAAATCCGCCCAGAACATTTCTCATACAGTAGTCAAGGCTGGTCTGACGTCAGGAACAGAATTAGCATTAATTGACTGCATCACTCAGGAATACAGAGAGATATTAATCAATTCAATAAACACTATAGTCATCTCCAAAAGGGTGACAGGCGGAAATTATGTCTCAACCAACAATAATATCAGAATAATCTGTCTGGATGTAAAATGCTAACATCCTTTCATGAAGCCAATACATCTACGCATTTCTGACAAAATACTCATTTTTCATGTCATTGTTTTTACCAGTAGTCAATTGAATTAAAAGTATACTGACTGGGTATCTTAGTATAATCGTGCTGGTACTTTCATCTGGTACTTTCTATTCATCTTGACTTTTGTAGGCCTCAAAATCAGCTAGATATAGTTATAGTGAACCATGTAAACAAACAGTTAGAAAGATACCCCCTTTTTACATAACAAGTAGTTAAACAACTAGTCAACTAGTAAACAAACTAGGCAACTGCTCAGCTAGTAAAAAACACTAGAAGTGAAATCCCTAACTATAAAGTACAATTAAACATGAGACAACACATGGGAAAATAAATCAATAATCTAAATACATTAAAAAGTAAAGGATGGATAATAATATTGCATGTTCAAAATATTTTGAATATGTTTGACTGCTGGAAAATAACATCTGAACATGAGTATTGGAACAATATGAATGAATGAATGAATGAATGAATGAATGAATGCAATAAAATAAACAAATGCCAGATTCAGCATTGCTCAAGCCTGTGTGATTTTTATTAAAACTGTATGTTTACTATGCAATCTGTAGGTTTGCAGACAAAGATAGTAGGCCTATTTGGCAGATACTATCTTTGCAATGTAATGTTACATCACTGCAAATGATGCCTTTCACAACTTCCACTAGAGTGCAGTGCAGTAATGACGTTGTAAGGTTGCAGGCCTTTACAATACATTCTATGGCACTTTCTGTTTGCGCCTCAAACACTTCATCCACAAGCCCAATTCATGAAAGTAAATATAAGCTACATAGGCTACAGTAGGAAAGACTACTGTACTTGAGAAAATGCTAAATTAAATCTGTGATTATACTCAACTTCTCAAGAGCTCAGAGATGAACCCTAGCTCTGGTCCAGAGCTCCACTGCTTCTGAGTCTGACTTGCATTGGAGCTCTGTTGGTCTCCGTGCATTCGGCCATTACTGCACCCGACCAGCCTCTCTTCTCTAGTGGATATATAAAGAACGTTTTACCTACTCACCAAAATAAACACGTCTTGTGTCATTAGAAAGCCTACTTACCTTGGTGGTCGCACTCTTAGCCTCCCACCACACGGATAAATTGGACTTTTTGGCCAGAACGCGATCGTTTTTCACTCAAGGAAAAATATTTCCTATGGAACTTTTCTATTGGCAATATCGGTAGAGGGCGCAAATCCTGGTTGTTTTTCCGGTGAAAAACGATCGCGTTCTGGCCAAAAAGTCCAATTTATCCGTGTGGTGGGAGGCTAAGAGTGCGACCACCAGGCTTTCTAATGACACAATACGTGTTTATTTTGGTGAGTAGGTAAAACGTTCTTTATATATCCAGTAGAGAAGAGAGGCTGGTCGGGTGCAGTAATGGCCGAATGCACGGAGACCAACAGAGCTCCAATGCAAGTCAGACTCAGAACCAGTGGAGCTCTGGACCAGAGCTCAGAGATGAACCCCAATTCTCCTGCATCCTATTCCCCTATATTTGGCATGGTTTACTTAAACATGAACATGGCAACCCAGCCTTGTCTTGTTGGGCCGACAAACAATGATACATGTTTTGCTCTTACTGTAAATCATGTGATAAGCAGCCGATATTGGCTTCAGAAACTAATTAATAAATAATATTAAATAATATCGCATTGGGTGACCCCTAAAGACGTTACCATTACCGGAAAGTTACATTTGTTGTAAACTCCATCCAACATGCAGGTGACTGGTCTGAAGGTCTGAACTGTGCCATCTGTGCAGTGGGCTGCCAATCATCATTCACCAATGGGTATGTCACTGCCTCAGTTTGGAATCAGCAGTCAGACTACAGTTCGATCATCATCAGGGTTTCAGTAGTAACTAGTAAGCGACTTTTGGCTTGTTGTTCTACTGAGCCCCTAAATCAGGGGTTTTCAACCTTTTTGACTCCAAGGACCACCATTTATTCTGTATTTGGGCCAGGGACCACCATTTGATTACATGCACGAAAGACCTAAAATTAAAGAATTCTTTTGGTTTTGTCCACAATTCCAGGCTGTATTTTGCCAACGAATCAGTGTAAACTTCTTAATTAAGTGCTGCTAATTCAGATGATGAATATTTTAACTCTTGAGAGTGTAAAAATGAAACCAAATGGACCCGCAAGGGTCCATTTGGTTTCATTTTTACATTCTCAAGAGTTACATCTGGTTAACCAACTTTCCATCATTTAGCCTGGGGACCACCTGGAAACCTCTCAGGGACCACTGGTGGTCCCCGGACCACCTGTTGAAAACCCCTGCCCTAAATGACCATTGTTGAAACGGTAGGATGCGGATCATGCGGTCAGTGCGGTATCTATACTCCCAGTAATGTGACCCGCCGCACGAATGTCGTTGCGCGTCTATTAGCTTAATTACGGCAATAGCTGGTCAGTGGCAGGGGCGGATCTAGGAATGGATGTGGGGGGGGGGATGTCCCCCTAAATGCCCAGCCTGCCCCACCAAACACGATGGCATTTCAAATTAAAGTGCCTATAATTAGGCAATGAATTGAAACACTACTATTGCTACTGACTAACAACAGCTGTGTCACGGAGTTGCACCCATACCATTTTCTCCTGCCCCCCCCCCCCCCAGATGGGAAATGTTGTATCCGCCCCTGATCACGTGGTCAGCTCCTGCACTGTGGTTCTCAAACCAGTTTTATGTCAAGACAAGTGCTTATTAAGTTACATTTTTAGGATGAATACTTGCAAGTTGCATGTTCATGCTGTCATATTGCATTTCCGACCAAGCCCATCCATGGTCAGGTAATTTGGTATTGCTCACTGTTATTTTGATATGCATATGGGTATCTGGTCATGTGTTAAACACCAAAAGCTTTTCTTGTTGAAAAGAATGAGGAATTTGTACTTCACGTAAAGTTCTTGCTGAAATGAACATGGTGGCCATGGCCACTATTGTAAGCTAGCCATAATATATAACTTCCACTGGAGTACGTTTACTTGGATTACTTGGATGGCGGCTGGTTTATGGCTAATTGTAAGCCATATTGGTGTTGTCCACTCACATGAATCTTGTGTTGAGTTGTGCTTGAAATGTCTGTAATTTTTTAATCAAATCAATCAATCAATCAATCAATCAATCAATCAATCAATCATTCAATCAATCAATCAATCAATCAATCTTAAACAAAGTAAAGCATGTACTTGCAAATTAGGTGAATGCTTTACTTTGAAAAGTACAATTATTATACTTTTCATTAGGTTTTCCCATATCTTAGTTATTGTGCTGAAATGGCTATTTATCTACCACAAAGCCATTATACATACTACAAAAGCGAGCAGCAAGAATCATGCATAAAGTTCATTACAGAGAGAACACACAAGTCATTTATTTATAAAATCCAGAGCATTGAAATTTGAACACCACGGACGTTACTAATAACATTTAGGGCAAAAATCTAAATATTACCAGGTAATGTACAAAAAAATATTTAAACCACGTTCAGAAAGCGGAGACAGTAGAAGAAAATATGATTGCATACACAACTTTGCAACAACTACTCAAAGGCTGATGTGCTTTGCAACATCAGGAATCCGACTATGGAATTCCCTGGAGGAAAATTTAAAGGCTTGTTCAAATATTTAGCAAATTTAAAAAAATGTATAAAAATAAAATATTAAATACGAAGCTTGTGAGTCCTAGAAATCATGATTAAACATAGAGTAACTTATTGATTGTTAAGTTCTTTGTTTTTTGTTTGTTTTTTTGTTTGTTGGCAAGTGTATGCACCACAATTAGTAAGGGAAAAAGGGGACAGGTATTCTTCTTCCTGCTCCTTTTCGCCCATGGATGCATCTGCAAAAGTGAAAATGCTAGGTGAACTGTTCCTGTATTATAGTGATACAACATGAGCAAAATGAAATGAAATGAAATGAAATGAAATGAAATGAATGTTAATGTTTTTCTCAGACCTCCATTTCAATGAAACACAGAGTGGGGGGACTTTTGTATTATGTCCACACAACAGTGGGTACATTAATGACATAGTAAAATGTTGAAAATGGGAGGAATGCCTGTCTTTGACCAGCCCAGACAGTGGGGTCTACATTCTTGATATAGCTCTCATCTGTTTGAATCAGCGATGAGTGCTACGAAATGGACACTATAATGTAGGGTCAATTTGATTTAGCATAAAAGTAGAAGCTGGGAACACAGAGCAGTCCCTGTTGTGGGGGACTAAATCACAGCTCTGTCTGACAGTATCATCTTTTGTGCTGCCCAACACTTAGTGAAGTTCTGCCCGGGCAGGGGCAATGGGGCCAATTCTTGGACCCCCTACATCTGGTCTTTACACTCCACAAAGACTCATAGAAATGGTTTTGCACTGATTAAACCAAGGCGTGTCTCCCTTCCAGATTTTTGTTCTCCTCATAAATGAAGAAAGACGTTGACTTGAAAGCTAGATACTGATAGCTATTCAGCGTCTCCTTATTCTATATGCCCTTAGCTACAGTATGACCCGAGGCTTTGAATACTTTTATACAGTAATTCATGTAATGCTGTATGTCCAAAAAGGTTTCTGTTCCATTTCCATTCTAAAGTATAGCTTTATCTCTCTGCCCACTGTTCCAGATTCTTGTTGACGGACACCTCTGGTCTGCGGAGTTCTACTGACCAAGGTATACGACAACATTGTGGCACATGGTAAGGACTCTGTTTTGACAACCTGATAATGTACCTTGCATGGCCTCTTCTTTACCAAGCCTTGGATTTAGTAGTGAAGTGCTTATATATCACTGTCTGCGTTGGATTCAATTCTGTAGACGGCTTGGCAAGCCTTCCAGCCCATCTTTATACTGTATATTCCTTTAACCATAGAACACTAAACATCCTTCTTTTCACTAAACACGGGGTGTATTTCACCCAATAAAATATTCCATTTAAACCCCCTGCATAATATAAATAAAGATATAAAATCAAAACAAATGATGAAAGCATCATTGATTTAGAAAATAAACTTGCAACAATCTGTTGCGTTTGCTGTATACCTTTGATCTACAGTATATAATACTAAAGCAGGATGGGAAAGATCTATTCCTGTGTGTCAGTTAGATTTATTTCTTGCAATTATCACAATGGTTCACTGTATGCAACAGTTAACACGTTTATGACTTAGCATGTTCAGTGTATCACATCATATATCATACCAACTAATGTAGTTAAAATCATATCACAAATCACAACATGCCATTTCATGGTGTAATTCTATCATGTACAATTTACAATTCAGGCATTTAACAGATGCTTTCATTAATCCAGAGCGACACACAGTAAGCAAGAACAACACATGGTAAATACATAAAAATGGTCATCAAGAATCATAAGGAGTCTAAGAACCTAGCACCTGACTAACAATAGGTAAAAACCGTACAGTAAAGCTACTATACTGTCTATATTATCATCATTATTCAGTTTGAATCAATCCACCAGTGTCACTCTGATCACACCCATAGCACGAAACCCTGAAATTATGAATTCTGAAAGAGTGCTATACACGTGTTGTCTTCAGAAGTCTCATCCTCTGATGTTTTGTAGAGCCCTGCCAAAACCCAACAGTTGGATTTAAGATGCCAAATCTTTCTGTTGTCAGCATTCCAGTGCTTAATTATTAGTCTGTTCCTTTGTGTGGTATTCTCTAAAGCTCTGTTTCCGTTGTTTTTTCTTGGAAAAAGTCTAGACAACCTGTCAACAGAAGTTGAGGTTGCTACATATGCTCATTAGGGTGGGCGAGGAAACGGGACCAGTTGTTTCTTCCCCGTCCTCTGTATTCCATCAACATCCTGTGATTCTATATTAATGTACAAGGCTGCTCCATTTTATAATTGCTTCGCTGAAAATGTATACTCATATTGTGCTTTGCGTACAGAGAACGGAAACCAAATGGGAAAACAATTGTGCTATCCGAGCTATCATACATAAGTTACTATCATTTTTACGGCATGGCACCTACTGTAGGGAGCTAGCTGTGTAGAAGAGGGTCTGTTCTTGTAATGGACCGGCCAGCACTGCACTGGTCAAGTCATCACCTTGACCAATTTAATTAAGACACTTCCTCAACACTTCCTAGACACTTTGCCTAGTGCAAGGTAGTGTTTGCCATGAGGCACTGGTTGAAATTACTCAACTATTATTAGATTACTGAAAAGACTGCCATTGAGTTGTTGGATGTGGAGAAGTGGGTCGTTTAATCACCTGGACAGACTTGAAAGAGACAGATTTGAAGAACAAAAGTATTTACACGAACTGGGCAATTTGTCTTTGGGTCCTCACACCAGTCCTGCATAGACTGAATGCATTGAGAGGCCTCCCCACTTATAAAGGCTAAGCCCCTCCCATGGACCATACCAATCCCTGAATTGATTCCACAATTACCCTAGGTAAACACTGTCCAGGGACATCACAGTTCAGATTTCTTGTACAAATTTAAAGTGGCACACATCACTGATCCAAAAATATCCACAGCATATAAACATAACTTGTAACCTGCTCAATGTCCCATTTACTTACAGTGTTGGTAGATTCCCTGAACACATACGCATAGTTGGTTTGCTCCCTACTATGGAACCAACAACCAATTATCCATCAACCTACCACAAACAATCACAAAATATAAGTCAAACAACCCTGCATCAAATAATACATTCAACCCTTAATGGCGATAAATAACACATAGAGCTTTACACCTCTTGGGTCTTCTTGTCCAGCTATCCCTACCTGCGACCCACTGGAAGTTAACGCTTTCAATCTTATTAGGAGGGCTACAGATATGGGACACTTGAGAAACAGCGAGACAACACAGATATCCAGTTATACAGTACAGAAATCAGTCAGGCTTATCATTTTACTGGAGCTCTTTCTACTAATCTTATTCACTAATCCTCTTTCCAGCCAGGTACAGAGTAGTCCTTTTTTCAGTTTAGTCAAACCTTTGAACCAGCTCAAGCAGAGAAAAGCTGCATTAGGTGAGCTGTCCTCTGACAGTTTGAAAGAGCTTGACTTGTTCGTTTCTTGACATGCAGAGAGAAATACAGAAGCAAACAACAAGCCGCATGGCTTTTTGTGTCATCCTTAGCATCACCTTTGACTGTACTGCAGTACCTATTACTCTTAACAAATGTGTTAATAGAGTGGCCAATCAATCAATCAATCAATGATGTCGACTAGAGACTTATTTTAACTATATGCCAGTTTTGGCTTTCTGCTAGTGTGAAATCCTTTGGTTGAACAAGATCAACGGCTGATGGTAAAACATTTCATCATGAGAAGCTATAATTTGCATACCGGTATCTACAAGGGGATCATTGATTCACGGTTCAGATAAAAAGCGCACCTTTAGGGCACTTCCAAAGTTTCAAAGTCCTGATTCCTACGTTTTTGGGTCATTCTTCCATGTTTTGTTGCATGGCTCTGACAAGCGTTATGTTTCCATCGTATCCATGTGCAGCATACTGCAGAGGCAGGAGTGTGAAAACTACCGGTATGATACAAACGGAGGACCTCACAGAGGTTGCTGATAACCGAGCTTATGTCAAGCGAGCCAAATTACGAGTCTGTGCAGTAAATTACCTGTCCGTATGAAGTCAATGTCTGACATATTGCAGCAAAGCACAGCTCTGCAAATGCGGCAAGGATTCTTTGTGCTCACAGTAAACGTAAAGGCCAGCACCCTACACCAGCAAGAAAGATAGCAAGCGAGACTAAAAAAAGAAGTCCCTTTTATGTTAAACATCAAACGACAGCCTACTGCATCCTGTTGGCCTGGCAGTATGGCACACACACACACACAGATCTCTGTCTCTGATTTGTCATTTCATCAATGCTCCACCACTAATCCATCCACTTTAAGACACACTGCACCCACTTAGCAGCTATCCCCAGATGTCTGATGTGCTGATGTGACGTGCACTGTCCTGGAGCATTTCCGCAGCCCCTCAAATAACAGCAGACAGCTGTGAATGGCCCATGCACTGTTAATGAAAATGAACAGTCAGCCTGCCGTGCCATATCTCTGGAAGATTGAAGATGACTTTTCCCATTGTAAAGTTTACTCTGGGGCACGGTAGCACAGAGTGGTAGTGCTGTTGTCTTACAGCTAGGTGAGGTCCAAGCTTCGATTCCCATTAGGGACGCTGTGGGTGCTGTAAACTAATGCAAGCAATGTAAAACAATTAACACCCTTCTTTTACTTTCTCTAATAACAACCTAAAACAGGAATCTTGGTTGAAAAAAAAATAAAGTTGTCCTTCAAGCCCTGTGTCCATGCTGCGACGTGCTTGTGGTCATGCATGGTGAGGGTGAAGGTTAGAGACAGGGTTAGTAAATTCGGAACAATGGGAGGTTGGAATAATGACATGGCACCACCGTTATACCGATGTCTGCAGCGCATCCTCTGTAAGGCTGATAACACACAGGAAACAGGGTCTGATTTCACATTTGGAATAACACGATTAAGCAACTTGTAAAAAGCAGAAAAGTGCAGAAAATGTGAACTTATTGATCAGATCAATGTGTTTACTACTTCTATTAGGCCAACATGAGATCATTATTCTAGGTTCAAGGTTCAAGGTTCAAGGTTTTTTATTTGTCACTCCAGTGTATGTCAGGACATATACAGGGATGGAATAGCGTTTCCATTCTCCACAGTGCAATAGACAAGACAGTGCAATAGACAATAGTCAAGACAATAGACAGTGCAATAGACAATAGTCAAGACAATAGACAGTGCAATAAGACAAGGTCGAGACAATAGACGAGACAAACAGTAGTGCAGCAGACCAGTAAGGTGCGAACAGTGCCCCTAACTGAGGTGAAGGTGCTTGGCTAACCAGGTGTGATAAAGTGGCAGTAGTGTGAAGCTAACAGACAGTTAGACAGGACATATACAACTACTAAAAACTACTACTAGAATTAGCCTTGGCCCAAGCAAAAAATAAAAAATGTACTGCCTGTTCAATAAATATGATACAATCCCGAAAAAGAAAAAAACACTCCAGGGCCATGGAAACCAGATCACGTCTTCCTGCAAGGTGACCTGACCAGTGTTGCCAACTGCCAAAATCCAAAATACACTAGTGACACTTCCAAAATGCACTAGCAGGCGCTAGAGCAGTGGATTAAAAAAATCATACCAGGGCCCTCTATTTATTCTGCATTTTAGCCACAGAGGACCACCATTTGATGTTGAGTTTAGTCTCTCAGACTAATTTAGGAGAAATAACTGGTAAAATGTTGCTCAACATAGCAATTCTTCTACATTTTGTAGATTCTTGAAAATTACGTAATTCAGATGTATAATATAATTTAACTCAAGAGTTACAGATCTATAAGGATCCATTTGGTTACCAATGGTACTTTCTAGGGTAGGAGAACTCTATCATAGGAGGAAATAGTGAAAAACGAGGGTTTTATCTCTGGCACCTGTCAACTGATTTTGCCCCAACTCACCATCAAAAAGCACTAGACTTTCCGTCAGGGTTTTTTCCAATAATTTTGGAGCTAGGGGGATCTGGGAAAAAAGCTAAATACAGTGACTAATGTGCCAAGTTGGCAACACTGGACCTGGCTGTAATGCTTAATGGCAGGGTGGTGAAATGAGTTGACGTTTGTTTGTTTGTTTTTGACAGGAGGAGCCAGTGGCTGTGAGCCTTGCTTCCAGGGAGGTGGCTGACAGCGGCCCTCTACCCCCAGGCTGGAGATGTTACGTGTCACCTGAGGGACTGAGTTATTACGTCAATAGTTCCAGCAAAGGTAAGCATGCGTGGCGCAAAGGAGAAAATCACGCCTGTGTGAATTAAAGTGGTGCAACTCCGTGTGCCGGCCCCGGCGGGTCCCTGGTGCCATGTTGGTTCTGGTGATCCGCCCCGCAAAGTTGTGTTGTCCCCGCTGCCCGTGTGTGCCCCGGGGCGGATCTCTATCCTAGAACAGGGTTCCGCAGTGACCTCAGAGCACCTGTTCCAGAAGAGAGTTCATTTTCCTCATAGACTTTTCAAAAAGTAGCTATATAAAAACGGACAACTGACAACTGGGGTCGTGAAAAATCATGACAACAAACACAATATTTTGAGCTTAACAAATCATTAGAAATATTAAAAACGGTTGGTCGTTTAGTTGTCGTTTTTCTTCTTTTAGTTATTTGCTTATTCCAAAACATTGTGTTTGTTGTCATTATTTGTCATGACCCGAGTTGGCTTTGTCTGCAACATACTCGTCTTTATATAATTTTGAAAAGTCTATGAGGAAATTGAATGAGGAAAACTCTTCCAGAACAGGCGCTCTGATGTCACTGCGGAGCCCTACAGCAGTTGAAAATTAGATTCTCCTGAAAACAGACTGAATGACTTTTGACTTTATGAATTAATTACTTTATGGATTTGTTTTCGGGGGGCGCGCGGGGGGGGGGCACATTTAAGGAGAGAAACAAGCAACCAGTTGTATGAAAAGATCAGTGTGCAAAGTAGCCTATAATCAAGGACCTGGTATTTTTACTTGGGCCCAGCCAGTATGCAGGTTTTTATCAAGTCCAGGCCGTGGTTACAGACGCAAATGTAGAATGTGTTTGCACCACTTTAAAAACAGATGAAATGGATATTTAAGTTTGCCAAAGATTAAGCATTAATGAGCATTACTGGTGCATAACCTTAGCCGAAAATAATGAATTCAAAGGGATATTCCACTTTCAAAAAACCTTTTGTCATTTTATGGTCTACTCAGTCTCATGTGAACACCCCAGACAGTTTATACGTTACTCCATTCAGTAGTTAGATATTTGATGTTCATTTTAGCATATCTGCCTCCTTCCTATACAAACCCATTATAACTTAAAACTCTATTTTAACCATGACAGATTATTCGAAAACAACCCATCTTTTTTCTGGTGATATTGTCCAGTTGGCTAACCAACTCTTTGAGAGCATAAAAATGAAACCATTTCATTGTTACACTCTCAAGAGTTAAAATATTCATCATGTGAATCAGCCCAAGTCTACACAACAAGAGAATGTAGAGAAGATTAATGGTCATTTTGATGATTTATATTCCCTTCCAGGCAAGCATCTATAGCACATTCTAATGCATTTAGGAAGTGCCACTAGTGCATTTTGGATTTTGTCAGCTGTGTGTATGGCTGTAATCCACATAACCGCCTCCACAACTTCAAATCCGACACACACACTTTTCACACCCCCACTGGGAGTGCAGCTCTGCACCTGATTACCCCTAGTATACGTATGTCCATCCATATATGGAGCTGACCTGATCTGACATAATGAGCCACTGAAGTGTTCAACTTCTGACCATGATGAATAGACAACTAGAGCATTATACACCCCTTTCCTGCGTTTTGTTTTTGTCACCATAGCATCCGGTTTTCCCTCGCTAAACTGAACTCTGAAGACTCATTACCATTCCTCTTCATCATGATCATCTCCGCAGTCCATTCATGAAAAGAGGTGCCTGTGGATTCTATCTGCTATATAATCAGGTTATCATTAAACGTGCGACACTCTGTCCAAGTGGCCCTGCCAGGTTCTCAGCAGCATGGTTCGTGCCCCCGGTGCTTGAGTGATGTATCTGTAAATTGACTTTTGTATCCACCGTATGGGAAAAACCTGATTGCATTTAACGCCAAGGCTAATAGGCATCTGACCTTTCACAAAGACGGCCAGCTTCATTTAATTACTGAAAATGGTTTTGCTTAACCAAGAAGAGCACAGAGTGTGTGTGTGTGTGTGTGTGTGTGTGTGTGTGTGTGTGTGTGTGTGTGTGTGTGTGTGTGTGTGTGTGTGTGTGTGTGTGTGTGTGTGTGTGTGTGTGTGTGTGTGTGTGCGCGTGTGTGCGCGTGTGCGTGTGTGTAATATTAGTATATGTTCAAGCAAGTGGAGTGTGAAGCCTAACTGCATGCGTGTGCATCTTTTTGCAAAGCTTTTTGCAGCAATGTATGCACTATGCAGACATTAGCATTTCTGTGTCCATTGTTTGCATGCACATGCACACACACACACACACACACACACACACACACACACACACACACACACACACACACACACACACACACACACACACACACACACACACACACACACACACACACACACACACACACACACACACACACACACACACACACTTGCACACAGACATTTGTACATGTATTGTATGCTTTCAGTACACGTGTCTTTACTGGATAGTTTTTTTATACTTAAAGGTAATAGAGGAAACTTTTAGCCAAAAATCGAAATAGATACAGTGTACTGTATATAGCTATATTTTCCCCTCCAAGTTGCCTCTACTTTGATGCTACAGCTGTTTCCCTGCAGACAGACACTTGCTTTGTCCAGAACTTTGTTGTTGTCAACAAATCATGAAAACAAAACATTTGTCGGGTGGTGCTAAATAATTTGTGGAGTGGGGTGAGGCAGCGTTTTAGCCAATCACAACACAGCAGTGTCCAGCATATTCATAATGAGCCAATAGAGTGGAGGTGAGGTTTTTAAACAAATGTGTTTACAAACACGGTGTTTGCACACACTAAAGTTGCCTCTAAGCTATAAGGAACATAATATGAAACTGTGTGAGGATTGTGTGAATACTAGTGTACTGTATATGTTACATCGCACAAGCTGCGGTTTAAATTATACATTTTTCTATAATCAGCTAGCCCCATTCATGCATGAAGTTTTGTCTGAGCATTTATGCCTCATTTGGAAAGGAGTCCGGGGGGAGGACAGGCTCCCAGGAGACAGAGCCAGGCTGCATCAACAACCCTAGCACTGCAGTGGTGGAAAAAATTACCCACATGCATTACTTTAAGTTGAACTATCAATACTGCAGTGTAGAAGTAGGGCTCTAGTGGTTTTGGTGTTCTAAGCATTACAGTATGTTATACTTTAGCTATTGAAAAATAGCAGATCTATGAGCTCACAGTGCACCTTTAAGTGGCGTGCTGTGAGCTTGTAGATCTGCTGTTAAAAAAAACAGTGAAGATGTGGCTCAAATCTCTGAATCTCTGCAAAAGTTTTTAGCAACTATTTTGCTTGGGTGGCCCCGGTAACTACATATTTTCAGATGGAGGTCGGTGGGCCATATACAGATGA
>CM076965.1:25211230-25213730 GCA_039105355.1 Benthosema pterotum | reverse complement strand
TTGCTGTCGTAGCTACACACACCTACTCACTATTGTCATGATCACAAGACTTCTTCTGTTGATTGTTCCGAAATAACAGATTATAATCCCCTTATCTCTCTAACCACCCCATAGAAATGTCTGATGTTGCTGAAAAGAAGGCCACCATGGACAAACAGGTACAGTATGGTCTTATAACCATTATTTACACATTGTACACATTCATAATACAGTGAATATCATAACGTCCCACTTTACAGTCTATTTGTTTGGTCTATTTGTTTACAGTATTTGTTTAGTTTGTCATGTTTGTGATATCATGCAGAGTGCCGTGTGCCCTGTGCAATGTAACCACCAGTGCCACTCCCATATCACACATTCATCCGTGCCAACAACAGCGATTAGACGCCAAGAAAAGACACGTGACACAACTTGAGTCAGACGAGGGCATGCCATGTCATCACCACCACCATCGCACCGGAGCGGTATATACCGTAGAATATGGGCAGATATTGCGGCATTGAGTCCTGATCGATGGTACAGTAGTTACCCAGAACGCTATACAGGACACTACTAGTTAGATATGATGCTGCTTTTTGACACTAGGAAGCTAGAATCACTCTGAAAAATCAGTGATGATTTCTAGCCAAGGACCACCAATACAGACACTGCTGAGATAAAATGGCTTCCTCAGAGTGCAGCTTTCGAACAACAAGCTCATGTCGCCAGCGACATGAGCAGGACACCGCGTTCAGGAGAGGATGGGCATCTGAGAACCGGAAAACACACTGCTGGGGTCTGTCAGCCGGAGGCCAGCGACACGGAGAGAAGTGGGGAGACCCCTAGAGTGGACCGATAATAATCTGGCTCCATCGCGTCGCTGTCCTTCTTCTACCCAGCAGCCTGGGTAGGCACTGCTCTGCCGCCATGTTCTGTGCCACCGAGGTGAGAGAGGCCGAGACCGAGTGAGTCTGTGGCGGTGATGCGTCTTATATTCCACCTACTGTACAGTTGTACAGTGTAGGTCAGGGGCGGATGTAAGATGTCCCATTCGGGGGGGCAAGAGAACATGTTGGAGGGGCAAGAGAAAATGGTCTGGGGCGGCTTCATCGCCCGTGGCGCGAAGCGGCACGGGCGATGAAGCCGCCCCCATACCATTTTCGGTTATAGGACTTTTATTAGTCAAGTATAAGCATCAATAATAACATCAGTTGTTGTTGAGGTTGCAACAGACACACTGCATGCATAAAGCTAAAGGTCTGACTCAGAGAGTTTTCTGTTTTCAATGATGAAATGCTGTTGGGTTAGTGGTGCCAAAATTGTAGTTAGTAGCAGCAGTAGTGTTTCAAATCATTTTAAATATAAGCACTTTAATTTGAAATATCTTGGGTTGTTTTGCATGGCATCGTGTTTGGGGGGGCAGACTGGGTATATAGGGGGGGGGCATTGGCCCACCATGCCCATGCCTAGATCCGCCCCTGCTGTAGGTTGTTGTGCGTGTTTTCTTTGCACTTTGCCACCTGCCACCATATTTGTGCGGAAGGAGGGAAGGAAGGTATGAAGGAGGGCTGGGCTGTGAGCCCACACAGTATTGTTGTGGATCGTTTCCTCCATTGACTACTGTATGTTGGCATGGTGGCCATTTTGCTTGTTACTTTTCCAAGTATACAGTACTGCCTTGTATTGAAGCTATGTGAAAATTAAACGCTATTTTCAAGCTCTGAAGCGACCAGCCTCTCCTCTTCCTTACAGAAAATCTCAAGATCGGTTTACCTCAGCAATACAAACACGGTATGTGTTATTAGAAAGCCTACTAGTGTCCTAGTGGACACACCACACAGATAAAAAGCACTTTTTGGTTAGAATGGGACTGTTTTTCACCGAAAAAACACCAAGGATTTGCTTCGTCCTGCACCAATATTGTCAAAAGACAAACTCCATAAAGAATATTTTTCCTCAGATAAAAAAAAGAATCTCTTTCTGGACAAAAAAGTGCGTTTTATATGTGTAGTGCTGGGCTCAATGTCCGTGCATCCACCAAGGAAAGTAGGATTTCTGATTACACAAGCCATGTTTGTTTTGGTGAGGCAAAACATTCTTTATATTTCCACTAAATAAGAGAGGCTGTAGTCTACTTGCCAGCCCATAGAGCCCCATTGTAAAGCCAGACATGTTGAATACTCCAGGTTTTTATGTTAGAAATGTTGAATATGTGTCCTCAGCATGTAGAAACTGCCAGATGCTGACTTTGTGATGATGGATATTTTTTTTTGGCCCAAGGAGTGTTTTTTAAGCAAAACTAATGCTCTGAATGGATTCAGCATTCAAAGCATTCGTTAGACATACCAGTTATATTAGTTAGACCCTCAGTTAGTCATATCACATGCTACATAAAGTATGAAAGTATGAAATCTTTCACATAATATGTGGTCATATCATATTATACTGTTCAGGTCAGAGCTTAAAAAACATAGCTCCACTACAAGGCAGAATCATAGGGCTATATACAGTATATATATAT